>CABPRJ010000051.1:272671-334320 GCA_902439185.1 Cinara cedri | reverse complement strand
CATGTTATATGCATTTATGAACAAATATGCAATAACCCGAAATATGCAATATAAAATTTGGAGTTTAAATTCGGTGTGATATGATCCGTGGACATTTTAAACCCCCATAGACGTGCAACAACTTAGTACAAACATGCAAATGCATATAAATCCGGGCTCTAGTTATGATGTTTCGTTATTGAAAATTTAATAATTAGATATCTAGTCAGTTCCTTTATTTTGTAATCAATTAACATTATCTGTAATAAGTAATAACCATAACCATAAACATGTCGTTTTCACGAATCTATAACCATTATTAACCAATATCATATTACCATAACTGATAATGAATATAACAGGGTTAATCGCCAAAACACCTATAGATATGTTTAGAAATATAAATTGTTTGGTTATTATTACGGTTTAAGATATACCTTAATAATACCTTTATAATCTATGATCATGGTCACAAGCATCTTTTATAGGAAAAAAGTTGATATTTTTTTGTTTTTATTATTTATGCGTGTAATTATTAAGGAGAAATAGTAAAATTAAAAATTATCAGAAGAAAAAAAAATAAATATACTAATATTTTTTTCAAATTAACTAATCTAAATTTTACCTCTCATTTAGAACTTTAAAAGAAAATGTTTGAATAATTTTGATAACCCAACTCTTTTAACCACCCTCAAATATATTTTTTAGGGGTTGAATATATTTTTAACTTATTCTCCATTTAGTTATCAAGAGAAAGGTTTTACTTGTACATTGAGTTACACTTGATATGACTTCAAATAAAATTATTTATACAATTTTATAGTTCGGGACTAGTGTTCTTTCACTGTAAACTATAAAATATATAGATTGTAGGTACATAACTAAGTATACATAGTAGAGTTAATATAAACTGAAAATAAATAATTAAATAACAAATAAAAAAAATATCTATAATAACTATAAAATAATAACTTAACACTTATTATGGAATAAATACTAGTATGAAGAAAAATAAAGGTGCAATATTGAAAAATTTAGAATTTTTTTTCATCAAAATTATTCGAAAATTTACTTTTAAAGTTCTAAACGAGAGATAAATTTAGATTATTTAAATTAAGAAAAAAATTAGTATAATTATTTTTTTCTTCTGATAATTTTTGACTGTAGGATCTCTCTAAAAATTATTAATTACACACATAAAAATGAAAAAAAAATCAATTTTTTTCAGAAAAATGATGCTTGCAAACAAATGTGAAAAAAATTATTAAGCTCTAAGGAACACAATATCACGAGAAGAAGTCAATTTGATAAATAAAAATTCTAAAACATTCTAGTTTACAATATAAAACATATATCTTAAATCATGGTGTACCACCTGGTTTCATATAATTTGTGATAATAATATATCAAGATGGATATATGTTACTATAACATTTTTGTTTTTTTTCCCAGATAAATATTCGAAAATATGTGATCCTAATGCCTAGACATTTTCATGAAAGCAATTAACTATAAGAAACTATGATGAAAGTATGAACAGTGAACCATTAATATACCACACAACAAACATTATTTAAATCAAATACACTCTTAATAGTGTAACATCATATAAGCCATCATGTAATATTTTAAACACCAAAAACCTGATAGTTTTTGCAATTTCAACACAATTATATACAAACATTTAATTAATAATTAACAAACACATTTTACTTTATATAAAATATGTAATGGTTAATCAAGTATATAATATAAGGGCATTTTTATTAGAAAACACATATAATTGGTTTTTAATTATTGTTCATCACATTTTTTTTGTCTTAATATATTTATTCTAAACACAGTGAGTCGTTTAATATACAAAATTTAATAGTTACGTTAATAAATGAAAAACATAATTTTAAGCCGGGGTGACTTGAGATTTAGATTAATTTTCAGATTGGGTTATCATGATCCTAACTGTAGTTGTATTTTCATCAAAACCATAACATCATACACTCTGTAAACAAAAATAATTAATTTAAATATAAATACTTTTGAATTAGTTGTAATTTTAGTTTGTAATAATTTGTCATGTTGGTCCTTAATAATATTATTCAACAAATTCATTTTTGTTCTAGTCAGTGATTTTTTTGCACAGATATATTTTTTTTTTTTATATAGATCTAACAGTTTTTTTTATTAAGTTAAATTTCTTTTTGGCTCTTCTAGGGGCACCAAAATTATTTTCCTTTAAATCAGCAAATCTAGAAAAAGAGCACAATACTTTGTTTGGAAATCCTAAGCTGTTGGAAAATAATTTCCTATTTGAAAATAAAAAATATAACTTTTAAATAACATGTTATTCTAATGTAATATTTATTATAGTTACCTTTTAGACTGATATTGTAGCGTTACAGGTGTTTTATAACAACATGAATAATTTGTATCTTCGCTGAAACAAAATATTTTTAATGTATAATACTATCTATAGCCCACAGCAAATCAGAAATTTAAAGAAATATGTATTAAAATATATATAATTTAGATATTATAAAATATTATTACTTGGTATATTCAACTGGGGTACCCATCAAAACTAAATCTTCCATTGTTTTGAATAATGGAGATGATGGTACATTCTTGTTACTGTAATTAATATCATAATTGCTTTTAAGTTATTAGTAAAAAATAATAATGAAATATACTTTAAGTATGATAATTAGACATTTACTTCTTAAAATCATTTGGCATAGATACTGCATCGCCCAATAGTATATTTTTTAAAACACCTACCATAAAATGCTTAGAACATATTTTATTCCACTATCCCGTATTACTTAAGCCTAAGGATTCTAGCTATAAATATCGTCTTTGATCGTTCGGGAATTTTAAATTTAAAAATACAAAATAATTGAATAGCTAACAATGCACATTAAATGTTAATTCAATAAATTCTATACTTACAAATGAAAAGGCAAGACATAAGTTGTTATTATTTTTTGAAGTGGAATCGCAATATAAACATTTTAGTTAGTATTTTGTAATTTAATATAGTGGGTAAGTGTGTAACTGGTAATTACAATAGTGAAGAAAAAAAAACAAGTAATAATATTGAAATTAATTATTTTATTCAAAAATCGGCATTAATCAGATTGATAAAAATGTTGATTATCATAAACTAGTGTCTGTAATCGCATATAACCGTTATGGTAACGAGTAAACTCTTCGCTCACAGTTTACCGTGTACAATAGGTATAGGGATATCCTATCCATGTATACGAAGTGATGAATCTATCATAAGACATTTTTATTATTTCGGAAAGTATTAACTTTTTCCGGAATTTATATTCCAGAACATTTAAGAAACAAGGTGTTCAACAATTTTAAAATCAAGTTATTTTTTGTCACGCTTATTTTTAGGGGTAAAACCACTTTTGATTTTCAAATGGCAACCTGTATTAAAAATTCCATAAATCGATGGAATGTTATTTAAAATCAATTTTAGCGTTGACATTTTTTATTTCCGTCAACCCATTGATGAGACATTCCACTTTTAAGTGTGGGTGGGAAGAGAGTAGTGGAGTATCATTCGTGTAGCGATACAGCGCGCGGCGTGTTCGTAATGCACGACCACTATGCCCCAACCCATTCTGTATATTATCTATGGATGTTTCTCTGAGTGTTTATCACGAACATGTCTATTCACCAGTAAACATCTACATAACGTCAAATGTTTTACAAGGTACTACTGTCGGTAGGTACGCGTTAACTATTTATTATTAGTAAATATCAAAATTCACGGAAATGCTTTACTTCACCCTAAAGAAATACGCATAGAATGTTTTAATCGAATTTGAAATTTCTCTATGGGCTCGAGCCTAGCTCTACCTCCCTTCTATACATGCACTGCAACGCGCAATATTACTCGAGACTTCAGCGTTACAACCACAATCACTAAATTCTCTTAAACGCAATGCGTGAATGTTATCTGAAATCTTTTCAGGCATATATAGACAATCACTTATTAGATGTTACGATTGTAATGAACAGGTTATGCTACCAGTGCTGAACTCGTTACGGCGTAGTTCCATTAACTGTGGGTCGCTGCTAGTCAGACGTCAGATTTTCGTTATTTCATATTGTTATGTATTTATGACTATGGTCTATCACAGTCTGGGAATATATTAATTTAAGTTATCACTTGGAGTTCGCAGTTTTCCGTATTTTTATATACGCACATCGCTCTAGTTTACCAAGTCTTTTACGAATTTATATATATTTTTTTAGTAACCTAAGTATTTGAATGATACGAATAAATTAACCCAAACTGTTCTTTATAATCGTGTTAGATGTGAATTAATCACTGTCACATTAGGCGTGTTTTGGCGATGCAGTTTTGAGCAACCTGGTTACTAGCTTGGCAACATAGTTTACAGTAATTGTTTGATAGCTGAATGCACTTTTCGACAAATAGGTTGCAGAATTAGCAAACAATTGAAAACTATGTTTACTGTTTTCGGTCAATAATAATCTGCAGATAAGGTCCTATCATTTAATCCATTTTCTACAACAAAAAATTCTGTACAGTAAACAATGCATCAAACTATATAATGAAAGTTGCATCGTCAAAACACACTAATTGTACACGTATTAAAACATTCAATGTAATATAATATCATACAGAATATTTATCTATAATTAATAATTAGGTACATGTATTTGATTTTACATTTATGGTGAATTAGGTAATAAGTTTTTTTAATTTCGAATAAAAATAATTAGTAATAATAATATAAGCATTTCTGATACTCTTTCATTATTAAGTTTATTTGGAAGTTTTCAACATTTCTATAACACATTAATTGATACTAAGATACTAAAGATAATTAATATTTAATAAGTATTTATAGCTCATAAATTTTTTTTAAATAAACACAATTAAATGAGGTTTTAGAAAAATAGGTATTTGGATAACTGGGATTCCATAACTCCATTGTTTAAAATTTTTAACTTGAAATCCCATGTATAGAATTATAAATATAAATTATTTTACAACAAATTGTTTAAAATATTACTTATAAATTTAATTTGAAAATTGAAATACAATATCAATATGTAATAGTAATTTAGGCTACACAAATGTATTTAAAATTATTTTATATTAGATAATTCACTAGTCATAGTAATAATTGTTAAAACATGCATATTTACTTGTTAAGAAATTAAGTGTTAAAAATACAGAATATTTATATATGACATAGTTAAAAAAATTGAGGCAATTCAATTGGTTGAGGTTGCTGTTGGTGGTGGAGTTTGAGTAGGGTTGGATTTTGAAGCATGTTGTTGTTGATTGTGTTCAGATGGAGCCACTATAGGTATTGCCAAATTCACACGTCTTGGAGGAGGTTGTTTAGGTGCTTGTGGTTGATAGTATGTTGTCATGAATGAATCCTTGAATAGAAAAAGTAAATGTATGATAAGTAACTTATTGAATTTTTCAATAATTTATATTATTATGATGGACATAATGGATTTGCTATAACAGGTTATAAATATAATTATAAATACATTGAAAATATTATTAGGGATGTTCTGAGTACTCCGTCATTAAGTTCTAATTGAAGTTCACTTTAAAATTGTTTTTTCGATCATGGAGTGAAAAAATATATGGCCCTCCAATTGACCTAATGAAAAAATAATTTATACTGCATTATCTGTGGTCGAAATTATAAATTTCTTTGGCATTATTATAATATTACAAATTATTGTTGATGTGACTATTATATATTTACAGATAAGAATTTAGAAATAGACATTAAGTTCCCACATACAGCCACACTAGTAGACTGGCATCATTACCCTATATTACTTAGGCGATTAATTAGTTACTACTGGCTTAGCCTCTAGTACTTAGTAGATACTTTATTATTTGTATTATTCTTAATAAGATCATAAAGCCTCCTCCTAGACTTTGTAGATTTAAAATGAAGAGAGACTCCTTCGTCCCCTACTTTAACCACTGCAAATAAGTAAATATAGGTATACGATTTATCAAAAAACTTGCATTTAAAATATTACAATTTTAACAATATAATTATTAAATCTTCCTGGTAACTGAGTCCTAATGAATACCTACCTGGTATTTATATGAATTATTATTCAGCTACTAAGTATAAGAAGCTAATAAGTAAAAACAAGTTTGTTAATAATTAATGTACATGGAACATCTTAAATTATTATGCATTTTATAGAATGTCAACATTAACCTGATAAAATAAACAAAAACTAAATTTCAAGTAGATTAATATATAAAATAGTTTCATACAGGTGGTTGTTGTTGTATTTGTTGTGTGCCAGTAGGTGGAGATGTTACGGATGTTGGACCAGTTGGCAATGGTTGGTAAACAGCTGCCTGAGCAGCTAACATTTGCAATGCAGCTGCAGCTACTGCAGCAGCATTTTGATCTTCTGCACTGTTACCCGGGGAACCCTGAGCAACAGTTGTACCATATTGAGGTGCAGCGTATATCTGATGATGGTACATGGATGGGTCAGTTGCCATAAGTACCATTCCTGTGTTAGGATCAACTACCATGCTGTGATGTGAATTCATTTGGGTCATAGGCTGATGAAATTGTTGTAATTGCATAGGAGGTTGTTGCAATTGAATTTGTTGGATTTGTGGAGGCGGTTGTTGCATTTGTGGAGGCGGTTGTTGCATTTGTGGAGGCGGTTGTTGCATTTGTGGAGGAGGTTGTTGCATTTGTGGAGGAGGTTGTTGCATTTGTGGAGGAGGTTGTTGCATTTGTGGAGGCGGTTGTTGCATCTGTGGAGGCGGTTGTTGCATTTGTGGAGGCAGTTGTTGAAGTTGTGTTGTTTGTGATTCTTGCATTATCAAGCTGTTATTTTGTTGATGATGTGAAATTGAGGACTGCTGCTGGGTTACTTTAGACATACTACCAAAATTTAATACAGGATCAGGCAATTCTCTGCGGCTTTGAACAGAGTATCTTTTGGCACTACGTACTACAGGGGCTGTTTGTGATTCAACTTTTTGAACTTCATTTTCATCTGAAATAGAAACATAGAACATTGACATATATTAAAAACACAAATTATCATTTTAAAAATATTTAAAGTTTAGTTTCATAAATTCAAGGTTGATAGTACAAGTATAATAGTTATAATAGAATGGGAAAAATTTAAATAATTTGTAATTTTTAGATATAACATAATACAAATTGAATTTAAATTTATTAAATATATTGTATTAATTATACTTTTTAAACCATATCTATAGTCGTAAACTGGGTTTTGAACTTAACAAAGGAATAGACAAAATTAGTAATATAGAAATTATGTAATAAATAATAATTTTTTAAATAACATATTATTATAATTTATATAATAGGAAATATTTATAATTATTGAAATAATAATAAATAACTTACATTGTTGATTATTAAAATGATGATAATGCTCTTCGCTATGTTGAATGCGACCTGAACCAATGACAACAGTATTATGATGTAAATTTGGAGATTGTGTAGTTATGTCTTTAGAAAAATATCGATCTCGATTAAATTGTGGACTATTATTATGTTGTTGAAAATTACGACCTCTTATAGAAGAAGATTGAGATTGATTATGTCCATGGCCAACATGAGTATTATTATAGTGTTGTTTA
Organism: Cinara cedri; assembly: GCA_902439185.1. NCBI lineage: Eukaryota > Metazoa > Arthropoda > Insecta > Hemiptera > Aphididae > Cinara > Cinara cedri. The sequence goes on along the minus strand of CABPRJ010000051.1, from coordinate 326,672 downwards.
AAACTATGGGGTTGGCTATGGCGACCACTTTGTTGTGGTAAATTTCGGTTGAAGTAATTAGAATTATCTGCAGTTGAAGGAGAGTCTCGAGCAACTGGTGTACCATCTCTTTCTTTACTATTATAATTATTACGGTTGAAAAAGTTTTTATTGGAAGAAGACTGTGGTAAAAATCCACTGTTTTGAGGTTCTCGTTGATTACTACGGTTTTGAGGAGAATTTGAATATTTTGTAGAAGTTCGAGTAATGTGTGTGGAATTTTTAGATGAACCAGCAGCCACAGCGATATTTTTATTTCCTTGAGAACGATCTTGAGCTATGACTTTTTGAGGTATCTCTGTTGATGTCTTCGCATGATCCAAAATGGGAAATTCCGAATCATATTCTTCAGCAGGAGTTGACTTTGGTTTGTTCTTATTATACTGACTACCAACATTACGCCGTCCAGGACCGCCACGTTTTTCACTACTAGTCCCAGTGTAAGCTTTTGTATCTTGCCAGTTTCGGTTATATTTAACAGTAGCAGTACGCCTAAAATAAAAATAGTTATAATTTGTAATAACTAGGGTTTGGATGTTTATGAAATTATATATTTTTTTATCTATCCAATTCAATGCTGATCTGAATACAAATTTGATTTGATGATCTACTGAATCGAATAATACTATTTTTATTTTGCATATTTTATGGTTTTATATTTTAAATGCACATTTCAGGATTTTAAGAATGTAAATGCATATTTTAGTATATTTCCGAACTTTATTAAAAACAATTTAAATTACAAATGAAATATAAAGCAAAAAAGCATAAAATTTGAATAAATTAAAAAAAAAACTATTGTACCTTAGATTGTAACACCTATCACATTTTAACACTTAAATTGTAAATTAATATGTAATAAAAAATAATACATGCAAATAACTAATTATACAAATCAAATCAAGGTATTGAACCTTAATTAAGGTAAAATAAATTTTGAGCGTATTTTGAACCAAAAATGCTTATTTTATTTATGATTTTTAGTGGTGCATATTTGGTAATTTTTTAATGCATAAATGCATACATATTAGTTATTTTAAGTGCATAAACATCCAAATCCTAGTAATAATGTATCATATAAAAATATTGTTGTTTTTAAATTACCCATATTTATGGTGTCGCCTAGCTCTTGGTGCTTCTATTTCTTCTCGTATGTCATATCCATATGAAGACAATAACTCATCTCGGCTTTTACGGGTTTGTTCTCGTTCATCATACATATCATGACCCCATTTATCCAATGAATCTATATTTCGAAACTTTCTTCCACCCAGTTTTCTTGACGATACATCATTGTGAGTAGTTATTGGAGTATCAAAAGAATGTTTTCTTTCAGAAGCAAATTTAGATATATTCAAAACTTTTAATGTATTTATTATGGATGTCCCCTGCGGTTCTATATTTTGAACCGCAATGTCTTCTGTGGCATCAATTGGTTGAGGATTTTTATTATCAATGTAGACTTTCCTGTTACGACGGTCACTAAAAATAATCAAAATTTTATTTTAATGAGAGAATAAAGATTAGAGTAAAAAATATTTTACAATATTTTACATACAGTGAATTATCATCATCTTCATCATCCGAAGTATCATCATACACATCACTCGATTCACAGTCTTCGGAGCTTGTCGTACTATAAGCCATACGGTCATCATGTTCATAAAATCGACCACGTCTAGGTATATATTGTGGGTCATTGGTATCATCATCGACAGGTAAAGGTATTTCTGATGAGAATGTTGCTTGCTATGTTTAATTAATGATCAAATATAAAACAAATTACAATTTATAAAATAATAATAGTACTTATTACAATGATGCTATAAGTAAATCTAGGTGTGAGTATATGGCAAGAAATGAGAAATTGGTGATAGAAATGAATATAATTATTAATATTTGACAATATGGACACTGAACAGGATTTAAAAGCACGTTGTATCTGCATGTATTGCCTTCTTAGTATAAACCTACAACATAGCAAATTTGTGTTCAGCAGAGAAAACTATACTTTATTCTGATTTTCATAAAATAGATATCCAAACCAAGATATAGATAGGTACTTAAATAAGTTTTGGAAATCATAAATTTACAATAGGTAAGTATATAAGTAGTATGAATTTGAATTTAGTACTCTGTTTATAACTGACAAAATTAAACATTTCTTAACTGTAGAATGCAATTGGTGTAAAAAATATTGAATTGACCTTTTATTATTCAAACGAATTATAAAATAAAAGGTAACCTAGCTACCTGGTAGACAGACAAGACAAGAAAATGCAAAAATAAAAAATTAACAATTTAATCCTTTCTTACCTCATCCTCATTATCTCCTTGTTCCTCTTCTTCATAGCTTTCATCGTTAACGTTAGCGCTAATGAATGAACGTTCATTTTCATTGTCAGTCAGTTTTTCATCGACATAATATTCATCATCAATATAATCACGAGCGTCTTCATATTCACCACCAACTGTTGAGTTGAGTTCATCAGTCTCTAAAATGTTCTCATTATTTTCATGCATTGAGTTTGTACTTTCTTTTTCAACAACAGAATTTTCATTTTCAGTAGTTATTGTATTTTGTTTAAGTTGCTCATCCAAAATGTCTTCATTTGAATTTTGCTTGACCTCAACTGTGTCTGATATTGTTGTAGAGGCCATAGCTACATTTAAATTGTGTTCGGTAATTACAGAATTACTGGATTCAATAGAGACAGAGTTACTGTCCTCAATTAAAACGGAAACAGGTTTATTGGCCTCAATGGAAACAGACTTACTACTACGATTTACATCAACAACAGACATCAATTTTGTCTCGGGCTCATAGTCGTTTGAGTCCGTACAGTCGAGCGCAGGTATGTCATTGGCTGCAGTAGAGACATTTAACTCTGTTGTCGGGCTTACCAAAGTCTGATCGTTTATGTCTTCTATTGGCAGGACAGTCTTTGTAGTAATGTTATCTTCTTCTTTAACATCAGCAGCAATTTCCATTTTTTTTTTTTTTTTTTTGTCACCTACGGTTTCACGTAATTTAGGCAGTTGTATACCTATACTTAATAGGTATTAGGTACAATAAAATAAATAGGTTGCAAGGTTTCGAAAACGAAGTTTTTCGAGAAATTGAATAAAAGTACGATATCCGCCGCACAGGAGCCCGGATATTATTGTAAATGATAGTCGGTGTCAAAAACGTGAACTAACGTGAAAACGGATATCCGCCGCACAGGAGCCCGGATATTATTGTAATTGACGGCCGGTGACAAAAACGTGGTTGGACGACCGTGAAAACGGCAAATAAAATAAAAAACGAATTACAGGTATCTACTTACGTCGTCCGCGTCGTTCGATCGGTCATCAAAATCCAAGTGCAGTACGTACTATACTTAATGAGTATTGAGTACATATAGCGAAAAAAACTAACGAGGTGTGTATACTGTACACCGTATAATGAAAATGAAACAAAACAACGGTGAGCGCTACGGGAACTAACCACACAGTTATCACGTTCCAACGTAGTTTTTATCGGCATTTTTGGTCGGAGTGATAAAAAAGCATATGGGTTGTGCCCCCTGCCGCCCGAATTCTTACGACCGTAAAAAATCGATTAGGAAATACATAAAAGAACGTCGTAGTTGTTATCGGTGACTCGTTTCTTATCAAGAAACAAAATACAAACAATTACTGATTACAACGTTGATAAGCTGATTTTTTTCTTTGTCTCAGCTCGACGCGTAATGATTATATTTTAATAATAATTAAGAATATTATTATAGTATAATCAAATATTTTGTAAAACCGGATTTTGTCCGTAAGTACCTATGCAAGCAATGATCACTACGAGCGCAACAACAGATAATACTAGCGAATGACCATGTTACGTAGCCAGCGGTTTTACGTCATGTAGGTACCTAGGTATGCGTTTTTCCATGTCCGCGTACGAAAAAAAATAAAAAAATACCGCCGATGTAACTGCAACTAGACTGTAACGCGCCGAATGGATATTTCAATTTTCCTAATCGTTTTGACCGACAGTAGTTATCGTACGCAGACCAGAACCGACGAGCTGCAGACGTAACCGCGGTCGCTGCGGTACACGGACGTCCGTGGAATATTTAAGGGCATTGGAAGCGACGAGTTTCCGTCTTTGTCTTGCGCACGTGAGATATAGGGATTTAGACGCGTTTTAATTCCAGTGTATCGATTGATCAAGTGATGCGATAAGAATTCTGGATACAGATTTGAATTTGTCGTGAAGTCTACTTGAAATCGACTTCCCACTTTTTAAATTTACTTCCTTAAATTCTATAAAAATGCTTACTAATGAAAGCGTAATTGAATAAATGGAATATTTTAATTTTTTGAGAAATTAAAATCAAAAATCAAAAAAGTGAAATAGTCGATCTCAAGTAGACTTCAATACGTAATACAACACGTCTAAAACCCCATATCTTACGTGTGTAAGACAAAGACAGAAACTCGTCGCTTCCAATCCCCGCTTTCAATGTCTGCGTCCGCCGTAGTCTTGGCGGTCTTGCCAAAACATGAACGACGTTATAGTAACGATTTTTATTTTAGCAGCATTCTTTGTTTCGGGCGGCCATAAATTCGAGTCAAACCCGGATTATCGAAAATATTGTTAAATGTCGGCCTGCTCGTCGCAATCGAATGCGGCTCGAGTATTATTCACAAAAATGAAAATTTACTTATTATTACAAATTTTAATTTTTTCCCGGCAGGTATATATTTAAACAAAAAAAAAAAACGACTGACATACTTCGCGCAATGGGTGGGCCACTGTTGTAGGTCAAAAGTCGGTAATGTCATAGAGAGGAATTCAATATATATTTGTGCGCAACGGTGAACCATTGCTAACGAAAAACGATTCTGAGCGGAGTTCGGTTACACATGTTTTAAAAGACCGTAATAATTACGATTTTCGTCAAAATTTGACATTAAAATCCTTATAAAAAAAATTACTAAATTAAACTAAACTTTTTTTTGTTGACCACTAAGTAGGTACAACTTTTAATAAAACTCCTGTTAAATTTTTAAGCATTTCTGTTTGGTCTAACAGCTTATCGACTGAGTACCTACCTACCGAATAAAAACTTCGTAAAAAACTCGTAAAATTTAAATGTCTATAAATAGCTTAAAGATGCTTTAAAAGTTTTGAAAATTTCATCACGTCTAGAAAAGGCAAATACAAGTATTTTGTTTAAATTTTAAGTCTCTACGAACTATTTGAACTGAATTACAGCAAAAACAAAATTAAAAATAATACAATTATTATTTTTGTACATTTTCCCAGTTTTTCCAATTTAATGAAAATTGCTTGAGAAATCAAAAAATAAATCTCCCTTAAGCACCAAATAGATAAAATTCTCTCTCAGAAAAGATGCTACACTTGATACATCAGAATGTAACATTTCTTGTAGAATTTGTGTACACAGTATACGGTATATAAAAAAAATAAATAATAAAAAAATATTTTAAAGCCAATACATTCCTCGCTCCGCTAAAAATCTAAAATGTTTTTTATCGCGTAGAATATAGATTAATAAATGAATAGAAAATCAACAAATATGAATAATGATAAATAAACAAAAAATGTATACTTAATAAATAAAATATAAACGTTAACCCACATTTTTTTTGCGTTGAGGTATTTTTTCGTGTCTATTATTTTAATGAAATTCTTAAAATCTGGTTGCGTTGATGTAAGAACAATAATTCTGTCAGATAATCATCAGTTAACTTTAGCATAAGAGACAAATTGGTTTGTTACAAAAATTAAAATATTTACAACACTTTTTAACACGGGCTATTTTAACAAAAACAATATAATGTATTGGAATTCATTGGATATTTCGTAATTGAATTTACACATAATGTTCAGCGGGGGATTTTAACTTTTTCCTGGGGGGCCATTTTATATTAACTTAAAATATGTTCAATATACAAAAAATATTTACCTAATATTTATTAATTTATTTTGATAGCCTTATACCTATATTATTTCTTTTACACATCTACATAAACGTACCTACATTTTATTCAACAACAGAGTTTAAGTTTAATATTTAAAAATTACAATTCAAAATCAACTGTTCGCTTTGTTTTACTTAATTAGATTAAACATAGTTAGAATGTTTTTAAAGAATTGTTCAAAACTGATTTTGTGATTTGTAAATTTGTGTTATATTCATAGGCAGCAAATAAATGGTTGTGACATGAAACCTTCTACTATACATGAACATTTATGATAATTAATGATATTTAATGATAATTTTTTTAGGTTGTACGGGGTCAATATTTACAATATTCTTATTTGTTGTTGATATTGATATACGATTATAATTATCAAATACACAAATAAATGTTTTAAAAACCTATTTGAATATAATTTATTTTAGTAATTCATAGCAATAAAACGATAAAAGCATTACAAATAAATATTATAATATATTATAATATTCCATTTAGGTCAAAAATAAATAAATAAATCAATTAAATACGATGTTTCAGTTGTTCATTCTTATCGCACAGAAATCGATTAAAAAATCGTTTGAACGTTGGGAAAAAAAGTTTAAGAAACCGCCTTTCTCTTTTAAACATTAAACAAAGCGATAAATAATATGACTAATATGAGTATACCATACAGAGTTTTTCACAAAAACAACCAAGAGTATAATATTATGATAACTACAATAATGTGTTATTTGTAACTAATCACCCGTCCTCTCCCCCCTACCGAAAAAAAATGTCTGTATACGACACTGATCTATGATCTATTAATTTATAATATCCTTAAATACGTATAACGTTCAACCCTTTATTGGGGCCTCGAGGGACTAAAATTTATCTAGGATGAGGCGCTTATAGCTCCCCTAACCTTTACTTAAATACTCTCTTGCGATCGGCCACATATACCTGTTTATAATTCGTTGATCGAATATTCGACACTACACCGATTTCGTTAAATATTTTTGATTCGTGGCTACCTCTAAATTGCGTTTTCCGTACTTAAATCGACAATATAGTAAAATGTAAAATGTGTAGGTATTATAATGTTATTACCTATACCGACGGACCGACAACAGTAACCGAGCAACACGCTTACTTGGGTACCTCTACCTATATACCTATAATCTAATTTTTTTTCGCAGCAAATGTTCTACGTTTCAAAACGCGTGCGAGATAGAAAAAAAAAAAAAATATAGCGACTGAATAAGTTTATAATTTTATTATGATGCAATTCATTATATTTTATAAATAGTTGTATAAGCTATATTGAATATAATATTATGCGCTTATATACCTATGTAGGTAGCAGTTTAAATCGTGTTATCGGCACGCATTTCTCGTTACTACAATGTATACCTCTATGTAGGTATAAAAAAAAAAAAAAAAAAAATGTTTACAGTCGATAAGACGCGTACACGGTGCAATAATTATTTAAACCGCGGCATAATAATTATTTTTATATTATTGCCATAATAAACGTATTGCACGTTTAATAAATTAATAATTTAAAATATTACTGTTCTTATCGAAGACCGTCGTACACGCAAATGTGCCGTTTATCGCCTTCTTTATAAATACCTTCTCCTCCTTTAAAAATACCGATTACCGATGACAACGCGACACGACCTATAGTACCTAATAGGTAATATAAAAATTAACAGCTGACAGCTGTAATAATAACTATTGTAAGAGCTGGGAGAGTATTGTTTATTTTTTCTAATCGAGTAAGAATCGAGTTGAGTATTTTGAATATTGCATCCAGTCCTATTCGAATATTACAGTCACTAGTAATTGGTATTGAAGGCGGTTAACAAAAGCGGTAACGGGAAATTATTAAAGACAAATCAGTGTCGTTATCATAATACTATATAATATACAGAAAACAATAACTATTTATTTTTGTAAATTCTGACGACCAACACGGTATTCGGAAATATTTGGGTTTGAATAAAACAGTTAATTGACAAAGTGGGTACCCTTTACTTAATTTATTATGTACCATTTAATAGTACCTATATAAAAATGAGATTTAACATATAGAACATTCAAAATTACAGTTTTTCCATAAAGTGTTTCGTACAACATAAACACAAATCGCAGGGTATTTAAGGGGGTTTAGTCACCTAGTCATAATTAGTCCCTCCCCAAAAAAACTAAAGATTTATGGTGACCTATAAAATATTTCGACACAAAATATATTTTCGAAAATTATTCGAGCAGAAAAATATTTGATTAGAAAAGTATTTTAGTCGAAAAATAATCTACACGAAAATATAACAGACAAAAATAAAATGCTAGAAAAATATTTTACTATAAAAATTTTTTTTGTCCGAAAATACTGTACACACAAATAAATTTTCGTAAAAAAAATTTATTAGAACCGTGTTTAGTTAGAAAATTAGTTATATTAAATACAAACAGAGCGTGTTGTTGAAAAGGCAAGTCACAGCACGGCTATATATATATTTATATCTATGGTCACAATAAAATTGTAGGTAAATATCGTGGGTAATGAGGACTACGGACGTTCTGATATACAGTACGTTTCACGAAACTAGCGACTCCGTAGTGGCGCTTCCGGCGGCAGATTTTCATGAGGGTTTCCTTAACGTATGACTAAAAAAACGCAGTAATTTAAAAATGACACAAATATTAATGTATATAAAATATCAAAAGAAAATGTATATTTTAGTATATTATAATTAATAATATAATGTATAATAAAATATATTATACAATAAATAAAATAATTATTTTTATTCATATTTTTTTAAAAATCGCGTAGTATTCTAAATTGCCGTGTATTGTGTGCAAGTTTGAGAAACTGCGGAACACTGAAATTTCACTACTGGAAGTGCCACTGCGGAGTCGCTAATTTCGTGAAACGTACTGTAACTGTATATTATATAGCCGTGCTCTTGTAGTACAGAAACCAATGTTCAGCGGTTAACAAAAGATATGAGATAACAGTGTTATCACCTTTATAAGTATTTCGGTAGAAAATATCAACGGATTGGTCAGCAGCTGAGTTCAGGAACAGTTAAATCTAGCGGCTGACCAATCCGTTGGAGGGGAAGTGATCAATTGGATTGCTTTATCAGCAATCTGATATTTTATGGATAGAATAGTGTTTAATCAGATGGATATGATAAACATTTTACGCGCCAAAATTAAAACTAATGTACTAACCAATATTTGATAGAAAAAAAAAAAATACGTTGCGTTAAAATTTGTTGTCTAATGTGCTAATGTGTTTTCAAATTCTAATTCCAATACACGAAAATTATAATACAATAGAAATACGGTTTTTGTGTGCTGGAAATACTTTTATAAAACATTTAGACGCTGACTCGATTTGGATATTATTTAAAACTAGTATGTATAGGTACTTATATTATATTTTATTGTAAATTTTAATTAAATATTTTATAGTTTATAAAGGGCAGTCCTCAACTCACCGTGTCGTTTCGTTTCGTGTGAAATATTATTTTCTGATTGGCTCATATTATCATGGTAGACACATTTTGATCGAATCTGCCAAGACGTTACTACGAATATCGCAGAGTTGAACAAATTCAACTTTTGAACGTGCTGGTTAAAGTCGGTAACGTCATTTTCGTGTTTTCATTTTAATAATAAATTTAATTAGTTTTCAAATTTTAATTTTTAATAATTTAATTTTTTAAACTAAATGTGATTTAATATTCAATTTTAATACTAATTCAAATTCAATATGAACTTTGTGAAGATAAATAATATCTAATGTTATGTAAACATAAAATATACATTTTTTTTAGAGACAGATATGCATTTTATGTAAAAAGTCGTTTGTATTAAACACTTTACACAATTGTACTTATGATATTAAATCACCAACTAGTACTAGTAAGTACAATACCAAGTAGTTATCGTAGGTAACAACATTAAGCAAATATTATTAAAAAAAAATACTTAGAGCTTATTTAATTATTTTACTATAATATGGCATATACTCGTATATTGTTAACAAAGCATCACTATCAACTGAAATCTGTTCAGAATCGTTTTTTCGTAAGCAATGGTTTATCGTTGCTTACAGATAAACATTAAATTTCCGTCTATATACTACCTTCCCAACTTCTTATCTTTATTAGTGGTTGCACCCATCCCCATTATCTTACCGCTTTTTTTCGGTTTTTCAAACCTGATGAGAAAACTGAAAAAAACTGAGAAAATTATATCAAAGTAACACTATCAACTGAAGTTGATAGGGTCACTTTGTCAACAATAAATATGTCATATTATGGTAAAATAATTGGATATGCATTAAATATTTACTTTAATAATATTTGTTTAATATTGTACCTATTTTCCCGTTCTGTTTTTTTTTTCATTGTTTTTTTGTTTTTCACATTTAATAGAAAACTCTGGAGAAAATCGAAAAACGACTTCCCTAAAGTACCTCCCCGTGCCGATTTCCTTTCAGAAAGGTGCTACATGGATTACACGTAGAAATCCGAGCAAGTCTTCAAGTAGAAAAGTTGTGCAGAGATAAAAAAAAAAATAATAAAAATATAATCTTTCTAAAACTATAAACTAAAAACAGGAGAATATAAAAAAAGTCCTTACGACAGGCAACCTATTATACAAGCAATATTGTTCAATACCATGGCAAAATTTGTATTTTACCCCCAATTATGGTTAGTAGTAGAACTATAAGATAACCCTACACTGTCTATGAGCCGGCGTGCTCATAAAAATTTGTATAATTATATATATAAAAATAAAAAAATAAAAAATAAATAAATAAATAAATAAATATTAACAATGTATAAAATTATATGTAGGCCAAGGAAAGATAAATTTACTCAGTTAGCGTACAAATACATTTTTTTCTGCATTAAAGTAAGAATGGTAACAAATGGGAACATCTATTAACTAATGACAGTTATTCTTAACAATTAATACTTAATGATAATAGGTATCAGCTACTCACCTGAGGAACTGCAACGATGGCTGGTTTCATTCACATGACGACGCCGGGACCTGCATAATATATTTAAAAAATAACAGGTTCATCCCTTGCGCTACGATCGTCACTGCCGGGAATTTCCTGAATAATAATAATAATAAATAACAATATTAAATATTAATATATAGATGAAAAAATAAAGTATTTACTTAGTATTATGAAATAATCGAATGTAGATCCTGTATTTTATTTTTTACGGTAATGATCAAGACGTAACTGAGACAAAGTACAAATTTTAATGATTGGTCCTCCTTCTGTTTTTCTAATATTTATACCATTTTCATTAGCCCATACAAATTTGTACATATATTTTTTAGCTAATAATTTTGAGAACTAAAATAATTTTCTGTTTAATCCAGTAAGTTTATAGTTATTATATATCATAGTAGTTGGAAAAGACGAATGAAGATCGTTGCTTTTTACAAGTTGGTAAGTATTCAATCTTTTTTTGAACGGTAACATAATTTTATCTTTAGTCGATTTTTTGTGTGAACGTACAACGTAGCTTATTGTTGGATAATTTTGATTTAAAAGCCATTATTATATCCTCAGTTTTAACATGATTATTTTAAGCTTTAGCTGTAGAAATTACATTGATTGATATATTATTTTATAATATAGTTTGTTCGTTTATATTTATTTTGGATTCAAGTATTTCAATTCTATTGAGAGTATTAGTATAATTAGATTCAAGTAAATTGATTTTTTTGTCAAAATTTTGAACTTTATCAGCGATAGACTGGGTTTTAATTCCATAATTATCAATTTTTTCAGAGCAAAACTGATTAGATTTTTAAATAGAGTTAACTTTATCTACAAGTTTGTCAAGTTTAAGAATGATACGATTTATATCAGTTGCTTCATAATAACTTTCATCAGTTTTATTAATACGTGAAACATTTTTTTATATTAAATTGTGAAATTTTTTCTAATTACCTCAACTAAATCACAACCTTCACATGTCCATATATTTTTATCAGTGACAAAGTCATGATGAGGTGTATATTTTCGATGGAAAAATTGTTTGCAAGTATTATAATTAATCTTTTTAGCTGGGGAAACCACGATTTCACATATTAAGAAAGACATAGCAATATAGATGATAAATAATGATGATTAGTTAAACTATTTATACAGAATTTATCGATAAAAATATTTTGGCAGCACAGCGTAAATGTACAACTTTTCCGGATAATGATTCGAATCGAACGCAAGACACGCACGGAAATACACACAAACTTAAACTGTGAAAATGACCGTTCGCGGTCATTATCTTAAAAAATGTTTAATACAATTAATGCTGAACGTGATTCACGAACTACAACTTATAAGTTATCAAAAATTGTTCCGGTTAGTATTGCATTTTATTATATCAATTTCATAATAAATAAATTAAATTTGGGAAAACTCATTCAGCATGGCGTCATTTTGTAAGTAATTTTCTAACAATTTGTTTTAATTTAAATAACTATATTTATTACGTGTATTAAATTTAGTTAAATGTATTACCTAGGTAACCTGAATTGGATAACGTTTTCGCAGTTTTTTTTCTTTAGTGATTTTTGCGGTAACAGCAGGGCCGGATTTAGGGTAGGGCACCCGGGGCGACAACCCTAGGGCCTTCACAAAAGAAAAGCCCCCCAAAATAGAGACTTCGAAAAACACATTTTTCAAATTCCTACTAGTAAACCAGGGACTGGAACCGGTTCTAAGGAATAAAACTAATTTGTTTTTTTTTTCAAAAGTGGGCACTAATATTGCTTTATCAATTAAAACTATAAATTATAAAGATTATAAGAATAAACTTACAGACTACTACTCTAATTTGAACACCTTGATGTTTAATGACTTTATAGAAACTAAAGTAAATAGCATAATTTTAAAACTAAAAATGTTAAATTTCCTAGATTTAATAATATAACTACTGAAATACTTATAAAAATTGCACCTTTAATTATTAAACCTTCAACATACTTAATTAACTTAATTTTTAAATCAGAAATTTATCTGAAAATTTATAAAAAAATTTGTCATTTCTATTTTCAAAGCAGGGAATGAATATTTTTAACTATCATCCTATTCCATTATAATATCAAATATAAGTAAAATATTTGAGATGCTTGAGAAAAAACAACTCCAGTATTTTTTAAACCTGAAGAATTGTATTAATTGTAATCAATATGGTTTTAGGAAAAATATGGTCATTCATGATGCATTTACTTCACTTTCTAGTCTTATTTATGAGGCACTTGATCAGGGTGAAAAATGTTTGGCTATATTCATCGATATTATCAAAGTATTTGACTTTGTTTCTCATGACATATAAATATACAAGCTACATAAGCCATTAGACAAAAATTAATTTCTAAACTGTTTTAAATCTTACTTAATTGAACAAACACAAGTAGTAAGAATTAATGATTCGATTAGTAAGATCAAATTCACTACGTATGGAGTACCTCAAGGTATTATACTCGGGCTCATGTTATTTTCTATTTAAATTAACGACCTGTTTGAGCTAGATTTAGCGAGTAAAATTTAAGGTTATGTGGATGATACTGCTATTTTTTTCAAGGCAACAGATTCGATTATCGAGTTTTCGAGAACCGTAGCCAGTACCATCGAGGATTGTAGCAGCGTGTTATACCAGGTGATCCATTTAAGCGGGTACTCTCATTACCTCGGAAAGTAATAACTTTTTTCGGAATATGTTTTATAGAACATTTAAGAAACAAGCTGCTTTACAATTTTATATTTATGTTATTTTTCGATACCCTTATTTTTGGGAGTAAAACCTTTATTTACCTACTTTTGATTTTTAAATGGAAACCTTTATTAAAAATTCCATAAATAGATGGATTAATAGTAGTAATACATGAATATAAAATTGTAGAGCAGCTTGTTTTTTAAATGTTCTAGAGGACAAATTTCGGAAAAAGTTAATACTTTCCGAGATAAGGAATGTACCCACTTAAATTGATCACCTGGTATATGCTGCTACAATCTTCGATGATACTGGCTGCGGTTCTCGAACCAGAAGCTTCCATCGATGTTTTCACGGGCTACGACCTAACAACCGTAGCAGCCCCGTGCGTAACTAGTCGGCCAACAATAATTGTAAGTGTTATTTTTCTCTCCCTTGACATCACTACGGGCTAACGTGTAGCAACACCATCGCTATCAAGTCGACGCACGAACTCCCAGGTATTTGTATATAGACAGATAGGGTTGTGTGTATTGTGAAATCACGTGTAATATATGTTGCCTACTTTATTTCCCTTGTGTTATTTTTATTTGTAAACTCATCCGAGTATTAATTTCAGAAACAGTAACATTTAAAAGTTTTATCATTATTTATTCTTTTACTTTTGTATATTATTAATATGTTGAAATAAACCTAACGAAATTCATTTTGACCATTCAAACCGCGTTATAAAATCAATTCGGTTACACCCAATTAAATTCTACTGAGATAGGTTTTTTTCTATACGTGAATAACTTTTTTATCAGAAATTTGCTCCGGTCTGGTAATTTTGGAGATAGGTTTTTTTCTATACGTGAATAACTTTTTTATCAGAAATTTGCTCCGGTCTGGTAATTTTTTTTATGTTCTTGGAAGTTTTTTTAATAATTGGGAAAAATCGTTGGGTAAATAGGAATAACGTTTAATAATGGTTTAGGTTATTTTCGATTTTATTTTTTGGTCGCAACTGCGTTAGAGATAATCGCAGAGGCCTGAAATTGTTACCAAATACTTTTAATAGGATTTTATTAAAGTATTTAACCTAATTATCAAAACATTGATTTTTGATTTTTAAGTTTTTCTTGGTTAATTAAAATTTTTCGAATTTTTAGTTTTTGTATCGTTTTATATGGATAAAATTGTTTCGTCCGAGCAGAAATAATGCTTGACAATATTTAGCACTACAATGTTTCTCATAAGCAAGGCTGTGCATTTTTTTTTGTTAAACCATAAGAAAATGGATTAGACTAGAATTTATTTTGGCTTATCTATGGTTAAAATACGATATCTTATTTTGCATATATTTACATATTTAACAGGTTAGAGCATATAAATGCATGTTTTCTTAATTTTTGATTCTTTTTTTTCTTAATATTTATATTTTGACGGTCAATTGGGTATACATCGGTCTACATGGTTTTATTTATAATAATATGTCTTTCATAGTTTCAATAAAAATATTCCATTTCTAACCAGGTATTTAATTTAAATAGTAACCCTTATAATAAAATCATGATTGTTCTGATATCTAAAAAATAGAACATCTACTATATAGATTCTTTTTCTTTTATAAATTTATTAGAAACATAAATACATAGATATTTACTATGATCATAACTTGGTCACGTAGTTATTCAATTTAATAGTTTAAATACGTGTAGCTCAAAAGATATGTAATATAATGTGTTCAATATTTCTTTTTTTTTTCTGACGGTAAAGAACCACTGGAAGATAAAGAATTTTTTTTATTTTTCTATAAATCATTTTTAATTTATGTTATAAATTCTAATCATAAAATTTATTCAAACTTCATTCAAAATCGTCTTTTGTTAGCAACGATTTATCGTTACGTACAGATATAAATTAAACAATTGCATCTTTTAAATCTTTCCAACTTACCACCTATAGTAGTGATTTAACTTGTCAGTAGTATCAGTTCTTTTTTTTTCGTAATATTATTGTTTGGTATTTTTAAATATGTAAACGAATGTTAGTTGTTTAGGTTGAAGTTTGTTTAATAGTTACCGAGTGGAAGTCATCACCTATCGAGAGTTTAAGAAAATATACATTTTTATTCATGACATTTTTTGAAGTAAATGTGATACTTTATTGAATATTATAAATGTATAACACGTTGCGCAGTTTTCTTAATAAAAAATTTCCTGCGTTGTTTTTGATGACTTATACAAATAAATAAATTTATTTTATCATAAAAGTATGTACAGTAATTGTGATATTATAGTGTAACTCCTTTTAAAATTTGGTAAATATATAATATGATGCATGTCGAAGAACTTATGCCGCAGATTTTATTAACTGCTAGGCAACCAAGACACGCCTTCATAGAGTTTATGCTATTACAAAGTTCATAATAAAACACCTTTAACTTACATATATAAGGGAGTTAACTAGCTGAGTTATACGGAATGAGGAGATGAACATCAAGGGATTTGTTTATTAAAACTAACAATAATGCATAATACTTGTATTTTAGTTCTCTTGATTTTTCCCCGCTATACTTATGTATATTAAGTTTAAATTTTAAACGGTTAGGGCTATGAATGCAGAAGGCCCTGGACCTTTTCTTCCTCTTGCATTCTCGGAAGGTGAATTTTTCAAAGGGCCTCCTAAAAGCTAAAAACGATAACTCTTCGCACTTTTATTGTGTACCATAATTTATTTATTCTGCTTTTGCCGACTTTTAGTACCCGTCGTAAAACATTATAAAAAATAGTTTTATGTTAATATCAAAATGCGTAGAATATTTACACAATAATACAATATGCAGACATTTATAAAATATAAAGGCACATATGTATAAAAAAGTTGATACCGCAGCCAACGGGTAAGTCACTGACTATTGTAGGTGGATAAAGAAGGATAAATAGAATATCACATTGTATGATGTAATTTAGTTTATATATACTGCATGCAACAATTAATTATTGTTAACGGAAAACCGTGAGTTTATTTGATAGGTAATGTGAATATATACAGAGTGTCCCATAAAGATCTGCCACTTGAAATAACTTTTGTTCTGTTTAATATATTTAATATATTATTATTATTTTTTTTTAATAATTAGTTTAAAATAAAGTATATTAAAATAAAAAAAAAATCATTTACTAAAATTAGTTTAAAAAAATTCAAAATAGCCATTTTGTAAAATAGATTTTTAGAAAATGTTTAGTGGTTGAAACATATGTTAAAGTATGGTCTTTCATTATCTACGATTTTTTGAAAATTTGAATAATTTTTATTTCAATTATAACAGTATTGTTTATCAACATTATTAATTTACTTTTCCAATACCCGTTACCTATGATATGATAATATTATTGCATGATATTAACTCATGGCAAAGAAAATCCTTGGCATTTACCTCGACTAATAATTGATTAAATATTGTAACAGAATAACCACATTTGCAAAAATTTCAAAAAGTCATAGAAAATAAAAGACCATACTTTAACAAAAGTTTCAACCAAAAATCAAAAATTGTTTACAAATCTATTTTATGAAAAAGTTATTTTGAATTTTTTTTAAAAAATCAGAGTACAATTTAAAATTTGTTATTTTAAGTTCTTTTTCCCCTAAACAAATATGTTAAATTATAGCGCAGAGGTATACTAATTATTTAAAAAAAAATATATCAAAAATGTTAAATAGAACAAAAGTTATTTCAAGTTGCAGATCATCATGGGACACTATAAATTAAATAACTTTTTATCCTACCTTCCTAACTTCCCACTTACTACACTGGCTTACCCCTCAGTAGTATCAGCTCTTTTTGCTTTTTTGTTGTTTTTCGGTTAAACATAATCGTACAGACGAGAAATGTTCACAAAATATTTATATTAGTCTTTCTAGATTTTTATACATGATTTTAAAAATATGTATACTGGAGTGTATGTACTGATATTCATACTGAAGATTTTTAGCGTGTTTTTTAGACATTTAAATATTAATATTTTAGTTTTATTTGGTTCTATGTGGATACATGTGGAGATTTGTTTGAAATTTTAATCGAAATTCTCTATAAATTGTACAGAGTAGAAAAAAAAGTTTAGTGTAATTTAATAGTTTTTTTTTTTTATACGCATTTAAAGTTTAAATTTTGAATAATGTCGTAAATATAACGCGGAATTTGAATAATCAAAATTCGCTCAGTACAGTATTTTATCATTGATAATGATTTACCTATTTCGTATAGATATAAATGAAATAACTTTATTTATTCTACCTTCTTAATTTCTTACCTACAAGTGGCACTCCCATCGGCAGTATCGGCTCATTTTTTCTTTTTTAAAATATCCGACGTACATAATATTATATTTTTAACTTTTTCCGAACATTTTTAATAAAGTTATTTAGATTTAGTCTTATATAAATGTGAGAAACAATAGGTATACATATACCAACTAAATATATGTCATATTGTTTATAATGCATATTATGTTGATTTAATAAAAATATATAATAGCTATATTATTGTTGTGTAGATCATTGTTGGTATGGTGTATTGAAGATATAATATAAGTGTAATGTTAGAATAATAAATTATATTTCATTCGCTTGACGGCATATTTGTTTAATAATTTTCCGTTTCGGTACTGGCCACGCGCTCTTTTGCTGACTGCTGATAACGGTGCGCGGTTATTTGGAAACTATGAACAGAACATTTATATCATTGTATTTTGCAAAACTAAAATCTTCGGGGAACAGTATTGTTGTTTTTCGTAGTGTTATATGTTTGTAGATACTTTTATGGGACGCAAAAAAGAGTTTACATATGATGGCCATATTTCAATTCACCTTTTCAGTAAAACGATTAAAACATAAAGACAAAAATTCACCACTCGAATATTACAACCATGGAGATTAAAATCAATTCTAATCTCCATGATTACAACAATACGTTAGGTATTCAAGATGGTGGTCTTCGATCTACATAAGACATTATAAAAGAGTAGTAGTTTTACTAAGGTGTGTTTTTTTCAGTTAGTTAAATATTTTTTAATTTGTTCATGTCGTACATATATTACTTTATTACTGTATAAAAAAAATTAAATAAAAATGAAAAAATAAAGAAAAATAATAGTAACAATAATAAAAAACAAAATACTGACAACAAGTATTGAGATCAAGGACCCAGGTAAAATGTTGAGGGGGGGGGGAATTGTAAAACATCGGGAAAATTTGACATTTTAGATTCTGAATGGAGTAAGAAGCTGATGGTTTTACAATGATGTTTATTTTTTATTTTTTTGTGTGGACAACTTTACTATTAGAAATTTTGCTCCGATTAGCAAGTGTAGCATTTTTTCTTACCAAAATATGATATTATATATTTTTGATAAAGCAGCACATCAACCGAATCATTTTTCGTTAGCAATGATTTGTATCGTTGCTTACAGATATACATTTAATTTCCCCTCTACTACCTTCCCAACATCTTACCTCCAAAAGTGTCTTGGAATATGTCTGTCTTTTTATTATTGTAAATAAATGTATTATATACAACTCAAGTACAAATTAAATGGTAAATTATATTCGGGAGAGAGTTTGAACTCCTAAAACTATCGTCTGTGTTTGCCGCTGAATGAGATACATTGATTTTATTTTTGTTGATTCTGGGTTACCTTGTTTCTGAATTTTGGCTACAAGAGAAAAAAACAGGACTAATACCTACTAATAACTATAATAACCTAACCAGTTTACCGATCCCCGTTTAGAAGTCTTTTATGAATGCGATGATTTATTGTTATGCCTTCTAAACTTAAATTAACATGTGTAATTAAAGTGAAAATCACATCGATGCAGGTTCAGTCGTTTCCACGAAATTAACTCTGGCAAACATACAAACAGACAGACAAACGTAATAAAAAGCAGTTGTATGGTTTATTATATTAAGCAAGCGTTTGAGCTTAGAAAACGTTAGTTATTCTCAGTGGCAAGCCCGGAAATTCGCACTAAGAGGTAACGTAGTAAACATGAATAAAAAATAAATCGCAGAATCTCATATTTTGGTCAACGTGACAATAGAAATCTATAAGCTTGATGCAAAACAAAAAAAAATGGTATTTTATCCAAACAAAATCAAGTGTTTTCCTTGTTACTCGGCTAAACTGTATACATTTCGAGATTAAATGACTAAATAAATACACCTACTCGTACACATTATGGTCTATTAAAAAGCCAATAGGAGGAATGGGTAATATGGAATATAGCCTCCCTACCCCGGCTCACGCCGTTGGTTATTTTGAAATCACAGCCAGACAATTTGATTTTATTGTCACAGTCTGTAAAATATTATTGATGTCTATTAACGACCATAAAGTCATACGCAGGATTTTCCCGCAAAATGTGACATAAAAACAATTTAATGTGACCCTGCACGCACTCATATACCATTTATTTAGTTTATTTATTGCGTTGTACGGAAGTAAATTCTATTATTATAATTATGAGTACAAATAATATAATTATAGACTATGTGTAGACAAATACAAATAATTTTTAAAATATTTTCATTGTAAAAATTCCAATCATCTTTTCTTTATAAAAGCAAACTCGTCAATCGCATCCGATGGATTATCTACAAATTGTCCACTTATTTCCTTTTCAATGGAATATAATATCAAACCATTTAGTCTAGAACTTTCAGCTAAAGCGCTGTAGATACAGAAAATACAATAACTAGTTCAGTTATTTATTTTTAATTATTTAAATCTTACTTGATAACTTTGCACTTAGTAAAACTATTCAGAAATACCGGAACTTGAAATTAATGTTCCGGTATGATAAAATGAAAAAGTTTTACAAAATTATATAATTTTTCACTGTCCGAAAATTATTTTGTTACCGGTTATTTACAAATAATACGAGTATGATATTTTATATGTAATTGTTTTTTTTTTTTATAGAAAATCTATGTAGGTCCGGGTCCTACCATGCCTACCTACTGGCTTCGCTCCTGCATATAATTTGGTACACTTATTATTTCGGAAAGTACATAGGTATTAACTTTTTTAGAACAATTTTTTTTTCGGATAATTTGAAAAACAATCTGATCTAAAATATTACGTTATAATTATTTCCCCCCCCTTTATTTTTAAGGGTAAAACGAGTTCCTATATTTTTTGATTTTCAAACAGCAAAATAGGTTTATTGAAAATGTCATAGTGTGTCTGAAAATCAATGTAGGTGTTGAACATTTTGATTCCCATAAACCCGTTGACGAGATATATGCCATACTTTAAGTTTGGGAAGGGGAGAATAGTGGAGCATTATTAAAACGCCACGCGCCGCGCTGATACACAAAATATGATGCTCCACTACCTACTCTTCTCCTACCACTACTTAAAAGTGGAATATCTCGTCAACGGGTCGACGAAAATCAAAAATGTCAACACCATAATTTATTTCAACTAATACTCCAAACATCTATTATGACATTTTCAATGTAAAGTAAAAAAAAAAATTCGTAATAAGTCAATACTTTCCGATATAATGAGTGTATTCACTCTATTAAATGGAATTATGAATTGAAACCTTATACTGTATAGTGTAACAATACGATTTTCGTTTTTTTTTTCTTAGGAGTTGATAATATAATAACGGGTATAATTTTACATAGCAGAAGCAAGAAGATAGAATGAGCTGGACACTTTTGGAGGGCGGATGAAAAAAACTATACAACAAGTCATTGCAGTAGGAAAAATATTGTGGAGAAAAGACCCGCAGAAAGGCCCCGAACAAAATGGGAGGACGTAGTAAACAAAAATTTAATGAAAGTATGAATGATGAAGATGCGAATGATAGAAACTGAGTGGCAGCGATGGGCCTACATAGCTCGCTGAGTTGTTAAGAAGAAAAAGAAGAACAATGTTAATTTTTTTAATATTTATTTTTTCCGATCGCAGTTATAGCGTAGAATTTTTAGAAACACGTCAATTTTGTCACGGTTTAAACGAACAGCCGCGTCGTCGGCACGCACGTCCTGTATATATTTTTTTAACGGAAAACGGCCGCGGGCTTGTTAATATTGTATAATAATATGTAATATAGGTAGGTACTTGTAAACGTATGTCAAAACTTAGAAAAAAAAAAAATAATAATAATAATAATAATAATAAAAAATAAGGTTACAAAGGGTATAGTAATATATTTATTTTTTTTTTCTGGTTTCCCTAGAAACGTTTTTGTCCGTTGCGCGACGGGCCTTTGTCCGCTGTAAATACGCGTGCAATGTGCGCGGGTATCCGACGGCCGAGGGATCGCGATTATAATAATTTGTTATTTATTGTTCGCGCGTCTGCCCGCGTAGGCGGAACGTCCCGTCCGTCCGACCGGTTCGCAACTCTCCGGTTCGCCATATTTTAAATAGAATTGCCACCGTCGCGCGATTCGACCTTCGTGCCCTCTGTTAACTATATTATATACACGACCGGCGTACCGTTTTTTTGTTTTTTTTTTGCTTTCTTTTCTTGCCGCTCGCCGTTTCGGCAACGGTCGCGTCAACCCTTCGCCGCTCACCGTACGACGCGGAACAATAGACCGGACAATAAAATCGCGTATACTTAAAAATATTACTCGCTCACGAAAAAGCCGCGACCAAAATAAATATTATACGTGTCGTATTATTTCGTTAGTGAACCGGAGTCAGGGGAAAGAGGGAGGGGGGTTTGTGCGGGAAACTAGAAAATGCCAAACGCATACGCGATCGGCTCGTGAATCGCCTATAAATAATAATAAATATTGTTATTTTTTTGCAGTGTAAGTGAAAAAATAGTTGATACTGCTCCGATGGATGTGCCACTGTAGTTGTAGGCTGAACGAATTAAGATAAGGCAGGATACACGGTTATTTATTCAGCGTATCTGTGAGTCATTGCGAAACCGCGTCGTTAACGAAATACGATTCTGTGTGAAGTTTCGCAGCAGTTACATATGAAAGTTGTTTTGAAATGCCGTAATTTTTACGATTTCCGTCATAATTTAGTTAAAAAAAATAAGAATAAAAAAAACTACTTCATTACGCTCGACTTTTTTTTTAAATTTCGATCACTGAGTACTATTTAAAATAAATCTGGTGTTAAATTTTCAAGCACTTCAGATCGGCAAAACAATTCACATAAAACACAATGCATATAATATCTTACATCGTATCGTAAATGAACGATACGGGCGTGCATTTTGCGAATAAATTATTTAATTAATAAGCAATAGATACAGGCTCGTAGTCAGATCAATTCTTCGGATACGTAAATCGAGTTATAGATGGAGCGTTATAAAAAAACAATATTACATGACCTTTTACTTTTATAGTCTTTTTTTTTTCCAATTTAACGATTAATTTGAAAATGTCCGTCTTTCGATAAAAGTTCTGGGGGGGGGGGTAATAAAAGTATCTAGGGAGAAATTCCCCTGTGGCTACTGGCCTGAATAGATACAACACTATTCACGTTGGATGAACGCATTTATATTCGAATAAGTACTGTTTATTATCAGAACAACGGTAAGTAAACTCTGGCGCGCGATGTTACGAGTTGAAATAAAATTATTTTCTTATCAATCGGAACACTGTGGTATAATCGGTGGCTCCGGCTAATCGGATGTTTTTCGAGTAGTGTAAATCACGTACGCCACAAATAATGCCAAACACGCGTAGCCGAAATACAACCACCTTGCGACGGTTTTCACGTGCATATCGTGTTCGTCCATATCGAATTGTACCGGAACGCTGCGATTGTCGGCACCAATGTTATTGAACGGTTTAAAGTCGTTTTTATCCAACGGGCGTTCGTCTAAATATATCGGAACCGAAGAAATGTAATTCAAAATTCCGAAAAATACAATAATTTTCGACGAGACGAACATTTCTGTTTTTTTTTTTTTTTTATTATAATATTTTTTTTATAGCGTTGTCTCGTAATATTCACGTAATATTCTTAATATCTTTACTTGGTGTTAAACAATATAATAACTGTTATTATCATTTTTTTTCTTTTGTATTAGCCAGCGTTGTAGTACGTATAAGTAAAAAAAAAAAACTGATACTGCAAATGGGTGTGAACTCGAGAAAATAGGACTAAAAAAATACGCAACGGTAAATTATTGATTGCAAAATACGATTTTGAGCGAAATTCAAAACATGTTTTGAAACTCCGTCATTTGTGTATGCGGGATTTTTGTTAAAATTTGAACTTAAAAATGTTTACAAAAGAAACTTCTATATTACGCTCATCTCATGATGAATTTCGCGTTAAATTTTCAATAATTTATTTTTGGCAAATAATTTTATCCATGTAAAACTAAAAAAGTTAGAAAATTTAAAATGATTAGCTCATTAAAATGTTTTAAAAAACTTTATAACGTCTAGAAAAGGCGTGAAAATTTTTGTGAAAATTTCAGATCTATACGATTAATTTTAACCGAATTAAAATTAAAAAAAAAAAAAAAAGATGTCCTAGGATATTGGAGACGGGTGCAGCCACGATTATAGGTAATTTAATGTATATCTGTAAGGAACGATAAATCATTACTAACGAAAAAACAATTCTGAGCGTAATTCAAATGATAGTGATGCTTTGTTTACAATATGTATGCAATTTTATAGTAAAATAATTAAATGGGC
The DNA here is from genome assembly GCA_902439185.1 of Cinara cedri. Classification (NCBI taxonomy): domain Eukaryota; kingdom Metazoa; phylum Arthropoda; class Insecta; order Hemiptera; family Aphididae; genus Cinara; species Cinara cedri. The sequence continues at coordinate 302,217 of CABPRJ010000051.1, read as the reverse complement.
ATTATATATATTCTTTAACAATATTTGTTTAATATTGTACCAAATTTGCCCATGTTTTTTTCCAATTTTTCTTATTTATTGGAAAAACTCTTGGGAAAATTGAAAAACTACCTCCGTAGAGTACCTTTCCAATTAGATTTCCTTTAAAAGAGTGCTTTCATTTTAAATCAGAGTGAACATGCTGTTAGAAAAGTCGTACACTGAAAAAAGGCCATAATATTTTTTGACTAATACTTACATTTCGTACATTTTCCGTTTTTTCGACATATTATACCTGTTCTTCCCAGATATTATGAAAACCGCTTAAAAAATCAAAAAACGACTTTTTTAAATTACCATGCAGATAAAATTTCCTTTCAGAAAATAAGCTACACTTGATAAATCGGAGGAAGATTTCTGGTAGAAAAATTTGCAAAACTAATAGAGGGATATTATTGGTCTCTAGGTACACCCAAAATGCATTTGTTTTTTCGTTGTTTAAGTAAAAGGGGGAAAAAAATGCAAACAATATTTTTCGTCACACTAGTTTGAACCTCTACGATGATAATAAGCATAAATAACCATTAGATCACAATAAATATGCTTTAATAATATAGAGTTATTTAACATAAAATATAATATCCACATAATATCAGAACTTCAAAAAGGTATAATTTTGAAACTTCGAGTCCGCTTAATTCTGACCTCCCCATCATTCTTAAATCGGTAATATACTTATGTTTAAAAAAAAAAAAAAAATTGAATGTTGAATTGAAAAGATTTGTTCCACATAATTTTTTCGTCAAAATTTGATATTAAATTAACTTTATAAAAAAAAGTACTACATTAAACTCAATTTTTTTTTTTTTTACCACGAAGTAAGACTCTTAATTAACCTTCTATTAAATTATGAAACATTTCTGTTCAAGTCTAACAATTTTACCACAGAGTATCTACTAAATAAATATTACGTACAAAACTCTCAAAATTAAATTGTTTATAAATAGTTTAAAAATAGCTTAAATTTTTTTTAAATTTTACAACGTCAATAAAAGGCAAATATAAGTTTTCTGTTTAAATTTCAAATCTATATGAATAACTGAATCACAACAAATAACAAAATTGAAAAATAATGAAAGCATTATTTTCGGAAATTTTCCGTTTTTCCTACGTTTTATACTGATTTTTCCCAGATAATATGAAAACCACTTTAATATCAAAAAATCACTTCCCAAAAGTATCATCTAGACAACATTCCTTTTCAGAAATTGTGCCACGCGTATATATCTGAGCAAGAATTATAGTCGAATTTTTGTACACAATATAAAAAAAAAAAAATTAATATCTTAGTAAAACCAATACATTCTTCGCTACACTCTGAATCTAAAATAATGAAACCGTTATTGCCGTAAACTTAACAGATTTTTCTTACGTTTTTCATAATTATTAAGGATAAGATAAAAAAAAGAGACTTTTGCGATTCACCAACAATATTCAAAGTGCTATATATTATAGGCTATATCTTGTCATATTTTGTTAGGAGTAAGATTTCCGGTAAAAAAGTTTTAAATTGAGAGGAAGAATAAATCTTACACATAGTAACCATTCCTTGCTTTTTTCAGAATCTAAAGAATAAAAAATGTGCGATAACCATAAATTATCCGATATTGCAGATTAGCCATAAATCGATAAAATAAAAAAAAATATAAGTATTAACTAGAAAAATCGATTTAAACATCAAACAATTTTTCTTTTTAACTTTTTAGTATTTTATATCGTAGGCTTTTCTTTTTGTTTTTTTGTAATATTAATGTCTATGTCGTTATTAACGATTTATTTACATAACAGATTTACGTATGTAAACCTGCAGGTTTATCGTAATAATGACATAATACAATTTACAAAAAGACTGATATACTTTGCACGATGGATGGGCCACTGTTGTAGGTACTAAGTTGGAAGGTAGGATATAGAGGGAAATTTAATTTAGATATTTACCCAACGATTAATCTTTGTTAACGAAAAACAATTCTGAGTGAAGTTCATTTATATATGTTTGAAAGGCCGTAACATTTACGATTTTCGTCAAAATTTGATATTAAACTTCTTATAAAAAAAAAAAAATATTACATTCAGATCAACTTTTTCTTGTTGAACATTAAGTAGAATTTATAATGAACCTTCTATTCAATTGATCAGAATTTTAGTCTAGCAATTTTATCTACAGAGTACCTATCAAATAAATATTACGTACAAAAATAGCTTAAAAATGGCTCAAATGATTTAAAAATTTGATCATGTCTATAAAAGGCAAATGCACGGTTTCTGTCAAAATTTCAATTTCTATGAATATTTTTAATTGATTTACAATATAAAACCAAAATAGAATATAACCAAACCGTTAACTTTCCTGTTTCCTTGAGTTTTTTCTCCTATTTTATAAAATTATTGAAAAAACTACATTGAAAATCGAAAAACGATTATTTACCTTACTCTCCAACTATAGATCTCAAATCGCAACATGAAAGTTGTTTTATAGTTTTTCGGTTGGTATTTAACATTAACTGTCAATATTTAGAATGATTTAATCGCACGCCGTAAATTTGTCAGTTTTAATTTTACGTCTTTTTCCAAATTTTTCCAATCATTATGAAAACTGTTTGAAAAATCAAAATTATTATGTATTAATTTTAACCTCTACTTCTGATTTATATTAAACGAGTATTTAAATTTGGTAAAATCTAGGCCAGAGTTATTGAAAGGTAGTCAATTTCATATCAATTTTTAGATTATAATATTTAATAGGCACTAATAACTCCTCTGGTTTGGACGTTTTTCTGTTATAATTCATAAACGATGATAAATCAAATATTACAGTGTATGTTATATTTTAGGTAAATCAATGCGTGTGGAGAATTATTCTCTTAACGAATCTGGTTTTTAAAAGGTACCTGGGTTTGACTGGGTCGTATAATGTGAAAAAATCGTCCTATATACACGACGTGGTGTCCTCATCACGACAAATAATTCGCGGTTAAAAAAAAAAATTCCCATTTATACTCATCGGTACTGCACTGGTCACTGGATGGATTGAGACGATTGAGTCATACGATTATCGTGCAATTTAAAAGGTGAATTAATTACGTTCGTTTTTTAAATTTAAGCGAGTTAAAACAACTACTAAACCATTCTTATTATACCTAAATAAAATTGGCCTTTAAAATAATGGTAAAATTATATTCTATTGAGATTGAGAATATTGAGTAATTGACCTTATTTAAATAAACTATTTGTTTAAACATTTTTACAAGGAAAACAAAACATCCAATGAATGCTATTTCTGTGGGTTTATACAAATATCATGTTTCCAAAATGTTTTAAATTTGCCGTAGATGTTAGCATCTCTTCCGATTTCTTCTGCTACAAACTGAATATATTTTTTTACTTTCAGGCGAATTAAAACTAACGTAAGGAAAATAATTTATTTTGCTATTTGATACTAAGTGTATATTAAATACGAGATAAAATAAATTAAATTTTTTTTGAATTTACTATCTATTAATCGAGATTACGCATAAACACCATACGAAGTTATCATTGAACTGTATTAAAGATTAGGTTAGGGTAAAAAATTTAAATAAAAACCTTCGTTTACAATATTATTTTTATTTTAGTTTATATAGGTAATATAGGTTATATATATATATGTAAGTTTTAACTATTATCTACGATAGAACTTATCTATTTTATTGGATGAAACACAGAAAGTTCTTCTCTTTATATCTACATATATATTATATATGTGTCATTTAAATTCTTATTAAAAAATTGAAAAAGTCTACTGGCTATTTCGCAATATAAATAATAAATCTATAAGTATAATCCTGTATACTAAATACTTATCAGAATCACTATGATAGGTTTAACTTTTTGAACTTCTTTTTCATTTAAAATACAAAAATTCAATACTATAATATTACGAATACATAAAATACAATGTTTTAAAAATATTTTAGGTTTAGTTTTAACTTCTAAGAGGAGCGAAGCTTATGGTTTTAGAATCTTTATGCAACTTTTCTATCAAAAGACTTTCTCAGATTTTTAAGTGTAACACCTTTTTTGAAAGGAAATCGGTAAAAAATTCAAAAGTTGTCATAGAATAATGGGGACGAGTCACTGTTATGGGTAATTTAATGTATATCTGTAAGTAACGATTAACCATTGATAATGAAAAAATGATTCTGGATGACATTTGGTTGATAGTGTTCCTTTGTCAACAATGTATATGTCATATTATGGTAAAATAATTACATATACATTATATAGTTTTTTTTTTTAATATTATTTGTTTAATATTGTACCTATTTTCTCATTTTTTTTCATTTTGTGAAAATCAAAAATTGACGTCGCTTAAATGCAACCCCAGTCAGATTTTCTTTTAGAAAAAGTATTGTCATTGTTAATTGAAGCGAAATTGCTGGTAGAAAAATTGTTCACAGGATTTAAAAAAGGCCGTAGTATATTTTTACTTTTACCTATTTCGTACATTTTCACAGTTTTCCTGGTTTTTTTTTTTAGTTTTTCCCATTTGATAATTATATAATATTGTTTATTATGTATAATATAATATTTTTCATGTAATATATATATATATGACATGTATAAAAAAAGAATTATAACTCCTATTAATTTACATATTATTTTCGTTTTTTTTTTTAAATTTTCAACGACAAACTAATTCAAAGTTTAAACTCGGACTCGGGGGGGGGGGTCCAAACCCTCTGGACCCCTTTGTAAAACTACCACTGCGAATGATTCTATTACTATTATGTCGATTTTCATCTATTGTATCGCTGAAGAAATTCTAAGGATGGTGACCACATATTCACAATGCGAAGTTCAAATTCTACATATAATGTTGAAATTTACCACCAATAGGTAGTACCATATTCACCATTGCTTTCAAAAATGTATAAAGCTTATATTAGTATCGAGTTTTGTAGTTCCGTAAATCCATGAAGTACATATGTAAATATGTTGAAGTACTTAAAGTATTTGAAGTGGAAAATATAAATAAAAATTACGAAATAGCAAGATACCAGATGGGTAGCAATGAAACTATCTGGCGTAGTTTTAGGTTTTCCATACACGAAAGAGAGCCTCCTGTCTAGTACCATGCAGTACATCTTGAAAACGGTCAACGTGTATATTCACCCAAACCAATATTCTCAAAACAGCTCTTGAGCCATCCAAAATAGACATAAACTGGCTGACCGAGAAATTTTAAACATTTAATGTTGATTTGTGGTTAGGTTCAACTCTCGGAAACTCTTTACCAACCATTTTTACATTTTGACCCGAACGTTCCATTCTGAATCCCGTGAATTATATAGGGGTTTTTAGGTATTTTTTATAAGAATATCTAATTGTTTATGTAAATTTACTTATTTCGTTTTGTTTATTAGTGGATTACTTGGGAAATACAGATGAAATAACAAAACAAATCGGCCTGGGTAACCTCGGACAGGATTTTTGGGATATTTATTACATATAGGTTACCTTGGTGACACGGATGATAATTTGACTGTCACGGACAAGAAAACTACTATTATTATTTACACTATTATCTAGTAATAGCAAAGCATTGCCAGGTTAACTAGTGTATTATATAAATAAAATAACATATTTTAACCGATTGACTTATCAGATCAATCATTATCGCCTACCATTGGACGGATTGGGGTGCGATTTGGAATGCTTATAGCTATATTATGACGTAGTCATCCGTTAAATAATTTTTTTGAAAATTCAACCCTTAAGGTGGCAAATACGAGTTTTTATGCATTTTTGGTACAAGTATCTAATGGTTTATTTATTTTTGGTTATTCATGTGTTACCTTGGTGATACAGATGAATTAACAAAATAATTTGCCCGGGCAACCCCGAACCGAATAGCTGAGCGTGACGGGAGGGTTTTCTAATATTTTTGGGACATTTATTATGTATACTTATTACATATAGGCTACCTTGGTGACATGGATGATAATTTGGTTGTCACGGACAAGAAAACTATTATTTAGACTTTTATCTAGCAATAGAAATACATTGTCGGGTCGGCTAGAATCAAATATATTTTCATTTGTCCGCTTTAATTTTACGTCTTTTTCCGGTTATTTCCAATTATGAAAACTAATTGAAAAATCAAAAAATAATCGCCTTGCTGAGCAACTAAATCACAAAAAGGTATTTTGTGTCTTTTTGATGGAATGGAGATTTCTGGTAGAAATCATTCAAAAAAACACATATCATAGTAAACCCAATAGGTCTTCCGTTTTACCCCGAATTCAAAATGAGACGAATTTAAATTATTTCAGCATTTATTTTGAACATAGTGAAGTGATAGGACAAATATTGTTTTTATTTATTATATATACTAAATAATTTATAATAATTAAACATTATAATCATAATATTATTCAAATTTGTAATAATTATAATGGTCTCCAATATTATGTTGAATGCCACTTGGATGTACATTATTATAATAATTTGAATTTGGAGATTGTTGTACTTACTTCCAGTAAAACATTTGTATTTTGACTCAATTGTGAACTATTATCTATTATTATTATTATTTTATTAGGAATTATGACCTCTAATATAAGAGAAGCCTTGATGATTATGCCCATAATCGACACGAGTATTATTATAGTGCTGTTTAAAACTATAGCGTTGACCATAGTTATCGCTCTATTGTGGTGATTTTTGGTTGAATACAATATTTTTGTCTCTAGCCAAAGCAGAATTTTGGGTAGCTGGTGTACTGTTTATTTTTTTTCCAATAATGTTTCTCGTAGAATGGTTGTAAAACTTCAAAATTGATGGACATAATGGAAGAAATCCACTGGTTTGATGCTTTAGTTGATCATTACGATTTTGAGAGAAATTTAAATATTTTTTAGAAGTTGCAGTAATAGGTCCATATTTTAGAAACGGACCAGTAGTCGAATGCATGGCAGTATTCTTTCTGTCTTGATCTCGTATGATACTTGTGACTTTTCTTAATAATTTTGTTGGTAGCTTTGTATCGTTTGTGGGCAATTTTGAATGATATTCTTTGGATGGAGTAAACTTTGTTTCATTCTTATTAATCAGATTACCAGCACAACGTCTTTCTTGACCACCACTCCCAACTTTTTCTCTACCAGCCTCTGTATAAAATTTTGTGTCTTGCCAGATTTGGGTATTTTTAACTGTAGTAATATGCCTAAAAAAAAAATTTGTCCAAAGGTAATGGAGACAGGTAAATCCATTATTGTAGGTGAAAAGTTGGGAAAGTAGAATATAGAGGGGAAATTAAATTTTATCTGTAAGTAACGATATACCATTACTTACTAAAAGCGATTCTGAGCGGAGTTAAGTTGATAGTAATACTTTGTAAACAACATATATGTCATATTAGTGTATAATAATTAAATGAGCATTACGTATTTTCTTTTATAATATTTGTTTAATAAAGTTCTGATTTTCTCGTTTTTCTTACATTTTTCCTGGTTTTCCTATGATTTTTTACGATTTTTCACATTTGCTGGAAAAACTCTTGGAAAAATCGAAAAATAACCTCTTTAAAGTACCTCCCCAGTCAAATTTCCTTCAGACAAATTGCTATCATTATAAATTGGAGTCAAAGTTGTCCACAGGAAAAAAGACTGACAATATTTTTAACTAATATAAATATTTCTTATATTTTTTCGTTTTTCCTCAATTTTTTTTTGGGTTTTTACATTTACTGAGAAAGTTCCTCACAAAATCGAAAAATTACCTCCCTAAAGTACCACCCCAAGAAAATATCCTTTCAGAAATGTATACATAAAAAAAAAAAAAAATTATAAACAACTTTATGAAACTAATAAGAACATTCTTCGCTACACTCAGAATCTAAAAAAATACCGTATTATTTTCATATTCTTATAATGTATTACGATTATAAATGTATTGTTATTTTTAAATTACCCATTTTTACAGTACCGCTCATCTCTATGTGCATTAGTTTCTTCTTGTATGTTGTATATATGAGAAGTAAATAAATCGTTTCGATTTTTACGAGTTTGTTCTCGTTCATCATACATATCATGTTCCCACTTCTCCAACAAATCTATATTCCGAGATTTTTTTCCATCCAGTTTTTTGATCGATCTATCAATGTTAGTAGTTATCGGAATATTAATTGTAGTTTGGCTGCATCTAAAATAAAAACATTTATAATTATTTATATTATATTATTTAACCACTCATTAGCTAAGAAAATTTTTAGTATTAAATTACCTATTTTCCCTCATGCTGTCATATAGATACGGAGACAATAATTTTTAGAGATTTGTTTACGTTTAATTATATCTTCCCAAATGTCGGATTAGTTTGTGTTGTTGAATATAAATGTTGAGATTTCTGTTGCGATGATAACTAAACATATTTATACATAATTTTATTGTGGGTAACACTATATGCACAGAAGAGTATAAAGGGAATATACTTAGTCAAATACGTTCCAAATACAGTTTTTTTTTTTTATTTTTAGCGTTCCATCTTTTTTCGAACGCATAATCCGATTCACATTCTTTAGGGTTCATTGTACTAAAGGTCATACGGTTGTCGGATTTTCATAAAATCGACCACGTCTTGGTACATCTTGTGGGTCATTGGAACCATAATCGGTGGATACGGGTACTTTTGACGTGGACGATAATTTCTGAATTTAATTAGTGACTAAATATAAAAGAAATTATAATATTAAATTATAAGTAATAATAATACAATGTCATTAACCTAAGTAGGTATAGTATGCCAAGAAATGGGAAATTATTTACAAAGATTTTTGTAATTGTTTACATTTTCAAAAAATTTGACTGTATTATTACTTTGCTTTTTTTTTTTTAAACGTTACGCCTACTGCCATATCCAACTTTTGTATTATCGACCCTAGCTTTTGTATTTTGCCAGATTCGAGTATATTAACTAAAAGCAATAAAAAAATAAAATAACAATAACAAAAAAAAAAACAGTTAAAATTCTTAATTAAAGGTGGGTTGCCTAAATAGTATAGTATAGGCAATCTAAATGTATAAATAAAATAGGCTAAATAGTATAGGCAAATATTATCGGCCCATGGTATAGCCGCTATGTACATTGTACCTATCGGCTTTTGTTTTTGGTGGTTAAAACATTTATCGATGCCATGGCCAATAGTACATACTAGAACGTATCCAATGAAAATTTGTATCTTTTGTAAAATGTCCCCTACAATCCTCATGATGATTCTCCATAAGTTCATTTTGGTATCCTTAGTAAATCGTAGACATATTCTTAACATTTTATTCTTCCAGAGTTCATATTTAGTTTCATTGATTCTTCCTCCCTTCTTTGTTTCGTAAACTCTAAAGTATTAACCCGGAGCACTCGTAACTGAATCTCATTTTTTATTTTTCTTCNTAAATAAAAAATGTTATTGTAAATTGCATCTAAAAATATTAAGTTAACTAAAATTGCTAAAAAATGTGTGAAATACATAGACTTAAAAATTAAATTTGAAAATTATAGGCTATTCCACGTGGGTAAACGAGAATGTTCAAGACCAATCAAGATAATCAGAACAAATTTATTTAATTCTCTGAACTTTATCTTAGTATTTTTTTTTTGTAGGTTCAGTTCTCTCTCTCTATATATATACTGCTCAATTTCGAGTAGATTTATGTTTTTTTCTTTTTCTTTAACGCTTCAATTCAACGACATATTAATGGATATTTACCACATAAGATTGACTTAAAACAGATATTTTAACCTACAACGGAATCAATTGTTGTTGCTAAATTTTGTTATATTCTTAAAAAAATAGTTCCAAATTTAAATTTAAATTTTCGGTTGTTTTCGTCTTTTTCGTCTGTTATTGTAATTTTCCTAAGCAAGTATTTTCGAAATAGTTTAAAAACTGTTCTAATATTTCTTCATTTTCTGTATAGTAATTATATTCAAAACATACGCATATAAAATTACTTTCAGTTGAATACGTCAAACGAATTTGTTGTTGGCGAATAATATTGTTCTTCGATCAATTGTAGTTTGCGAGCAATTGTTTTTTTATTAAAAGTTTTCGAGCAATTCTTGTGCGATCAATATTGTTTTTGATCATTTTACATGTATCCTTTTAAACCACATGCCATAAACGTGTTAATGCCTTTATTTAATTTTGTTTTAATATTTTTGTATTTACCATATTATATTTTATTTTAGTTAATTTTTACAAACCAAAATGTATAATGCAAGCCTTTTCGTATTAACAAATAAAAAAATAAATAAACTATCGATATTTATGGTGCCACATAGCTCTCGGTATTGTGGTGTCATATTCATACGAAGAAAATGTGGCACCACAAATTTGGCAGACAAATCTTGGCTTTCACTAGTTTTTATTCGTTCATTATATATATCATGAACCCATTCGTCCAACAAATCAATAGCCCAAAATTACTTCCTATATAACCTACCTAGCTACTTTTCTCTCCACTTAACTGTGTGGATCAGGTTTCAGATTCATTACCTGTTTATTCTTTACTAGTAGTCCCGTCCAGTTTTACCGAGACCAATTTTTTTTTTTTTTTTGATTTCGTCCGTATCATCAAGATAACCCATGAACAAACAAAAAAATAAATAATCAATTAGTTACCAAAAATATTTAAAAACTCCTATTTTACCTTCTTAGGGTTTGAATTTCAAAAAATCATTTTTTAACGGATGCCTACGTCATAATAGTGATCTGTATGCCAAATTTCAATCTGATCCGTTTAGTGGTTTTGGTTAGGCGATGATGAACGATAATTTTACTATAATATGTGTTTTTTTTTCTTGTCTGTGAATAACTTTTCTACAGAAAACTTGCTTTTCTCGTTTGTGCATTGTTAAAGTATTTTTTTGATTTTCTAACGGATTTTTGAAATAATTGAGAAAAACCGAAAGAAAATTGTAGCAAAAACGACAAATATTTAAGGTGTACCGCGGTGTTATCGTTTTCATTGTGTTATAATTAAGTTTTCTACCAGAAATATTATTTAATCGAAAAATGACAATTAATCAATTTTGTTCCTGTTAATATTTTGCTACTGACCGAGGAAGTCGTTTTTAGATATCCAAAGCAGTTTTCCAAATAATTTGGAAGAACCAAAAAAACGAATTATATGATTTTATTTTTCAAATTACGGCACAACAATTTTTTTAAATTATTACGGATTATGTTTTCTATAGATATTGTTTCAATAGATAAACGACTAGAGGTCTTTTTTGTTGAATTATTAATCTAGTTGGTGACCAAGAAAGTCGGTAATTTTTTTAATAATTAAGTAAAACCAAACCTAGAAATAATGGGAAATTTTACGAAAATATAATGCTTTTATTATTTTAAATTTTATGTTTTCGTTTTAATTCAATTTAACATATTAATATATTCGTAGAGACTTAAAGTATTTACAGAACATTTATTTTTACTTTTCATAAACATGGTAAAACTTTCAAAACATTTGAGCAATTTTTGAGGTATTTATAGACATTTTAATTTTGTGAGTTTTTTACGTAATTTTTATTTGGTAGGTACTTTGTGGATAAATTGGTAGACTTAACAAAAATGCTTAAAAGTAATAATAAATATAATAAATAATAAATATGATGAACAATAAATTTTCTTAGTCATTATTGTTCTGATTTTTCTAACATTTGTTTTTCCTTATTGCCATCTAGTACCGTGTATCTTATATTTTTCACCATTATTGTATACTTATCGCACAACAACCTGTGATCTATTTTGTAAAAATGTCATTTGACGTGTATTAAATGAATAAATAAATAATTGACTGATTTGATTTCTCGGAAATTTTTATAAAATAAAACCAATTGTCTAAAAGCTCAACAAATATAATATAATTAATCGATATAATATATTTTATTCTTATAGCGTTCCTACTCCCATCCCCTCAATTAATTTTTTGTATTTTTTTCAAATAATCGTACACTACACGCGTGATTTCAAAAATATATTTATACCTATATAATATTATATTATATTAAACGGTTACAGATTTAAATCCCTATCCAAACGTCAAGGCTCCGGGGTAATGCAATATACACATAATATTATTATAAAAGTACTTCTTTCGAGGGGTCGGTAGCGCACGGAGCGAGGATATCCTATATTCCTTGCAGCAGTGACGGAGCGAAAGGGGTACATTTGAATCACGTGATTCACAAAAAAAATGTACCTGTGTGTTCAGAAATATGACGAAAAATATTAAGTTTTTACGAAGTAAAATTAATTAAAAGAATTTTAGACTGTGGAAATTTTATAAATTTGACGAATTTAATTGGAATTTGTTAAATTAATTTGTTGATTCAAGAAAAAAATACTTCGAGCCGTCATTGCCGTGCATACATCTCATCTGTATGTCTGTAACAGCGGACTATTTCAATAATCTAAAAATGAGAAAACATAAATTACTTATTTGTTTAAAAAGAAATATTTTAACTCAATATACGACGATGAGTGTAGTATAAAATATATTGTCGTACTACCTATGTCATATACGGCTACAACACGTTTGGGCGTTTTATCTCGAATTGCGACACGTTTGGGCACTATAGTTTATAGGTACTCTATATAGTATTTACCTGTAGTTAATAAATATGTGTTTAGGTTTTTGTGTACGCATAAAATATACCTTTAATAATATAACCACATACAGGACTTTATTCGATAATAAACATTAAAGTGGACTGCGATAAAATAGGTTATCACAGACGGACGGCTGAGTTATAAAAAAAATATCGAAAATCCATCAGTAATTTTCTAAAGTTATATTAATAGTATAATATCTACGTTTATCTTACATCATATTCGGTCCACAGTTTCTTGTCACGTGTTGTGCACGGTGCGAAGCGTGTGTCATACGAAACTTTTACAAATTAAAAAACAATAATATTATAATTATGGACTCGATAGATGATATTACGTTTGAAGGTGTACTATTATTTTGAAAATTTGATTCAACTCGAGTTTTTTATACATATAATATTTATATATATATTCTATTATGTTGCTTATATACTTCTTAAAACAAGGTATATACATTTTTAATGCCCAAATGTGGTGTCTTTTTACTTTATATAGATATCGAGTGCCCAAACATTGAATACCGAATACCGAAAAGGTGAAACTGTTAAAATGCTCAAACGTGCTGCACTGATACATACCAGGTGATCTATTTAAATGGGTACACTTGATATCTCGGAAAGTATTACATTTTTCTGGAATTTGTTCTTTAGAACATTTAAGATACAAGTAGTTCTACAATTTTTATATCAATGTTATTTTTTGTCACTCTTATTTTTAGGGATGAAATAACTATCTACTTTGGATCTTTAAATAGCAATCTATACTAAAAATTCCATTAATAGATGTGGTATTAGTTAAAATAAATTTGGGTGTTAAATTTTTGATTTCTGTTGATCCGTTTACGAGATGTTCCACTTTTAAATTTAGGTTGGAGGAAAGTAGTGGCGCATTATTAACACGCCACGCGTGAAATTTGTAATATAGGTTGCTATTTGAAAATCAAAAGGAGGTAGTGGTTTCACTCCCAAAAATAAAAGTGACAAATAATAACATAGATATAAAATTGTAGAGCTGCTTGTTTCCTAAATGTTCTACAAAACATATTCCGGAAAAATTTAATATCTTCCGAGATAATAAGTGCACCCACTTAAATGGATCACCCAGAATATAACAGTAATATTTATTCATTGAAATCACGAAAAGCAACCCTTTAGATTCGGAGCGTAGCGATGGATCTATTGATTTCACTACGATGTCTTTTTTTTTTTTTTAGAAAAGAAAACTTGCTTCAGTTTATCAAGTGTAGCATCTTTTTTGAAAAGAAATTTTAACTAGTTGGTACATTAAAGAGGTCATTTTTTGATATTCCAAGAGGTTTTTATAATTATATGGGAAACGGGAAAAAAACGAAAAATGAACACATGATTCTTTCTACCAGAAATATTGCTCAAATAGAAAAACTACAAGAGACCTTTTAGTTGCATTTTTGATCTAGTTGGTAAGTGATTCAATTTTTGATGTTCTTTGCAGGTTTTTTTAATAACTGAGTAAAGTTGATAAAAAACGTAGAAAGAACGGGAAAGTTTAGAGAAATAAAAGTTTTATTATTTTCAATTTTATTTTTGTTTTTGTAATTTAGACAAAATATTTGTAGAGAATTAAAATGTTGATAGAAGACTTTTATTTGTGTTTTATAGATGAATTGAAATATTCAAACTATTTATAGGCATTTTATGTTTACGAGTTTTTTACGTGATTTTATTTTGGTAAGTACTACATGGATGCATACATAAATTTGATCAAATATGAAACATGAATGCGTGATAATTTAACTGGTGGTTTATTATAAGTTGTACTTATTTATAAAAAAAAAAAATTGAGTGTAATGTAATATTTACTTTTTATTAGAGTTTTAATATGAAATTTTGACGAAAGTCGTAAATATATTACTGCTTTTCAAGACATGTATAAGCGAACTTCACTCCTATTCGTTTTTTATTAGCAATGGTTTATCGTAGCACAAGTAAAGTAAATATACTATAATATAAGTATATAAAGTAAATAACTTTATGTATTTTACCTTTATAACATTCTAAATTTCTAACTACAGCAGTGGTACACATGTTCCCGGTATCAGTTTTTTTTTTTTTTTGATTTTATTACATCGACGGTGTTTTGTAAAAATGACGTCAATCAAATTTCATTGATTTTCAGGAAACAAAAAAAAAAAAAATCAGTTTTTAATGATGTTTATCGTAGAAAACAATACAATTATTCGTATACACATACCTTGTACATAGAGTATACATGCATAATGCATTGAATGTGGTATACCGTTAACGTCATTTTAACGAATAAGTGTTTATTTAATTATATTTTAAAAGGGAGTCTGGATATCTTTTAGTAGACATTACCAACTTAATTTTCTGTATTTAAATACGCCCCTTTACCAGTTTATTCTCCTAATTTGTCTGATTTTTTTGATACTAAAAATGTATTTTTCGATTTTTAGTGGTATACGCCTTTTTAACCGAACAACACACGTAATATATGCAAACGCTTAAACAATTGTATTAATATATACACGTTTAACTTCTCTCAATCATCTAATTTTTTTGTGGATGATGAGTACTTAGAAAATAATGCATTATTAACCGTACTCCCGCGTATAGTGTTTAAAATTTAAATACGAAAACGTTTCAATATTTAACCGCCATGACCATCATACATTATAAGTACATGTCTAACATATTCGCGGGTTGAATTCAATTTTTAAAATTCTTGTACGACTCGTTTTAAAAAAAATAACTCCATGCTAGGGCACAATTATCAATGTTTGAGTGTATACGTTATAATTTTGATGATAAATTACGGTATATATAGGACTTGGATGGGTACTATACATAATTTAATTACGAAAAAAAACAGCTCATTTAGTGCGTTTGTATGTAGGTACTACATAATATTGTGATATGTTGTTGAGTACGTACTTGACGTACCTGACGCATATTCCCTTCCTTAGCCGTGTAATATTATTTTCTATGCTCTTATTCAAATTGGTTGTCAATATATTATTTAATTTAATAATATTGTGATGTAGGAAATACATTTTTGTTTTGTGTACAGCGAATTCAAAACTGGAATGTATTAATCTGAAATGTACTTATATGGAACTCAGAGTTTTATGGATTTCGAAATCTGGACCGTATAAACCGGGAATTTACGAGCCTAAACTTTATAAATCTGGAAACATATCAATCTAGAATCCTGCAGAATTAGTACTTTCCAGTTTTTTACAAGTATATAAATCTGAACCCTACAAATCTGAACGTAAATATTTGAATTGCAATTACTGTAAATACCGAAAACTACTTATAACAATAATTTCGTTGAAATTTAAAAATGTGAACGGTTCAGATTTCGATTTCCTTACAAAAACCTGGATTTCAGACATTTACATAATACGATTTTTTAGATATCTACCGCTGCAGATCCTATTGCTGGTGTATAGTTAGATTATACTACTCAATAGTTTTGAGTTCGTATTATTAAATAATATAGAATGATTTAATTAACAAAATAACTTATTGACTGTCATGTTTTATTTTTCATTAGAAATTTCACAATTTTATTCGTTTTATTTTTAGTTCTACTACAACAAAAACCATTTAATTATTATTCAGAAAAACATAATAATGTCCGAACGTATATTATTGTATACATATTCTAAATTAATGCAATGAAGTACTACGAGTATTATCGATTGAATTTGTTTATTTTTTTCTGGTACGAGTATAATGATTTGTATTCTAGAGAAGCAATGAAACATATTATTAAAAAATGTGTTACTCGGTATTTTTAAATATATTATATTTATACTGACTTTAGGTATTTATTTTGTCGGTTTTCGAATATTACAATAATTTTTATATTTTTTTGTTTTCTATTGTTGTTTTCAAGAGAAAATACTCGATTGTTTCTATCGTTTAAAACACGATATGATCATATTTTGGTAATTATATCGTATTCTAAGAATATTTCAAAAATACAGCATACCGTAATCTATATTGTAATTTTTCAAAAACTATGCGTTTAAAATTTACAAAAATGGGCGTGCCTACACTGCAATTATTATAGGCCCTAATTAGGCAAGATAGGACATACACCTGTAAAGAGTGGTTATTTAATATACATATTTATATCTATACATAACCATAAATAAAAACCGAAAAGCGATTATGAACGAATAGGTTATGTTAGGGAAGTCGCTGGAAAAGGGCAAATATAAGTATTATTTATATATTTAATGTATCTACGATCATTATTAATGAAATTACAACAGTATCGAAAATAGTAATTATTGCGGTACGTTTTCCCATTTTTCCTAATTATCAAAAAAACTATTAAGAAAACCAAATAAAAACATCCTTAATACACCAGCTTGATTAAGAACTTTATAAGAAAATGTCTACAGAGTTTTCGATTTTTTTGACCTGAAAAATTGAAAAAATTAAATTAAAAAAAAGCACACGTCATAGTGAAATCAATAATATTTTCCTCGCTGCGACTGCCAGAAACTAAAATACACAATTGATACTTATGCAGAATATTTGAGTAGATAAAAAAAAAAAAATTAAAAATCGATATTCAAAGGCGAGAACAAAATATAATTAATGAACGTTGATCCTTGCTGAAATTGTTTCTTGTTATTTTTTTTGAAGTTTTCGAGATTTTTACAGTGTTCAATTAATTATGTCCATAAAGTCCCGACAACTTGTCGGGTAAAATTTGTCGATTATTTTTACTGCCTTAAAACGAAAAAAAACACGCCATTATTGTAAAACATATTAATAGTTTCCTCACTCTACACTAGAGAATCTAAAATTTCAGTTTTGTTTTTTAATCATTTTCATTGTAATAATATATTTTATAAAAATGTTTCAGTGTTTTCTTTTTATAAGAGTCCTTAAAAGTTGCATTGCCGTACAGAATATGGGGATGGACGAAATATATATCACCCTCATTGACCTTTTTAGTGCCCGAGCAAAGCAAGCACTGTAGTTTACATTGATGTAGCGGGTCTTGACACTGTGTTTTTTTTACTCGCCAAAAACACTTTTCGGTGTAATAAAAATGTTCAAAAGGTCTCAACTAGCTATATTCTTATCGAATAGTAGTTATATATTGAAAAAATTACAATATATTTTGGTCGTTTCTAATTAAAAGACGACATCTTTCTAAATATTATATGGTTTAAAAAAAAAAAACCGTCATTGTTAAATTATTGAAAAATTAGTAAACGTTAGTCAAAGTTTTAATTTTACTCGACATACGTACCTTCTCTAAGTTTTGAAATTTGTACTAATTATTATGTAATCGCAGTGATTTTAGTGTAACGAAACATGAATTCTTATTATTTTGTTTAAGTTCATATTTTATAAAATATTTAACTTCTATACCAATATTTTGTATAGGTTTCTTTTATATAAAACTCTGCAATTCGAAGTCGTAGAACATTTTGAAACTAATCGTTCAGACTCACGCCGGTTTCGGTTTGATTTCGGGATTACCTATCTGATTCGTTTTAGACAATTTAGAATAATCCGTGTAACGTACGTTGGTTTATCTTATTTTATAAAATTTAAAAATTATTTTTTAACTTTTAATGGCCACCTTAATTCCATTTAACTACTGTCCAATACCCATTTAAGGAAAACGGCCGGTTTACGTTGTTTATGAACATAAATTAGCTATACGGTTGACCACAATTATGGGACTTACAGTATCTAGTTTGATTTAAAAAATGAAATTATGTTTGATTTCATGAACAAGTTCAATATTTGCGTTGCTTGATTTTATAAAATTATTTACGAGAATAAGACGTATGCAATTTGTATAGATTGGCCAATTTTCAGTGGTAAATAATTAAATAAAAATATGTTTACATGAACAATATGTTTCGACCGACGCAAGTAAATTTGTTCACAAACAATAATTATACATAGTTTACATATTTCAAATTCAACGACAGCGTAACTGCCCCGATGTTTTACAAACATTTTACGCGGTGACCTATAATAGCTAACGACTTCTTTAAAATCTTCCCTCTTAATGATCAATAGATTTCAGTTAAGATATTACTATGTGAAAAATATATTATATTTCAAGGTTTATAGTATATCAATATACGGGATACGCGAACTATTTAGGTACGCGAACATTTTATATAAAAACCAACACCGTTTAGCGTGTTTCAATATTGCCCATTTAGAATAATAATAATAAATAAAAACCAAACTAACAACAATAATGTGTCATGCTATTTTTTTTAATTTTTTTTTTTTATTTACTATTATTTTTATTGAAACTTACAATCACAGCCCTTTTTTTTTTTTTTGTATACGGAACAACTGTTAAAACAAATATATATATATACATATATATAGATAGCTATTTAAAATACGTGTTTATTAACATTGCCAGAGATATTGTAATAATTAGTGAATCCCCGAGGGACAACCTTTATAATTATTATTGTTTGTAATTTTTAATTACACATTCGTTGGGTTTTTGTACGTATAATAAAGCGCGTGCTTTCGATTTATTTCAAACAATGTAGTTATTATATTATATTGTTTTTCCGTAAAGGTAACACCGGGACACAATAGTTGTTATTCACATGTTAATCGTATTTAAACGAGTATGAATGTAAACTGTTGCTCGAATAGATTAATTCGTTTGAAACTATACAGGGTTATTTTAAATAATTAAAATTGTTGCGTGACGATCGTAACATTATTATTATAAACTGGTCATGTTACCAAATTATATACTTGCTAAATCAATAGAGGAATTTATTCGTTTAATTGACATCATCATTTATGTTGATGAAAAGTAGTCTCCGCAAAATATGTCGACAAATCAACGCGAAGCGTTATTTGAAATACGAATTTTCGACGTCGTTGCAAGATTGATGCGCGTACTGCTCAGAGCATTCGTCGATGGTATAATAGGTAGTTTGAAGAAATTGCAGGGCGTACGTGCGAAAGAAAATTATTGTTGACCTCGAGTATCCGAATGCGTCCTTCGTGTGATCAAGGTAGGCCCCGTAGAACATTTATAGATACGTATTGTATGTAACCGTAAACCTAAAAACTAAAAATATTCTAGCATTTTAAACAGGATGAATCATTTTGAATTACTTTATAATTTATACCTGAATTTACTGTCTCGGTCCGACCAACGCACGGGCAACATAGCAAAATTACGTTACTTCGAACATAAATTCTGAAAAATAAATGTCGAAACTCTAATTTTAACCTAAACACCGTAGTTTATGTTTTAATAGTAACTTTACTATGTCGCACGTTGGTTAGACTGCATTGTACAGTCTTTTTAAAATTTCTAAATACCGTTTAAAATAAAACGGGACGATATGGCGAGAGAAGACGACGCAAAATCTCCGAGATGGAGACTCGGACTGGAAATTAGGACAACGGCTGACAGTGAGAATTAGTGGGGATGATTCGGTAAGTGGTCAATCACACTGAAAAGACGAAGATTATTTTCTTGATTTTGAGCATAAAACAAATAATTACGTCGTGTAGTCTGCTTTTCTAGTTGGATTTATTGATACTCAATTATTTGTACTTAGTCTTCTCCGAAAATATACAGCAAAACTTTATTTAACGGACGAAATCACACAAGGTTCCAGGGAAATTTTGACTTATCTATAACGGACGGTATTATTTCTCATTGTACGATAACAGATAAGTAGTAACGATAATTTTACAGTAAAAACAAGAGCCCCTACGAATTATACGTTCAACCGATTGTTTTCATATTGCCAAAAAGGATAACGTTTATTGCGCGGTGAATGTAGATAAAATATATACAATTATCTTATATTATATTAACTAGAATCCGTCGTTCCGTTGTGATTATTCAGAATCGGTTGATTCGAAATGAAAAAGGCGTGGGGGGGGGCTAATTACAAGTGGTGGACTTTAGGATGACTTTTAGTGTGTTCATCATTTAGATATGGAATAATTGTGTACTGAAATTCGGTTTTTGAGGATTTAGTTTGTAACTCTTTCCAAATTCGACTAGACTTTATTGTCAAACATTAGCAGAAAAACAATAAAACGAAAATACTTTTCGGACTCTATTCTATACGATGGTACAATTTTTGCGGTGGAGCTCGTAACAAAATGCGAATTTCGAAAAAAAAAAAAATATTTAGTTAATAATAAAACGTTAAGAGACAATAAAAATTGCAATAAGCAACATTGCAATTCTATAATAGGCACACGACGCAAAAATACCGCGTAGAAAGCCCGTTTCCGCGTTATTTTTCAGCACAAATGTTATAAATATTTATCGTGACGCATGTGCTCGGTATTTCCGTTCTAAGGACACGGTTTGTGGGAGTCGGGTGTATTTTTCAGGCGCCGGAACCCCTAATTGGGCCGATGTTACGTTTGCTACGGAGGGCAGTTACGGGACTGATTATCTTTCGATCCCGAATGAAACGAGGGCTGTATCGGTTTTGCTTTACGGCAGCGCGTCTTCCCACCAGAAACATCGGATCGGGCGCACACACGCGCGGCGCATACGCTTTTCGGCGTTTCGGCGCGCTCTCGGGGCCTCTCCCGTCTCCTGCGCCACCCCCCCCCCCCCCCCCCGCCCCACCCGCCGTCGGCCGAAAAATCGCACGCCGCAACGTTTTAACATAATACAATTTAATACGCGCGGCAGACTTACATGTAGCAAACAACAATATTCTCCGCGCGCTGTTATTGTTGTTATTGTTATTGTGCGTACACGCGCGCGCGAGCGCGCGGTCGGCGTTTCGCGATAAAATTATTTCGCGTGCGCGTACACCGCGGTATAATAATAATAACGATAATAATAATAATGATAATAATAATAATGACGATGATGATAATAATAATAATAATAATAGTATACGCGCACAATACGAGTCCGGGAGGTACCTGCAGCGGCGGCGGCGGCAAAGAACATATTTCAGCAGTGTGTATATTGTATAAGCAGGGTTGCAATATGCTAAACTAAACTCTCCGAGTTCGTATATAATAATATACAGCGTGCGTGCGTGTGCGTGTACGTAAACACACGCACGCATAATGTATACAATTACTTCGGTTTCGGAACCCCGTACGCCCACGCCGCCGTGCAGCGGAGAGCAACTAGTGTTTATAAATCGCCCCCGCGGCGTCGGTACGGGGGAAGGGCGAGGGCGGCGACGCAAACGACAACGGCGACGGCGACGACGACGACGACGGCGACGGCGGCGGTATAATTTTATGCAGGATTTTCGTGCAACAAGTAGCCGGGCTCGCGTATAGTATATGTAAAACGGGGTGAACAAAAACAAAACAAAACAAAGAAATAAAAAAAAAAAAAAAAAAACGAATATACGATCCGAAAGCGTACGGG
The DNA here is from genome assembly GCA_902439185.1 of Cinara cedri. Classification (NCBI taxonomy): domain Eukaryota; kingdom Metazoa; phylum Arthropoda; class Insecta; order Hemiptera; family Aphididae; genus Cinara; species Cinara cedri. The sequence goes on along the minus strand of CABPRJ010000051.1, from coordinate 280,127 downwards.
GGTTGGAGGGGGGAGTAGGGTAGCGTATGCAGGCGATCTTTAGCCGCGAATTAACATATCATATTATTTACCGTTGTCGTTATCGGGCGGCTGGCTGCAGAGCCATAGAAATGCCGTTTTGCAGAGAGCTCGGACCGCGGCGAGCTCTCTGCAAGACCGCCGAGGTAACAGAAAGACAGGCGTGTAGAAAAAAAAATTCCCACGACTTTTCGCCGCCGGACCTTTAGCTGCTGCTGCTGCTGCTGCTGCTGCTGCTGTTGTTGCCGGTGATGCTGCTGCTGCAGGTCCGGCGAGTCCGCTGCGAAAGGTCCCCGGGGTTGGCGGCTGCGGCGGCGTCCTGTACGTGGAAAATAAAAATAAAAAACCGGTCGTCGCGGTCGGCCGATACTGTGGGAAATACGTTCGGACCCGCGAAATGGTCTGCCGGGCGAAAAACTGGAACGCGGCTCCGGACGACTCGGACGGCGGATCGCGCGCGTTATGCAAATGGCCCGCGACTCGCACCGCGGTCCGCGGGTCCAGCAGAATCCGACACGGCGTTGAACGGAGGAAAAAAAAAAACAAATAAAAGACGTCGCGATTAACGGGAAACCGGTACAAAGAAAATGACAATAATACTCGTCGTCTGTTATTGTGATTTACGCGTACACGAATAATCGATTTAGCGCGTGTATTGTAATACCGCGAAACGGGTTATGCCCGGGTGGAGGGGAACGCGTAGAACCGCGGCACCGCCGTTCCCCCATCACCCCTCCCCCTCGCGGTTATCGACGGACCGTCGAAACCCGTCCGCGCGGGGTCCAGCGGTCGCGGGATCCTATCGTCATCCGTCGGGAAAAACCGGATCCCGCGCAGCATCGCGCGTCCTCGCGGCGACCCTCGTCCGGCCGTCGACGACGTCCCGGCCCCGACCGGACCGACGGGATCTCCGAATCGTATTATAATAATAATAATTGTGTTTTCGACGGAGAAAGAAAGAAAGAAATAAAAAAAAAACCCCAAACAGGATTCTGTGCGGATCCGCGGCGATCTCGTCTCGTGTCGGCTGCTGCTGCCGCCGCCGCGACGTTTTACAATAATCCCGCGCGAGGTCATGTGAACGGACGGTCCGCGGGGTTCTCACCGTGACGATCCGCCCCGCGCCGCCGCCTCGTGGACCGGCGACTCCGCCGCCGCCGACGACGAGCGCGACGACCGCGGCCCGCGCGAGGATTTCGCAACCGTCGGTCTCTTGTTTTGCCCGCCCACCCGGGCGGGTGGCACGGGGAACATAAAAAAAAACAAACGGGACCGTTTCGCAACGCGATTTTCCACGCGAAACGCACGCACGCCGCGTATTTATTATTTGCGTACAGATTACGCGCCGGTGTACGCCGCCCGGGCGGACGGTAAACGCGCGCGCGCGCGCACAACGCCCCGGGTATCGCGCGACCGTATACGCGAAATCCGCGGTCTACGCGCGCCGCGGCCGCGCGTATCCCGCGGTGTGTTTCCAATAAAATCCTAATGTTACGGCAATACGGTCGCACGCGCCGCGGCGGTACGTGACGGGAATTAACGCGGATAAATAATTGTTACGTGCGCGCCAATTGCGTACTGCCACATGGCGACGCGCCGTGTTGTGTACCGTAACCGCGCACGTATCCGTATTTACGGTGCGGTACGGAATAATACGTGTGTGCGCGCGGTACAATAGCAAATACGCACGTCGTGCGTCTGCGTGTGTGTGTGTGTCGTGGTGTATTCGTATTAATCGGACGGCAGCATTTACCCGCCATCCCTCTATCCCGCCACTCGGCCCGTCCTACCGCCGGCCACGGTGACCGGCAAACCGCGTAACGATACCTCTACTATGCGGCGTTCCGCAGTCTCTCGATCCCTCGTATCTATTTCGACCGTCGATGATACTTAATGGCGACTCTCGAATCGCCTTCCCCCCCTCCCCCTCTCCCCCTCGAATTTAGGCGGGCGCACTCGGCAAAACGATTTTAATCCGGGACGGATTTAAGTTCGGATTCAATTCGTTCATGTTTCCTATAACGCAAAGTTAGTTATGGCTATCGGAGGCGATCCGAGTACGGGAAGTCGGCTACGTAAAACCGGAGGCGAAATTCAAGTGAATGGTATTTTTGAAATCGCGATGCGATTCCGGGTAACCTTTTTTAAAAATATTTACCGAAGGGTCGGACGGGAGCCGACTCAACATAGCGATCAACTTAATTAGAAAAAAAAAGAAAAAGAGAACGGACATACTTCGCGCGACGGATGTTGCGGGTGAGAATTTTGGGAACGTAGCGGAGGGAAGATTTAATGTCTGTATACGCGACGACAACAATCGCTGCTAACGGAAAACGATTCTGAACGGAGTTCGGTTAATATGATGTCGCATTGCAAACAATTAAATAATATTATGTGTGTCATATTATGGTTAAATAATTACGCGCACGCATTGCGTATATTTTCTTTAATAATATTTCAATAACATAATAAAGTAAAAGTAACAAAGCAAAGTCAACTATTTAATTATATTGCACCTATTTTTACGTTTTTCCCTGGTTTTCCCGTGTTTTTTTCTCATTTGTCATAAAAACAGCCTCGAAAATCAAGTACCTAGTATCAGTCGGATCGCTTTCAGAAAAAGTGTTATATTTGACTTTCGGACCAAAATTGCTGATAGAAAAAAAAAAACCATTGGCCGACGTGGCCATTTAGGAGGAGATGCTATTCACCGGCATAACTATAACGCGCGAACATTAGCGAATTACGTAATTTGTTATTAGAACACCACAAACGGCGACGTTTAGATTGAAATCGGAGTCTAAATACACTCGCAAATAACACAATTTAAAGAAGACGAAAGAATTGCCGCCGTGTCAGTTTTCGTTATACGTAGCACATGGGCGAAGGTTCGATTAACCCATCGGAGGGTAGGGAGGTGGTCGCGCGAATAATTCGTCTACCACAGTCGAAAACCGTCGCCGCGGCCGAAATAACGGTCAACAAATTCCGAAATACACTTTCGGAAAATGTCAGTAAAGGTTACGCGAAACTTTACATGAGGACAATAATAATGCTTTAATCCCTCCCGATTCCCTTTGAACCCCTCCCCCCCCCTCTCGCCGCGGATACGCCGTCGCTCGCAATGCAAATTAGATTGTATACTATTGTAGAGCGATCGCGGAAAAAAAAAAAAACCCCGGTCGCGAAAACACAAATGTCGTGGCCGTATACATAATCTGAATAAATTACCGCCCGACCATATTGCGTTCGTCGAGCTGCGTGGAAAGCGACTGCATTTTTAATTCTTGATATTTAATCAAACGCTATCGTCGCGAATCATCGTTAAATATTTATTAAACCGGCTGTACAGTTATATATTTTTTTATTTGTCGTCTTGAAATCGGATACAACTCATAATTCGTTCTAGACGAACGGCATTTGTGTACAAATACGTATTGTAATGTATACCTACGTGCGTGTATAATACCTTTACGCGAAAACGGTACGCAGGTTATGGGAAATAATTAACTCGATAAGTCCAGTTAAACAAACTAAAAGAGCCTTTTGCCGAGAGTTAACGGAAAATACGTCGAACCTCTATTATTACAGTTCAGCTGAACGTTATAAAACGTTAAACGATGTTTATATTCAGCTCGGTTTGAAATGAAGTTCTTTTTTCGTTTCGTTACAAAGCGCAAAAAAAAAAAAAAAAAATGTATCCGACATAAAGCGATACGCCATGTCGATAGATTTTTAATTGTAAACAAACAGAATAAAACCGTGGTAAGTGAATCGTAGTACCGGTAATTAAAATTAAATTCCGAATTTCGAAAAACAAAAAAAAAATAAATAAAAACCATTAGTATTCGATCCGACGAAAATTAACTGTACGTTGTTAAGTTTATACGATTAAATTGTATAGTTAACGTTACAAATAATCGGATTCGACTCACAGTAATCGAATTTGGCTCACCAGTCTGCACCGTTGCCGTATTACATACGTGTACCGATTTGTACAAAATTCGTCGCTCGAAAATAACGTGTCAACATGTTTACACATTTCTGACACATTGCGTATAATATCTGAACCGCGTGTGTTTTTTATTGTTATTATTTTTTTTTTTTTTTTTTTTTTTTTAAGATGTAAGATCGGATAACGGAAACAATATTACGTTCATTAATATAAAAGCTTTTACATTGTATATATATTTAATACGATACTCGTCGATATTAAACCCGGGGAATTTGATGCGCTACAATCGGTGCAAGTGCAAGGTAAATATAATTATGTAAACCGTTGTTATTGTTCTATCCGGGCGATAACAACAACGACAACAACAATTTTGCGCGGTAATTGTTCGACTTCTGTACTTTGGAGGGGGTCGTTAACAATTTGCGGTTATTGAATATTTTGTACCGCGGGCCATCAGATTTGTCCGAAAAAGCTATGCGATTGTAATTTATGTTTTGCGGTTTCGCCACGACGCGTGATGCGGTTTTAATTTGCCCGTCTGCCAACGACTCTTCCATCGGAAATCTCGCTCCGATAGAAAATTCTGTCTCGTCGGTGTGTCGAGAAAATTGTTAGGAATGAACTGACAAACTATTCACGGCGATTTCGTCATTTTCGTTGTTATTCGGTTAATAATAAAAAAAAAAAAACCGCACGCAGTGACTTTCTGTATGTTCACAGAATATTTATGAAAGTCCTTTATATATGTGATAAAATATTTAAAACATTCTAGCGATTTTCGAACTATATGCGTATGACGGCGTTTGAAATTTCAAAGGGATTTTTTTCTTTTTCATTTTTTTCCCCCTAGCTTTTATTCGGTTTATGCGGATAAAATTGTTTCGGTCGAGCAGAAATGCTTGAAAACGTAACACGAGGTTTATCGTAACAGCTGTACATAGTGAATGAAAAAAAAAATAAAGTCGAGTTTAATGTTGTAGTTTTTTTTTGTAAAGTTTAAATTTTAAATTTTAACGTAAATGTCGAGACATTTTTTTCATGAAATGTTACCGAAAATGAATAAACTCGCGATTTGATATATTCTACGTATTATTATGTTTAGTCGGACCGTCCAAAATTACAATCGTATTAATTATAACATGTATATGAACATTTTTTTTTCGTTTACGTACGAAATTAATGTTCGTCAATAAAAGTTCTCGTCGGAGCACAATATATTATTTCTGTTGAGTTGCGTTTACGCGAAGTGTGGTTGCAGTTTTCGACGATAATTTTGGACGAACCGTTTGAATTAAAACATCCGCGAAACGGAAAGAAAACACTCGGGCGGTTCATCCTTAAAGAATGTGTCTTTTTTTACTGGAATTCAAAGTAAACCAATAGATAAAAAAAAAAAATTCAAAGCGATGCAAAAGTTCCGACTTGGTCGAACTTCAATCGTTGATTGTTTAACGCGGATGATCACTCTAAACGATTTAAACCAACGGTTCCCAACTTTTTTTTATTCTACACCACCTTTGTAGATTTTTAGAAATGTCTCGCTCATTTCTTTTAACAACACGACGAGCAATAATCGTCTTAAACTTACATAAATCGTCGTTACCTAATCGGGTTATACTTTATTTTGTAGTTAAACTTTCGTTAAAAATAAAATGTCTTACCATCATATCATACGTTATAGGTATACAGTTAACAATTATAAATTAAAATTTCCCCTAAAAATGGTTATTATGTGCGCTTTCACATTTGTTCCAAATAATATACGACAGAATCTGGGCAAACTCGAACAATTATACATCATGATAAATTTACGGAGAAAATTAAAACGTGACAGAATAACAATTCATCACGGTAGAATAAATGTGTAAATTATTTTTTAAATGAAACCGTTTTTTATAATATTATATATATATATATATACATATATATTAATTTGTTCTTTAAACTCTACAGGTACGTCGGTATTTAATGTCTCATAATTGTTATTATAATATCAAAATACAACAAACACACGTAGCACATACACCAGTCTTTTGCGCCCCGTATTATACAAATTAATCATTTTTTTTTTTTTATTTTTATACGTATATGATTATCTATTGTTTTTAAATTATCCAATATTCATGTGTGTTTATAAATATATACGCCTCCACAGTTTAAATATTTCGTTATTATTGTTCGTATGGGTCAGACGCGAATATCGATTAAAACCGATGGTACCTATACTAAATGCGTCTTATAAAAATCACGGTGGGTACGCGCGTAAACTGGGTGTGAATTTAAGGGGTGTTAGAATAGTGTATGGTTAGGCCCTCCCCGCACACCCTCTAATACAGTAATACTACAATAAACCTCGTTGCAATAATTTTAAATTTTTATAAAAATATAATAAATCAAAACGTCAATTAATTATGTACTTGATACTAGACGTATTAATAAATTGATAACTAATTGATATAGTTGAAATCGTATAAATATGAATACATTATAATCGCTATTCTGATTATTTACATTAAGCGACTAGACTTTATATTATAGTCTATACGAGAATAGACCGTTTACGTCGTAGTTTATTATATGCATTGAAAATATTAAAAAAAAAAAAAAAAAATTATTATCTATAATTAGGTACTCCAATTGACCGTTATACAAGATTTAGTTTTCTATTTGTTACTGCAATCTGTTGTGAATCCGCAGACTATAATGTGTAATGGAAAACATTTTTTATTTTATCCGAACCAATAAACCGCAAAATAATTTACAACTGATCGGTGTAACAGTGTAAATAAATTACTTATAGGCAATCCGGGTGATGCTAAATTGAAGCGCGGAGTTGATAAACCCCTCCATATGCGGGCCCACGGTACTCACTTCTGAACCGTATACGCACGGCAAGTAACTATATTATACTGTGACATTTTGGGGTTTTTCAAAATTCTTAAAATATATAGTTACTCTGATAATAATGTACGCGTATAGGAAATAATGCGTTTTTTTCACGCCGTATAAAATACCGGTAACGGAATCACAATAATAATATAATGCTCTTTTACCGGATTGACGCGTATAAATAATAAAGCTGCCGAAGTATATAATGCGACCTTTTTTTTTTTTTATTTCTTTTTTTTTTTTTTTTTTTTTACGAACGAAATTCGTACCTACGTTAAAATGTATTTTCCCCGACCCCCTTCCCCCGTTTAACGATTAAAACGTTTTTAGACGCTCGCCTAATTATTGTTTATCGATAACGAACGCTTATATTGTATTTTGTCAGTATAGTAAACAAAAAAAAAAAAAAAAAAAAAAAAACGTTTGATATTCAGCGCGCGTTTTTGTAGTGTTCGGCGTGAAACACTGCGGGCAATGAAGGAATTTATCGCGAGGAATAAGAATACCCCGTCGCTGTATAAAGAGGATCAAAATATTTCAATTCGCAGCCGCGGGTTAGCGTATAAAAAAAAAAAAAAAAAAAAAAAAAAAAAA
>CABPRJ010000051.1:228105-272275 GCA_902439185.1 Cinara cedri | reverse complement strand
AAAAAAAAAAAAAAAAAAAAAAAAACGAAAAAAGGAATAAACCCGGAAAAAGTACGGCTTTAAAACCGAAAAAAAAAACATACCTACAGTCCATAATATTGTAAAGTCGTATTTTATTTTCGTTGTTTCACAATAGGTTTTTTTAAACGGTTGCGTCAATTATACGCGAAAAGTACCATGTGGTATATAAGCGTATCAGCTATTACAATATTGTCAGTGCTGTAATAATACGTCTAAACACGTGTACCTAAAATACAGTAGATGTCTAGATACGAAAAGGTATCTATAATATATATATGCTTTCTGATAAAACGTATCTGTCTCTGTATATCTTAGATACGAAATATTGTGTATCTTAATGAAACCATCCAAGACACATTTTAAGATACAATTCTTACGACTCTTTTGGTTCGGTAAAGTACAAAAAAAAAAAAAAACGTTGAATTCTAAAATATAGTTTTTTTTTTTTTTAAATTAAAAATATCAAAAATTTATAAACGAAACAAGTTATTTTTGTTATGACTTACAATTTTTTAATTCTATATTTTTAACGAGTTAAATATTCACGAGAGAAATTATCTGCGATCTTACATGTATTGTGTCTTAAGATACTCTTAAGACACTTTCAAATAAAATGTACGTTTATCTGAATCTAGATACAAATTTAAAGTGTCGTATTATTACAGCGCTGCGTGTATTACACACAAATTATAACTGCAATTAGTTATGACACTATCATTATAGCGGCGCGAGTAATCTCCGAAATTGAATATTAATTTAAAAATAAAAAAAAAAAATCAACGTGGAGCGCGATAATATTGGAAAAATTTAATTTTCTCCGACGTTTTAATATAAAATGTACGCGGTGCTACTACTCTGTATACACAAACCGTGCAATCTAAAATCATTATCGCGGGCTTAAAATTGTCGAGACGTTTTCCTTTATTTTTTAAAGACTGGAAGAATCTGTGTACATTTTGTTCGCCAACACCGCGGGCGCATAATAAAGACGCGGTTTTTTTTTCGACGCCGTTTTCGCGAAGAACGTAAAATGTTTTCAAGTCGAGTGTAGCAAATATGCGGCACGTTAAACAGTTCGTGAAAAAACCGGGAAAAAAAAAAAAAAAACTTTAAATCGCCCCCGGGGCAAAGCGTTTCCGTATTAATTAAAAGCCGTCAAGGGCGGCGCGCAGCGAGTGTGATTTCGGTAACTTTTGCAGGTGCGGGACGAATAATGATAATGATCATTACTGGCGACGGTTTTTTTTTTTTTTTTTTTCTTTTTTAAACTCGGTGGCGCGTTTTTATCCGTCAAATCAGCGCGCGGCCGCGGCCGCGGGGAGGGGCAATTATTGCGCGGGAGGGGTGAGCGGGTAATGCCGAACTCGCGTGCGTAATTAACAACGGTACCCGGCACACGTTCGCCGAGCGTTTGTGTCATCGAACTCTGCGCAGATCACGCTGTGTAATTTTATCGTCATCGTCGTCATCGCCGCGCGCAGTTACGCGGTACGTATCGACGTACGGGTACGCATTACGCGGGCGGTGTGCGCGAACCGCGAACACCGGCTGTTGCTGCCGCGGCCGACGGAACGGTAACGGCGCCGTCGACGCGTTCGTTCGACTCGTGCGCGTGATAGCGGCGGCGACGTCCGTGACGCCGGTAACGACACAAAATATTACGTGTATATTACGACGGTTCGATGGAAAACGGTCGTTTTACGTCGGCCGCGCATAAACAGCATTGCAGTTACGATAAGGGGTCCGCGGCGGAGGAGCGGGACGGGGGTGGCGGGAGGCCCGTTGCGTTTCCAGAGAGGTCCGGGGCGAACATTTTGAAAGTCGCCGCGCGATCATACAGTGGAGGGCCGGTCAACGTGTAGGAGACGGAAACACACGCGCCGCGCCGTTAGAGATCGTTAACGGGGCGCCGCCGCCGCTGCAGCCGCCGAAGCCGCCAGAGCCGCCGCCGCCGCGGACAATATAATATATTATCACGGCGAGGATTCGGATTTGAAGGCGAAAGCATTTTTTTTTTTTTTTTTTTTTTTTTTTTTTAATACAGACCAAGAATTAAATCAACTGAATTTATTTATCGTATGAATTATATGGTTGTTTTTTTTTCGCCTTTTTTCACATTTTAAATGATTTTTTTATTTTATTGATTACGTCGACTCCGAATCTGAACTCTAATTATCATCACGTATATTAAATATACGTTTTCGGTTTTCCTGACGTCCTGTATCACTGTTACAGTGAAACCTGTCCGCGCGGGACCGTCGAACGTGTCCGCTGTAGCGAGGTTACAGTGTTCTCACGGTCGAATTTATTCGACTACTCGTGTTGCCCCTAACGCCGAAATATTGTTCGCCGGGTTGACAGACGTAACAGCCGCTATAACGTACAGCGCTCGTCTTTGCGCCCAACGATCGCTGCGTTTTGCTCTGAAAACGGAACGATTTCCGCAGAAAACGTGGCGATGCGATCGCAATGGAAAAAGAAAAAAAACAAAACAAACGGCTCCGAATAAGCGACGCGGAACGACGATTTCTGGTTAATATAGGATAAAACCATAGGGGATGGTGATATTTAATTTTTCTTGGCCGCGAAATAAACGTTATCGTTTTCGACTGTAAAGAACTAATCGATCGGACGCGCAATTATTCGTCTGTCGTCTTCGTTTCGCTGTAAAATTTATTTAGATAATATATATTACGTATTCGGAACAAATAAAAAATATTACTGTTCGCACGCCCGTTGTAGGTAGAGTCCGTTACGCAGACAAGTTGTCGCACGCATATAGAAATGCATATGCTATCGTCTTTTCGCCGGGAACTCATTTTGTTCGTTTAGCGAGCCGTCCGTTTAGAGAGAGGTTTTCTGTGCATTTCGAAAATTCAATGGTGTTTGGTGAAAATTTTGTATAGTTCTGAAACCGGTCGTATTATAACCGCACTAACGCACGGGCGTGAGCCTATTAAGCGTTTTCATTCGATGGAAACTCCGAGAGACGCGTCGTCGCGATTAGCTAAGGAGCTGGGTCGGCAGTGGACAGGGGCGGACGATCGCCCACGGGGTCCTCGTGATTTTCGGACCTTCACGCTGTATATTGGGATCGGTATTTTGTCGGCGAAAAACGGGGTTTTTCTTTTCGACGCGGCTGATTATTTTGGATTCTGAGCGCACCGGGGAACGCGCCGGTGGTTTTATAATAATATGTATTTTTCCGCGAACAACTTTTCTACCAGAAATTCGACTCCGTTTTTCGACTCCGCTTCTTGCGATAGGAAATACGACTGCGGGGGCGGTACATTTTGTAGGCCGTTTTTTGATTTTTCCCAGGAGTTTTCCCGATAATTACGGATAAAAGCGGATACTGCGCGTGCGTCTCACGGTGGGTAACGACGACGTCGTTTCGAAATATTCTACCATACAAACCCGGCGAGAAACCAGCGGCGGGGGAAAAGAAGCCGGGCGAATCGCGAATCGCACGCCCGGACCCCACCGGTTCTCCGCGATTGCGCCACCGCGGCGGCGGTCGTCGCGGGAGTATAACAATACCGCGCCGCGGTATGAAAAATACCGTTACCGGGACGCGTATACATTTCGAATAAAAATGTTCATACCACACCGCGGAACAATAACGTAATGTACCGTTGCACGGGTTACCTGCTATCGCGACGCATTGTTGTTCGCACCCGTGTCTCGGACGGGACCGCCGCGGCGGCAACCGGTTGTTGGCATTCGCGGCGGCACAATAGACGCGCGAGGCGAACGCGTTGCGCAACGATGTCGCAAACAAAAAGATGGAGGAGGTACCTCTTCCGCGAATGCGACGCCCGTGCGCCTACCGCCAACGGCGTCGTGGCCATGTTCTGGTTTTCGGGGGCGATGGAGGGGTGACGGGTCCGCATATTGCGCGTCCGGTTGGCTACGCCGTACGCGTTACGAAAATAATATCGCGCGTCGTTTGCCCCCTCGTACGTTCCCGTCCGCGACGAAAGGGGGTATCGGGGGCGTCCGTATTACGGTGCCGGGACGCCGGGTTTCGAAATTTCGGGCCGTCCGGCCCGCGCCGGGGCCGTTCAGTCTAGTCGCCGTACCGGACACCGCACGTTCTCGTGCTCTCGAAATTACCGACTCTGGATTTTTCATCGATTGATTTTTGAATTTGGTTGCCGTTTGAATTATTTTTTTTTTTTTATCTGGCACGATCGGCGGCCGGTCGTAAACGAATATTTATCCGACAATATTTTACCGTATCGACGTTAATTCGATCGTATTGTTTTTTTATTTTTTTTTTTTTTTTTTTGTAAAATTTAAAATCGTGTATATTTTTTTGTAAATTATTGTATTTTTTTTCATTTTTTACGAAAATTAACATTTTTTTTTTTTTTTTTTTTTTTTTTTTTTTTTTTTTGTCACGCCAGCCGGAGCCGAAACAATCGTATCGTCTGGCCACGTTTTTACCCAATCATCGGCTCTATTCGTCATACAAAAATATTATTTACAATTTATTTTCGTTACGTCTATCGACGATTGAATTTTTAACCGAATTTTTTTTATGTGTTTCAGGTGTATGAAGTGGAAAGCGTCTCCACGCTGTAATCACGCTGTTGTGTAGCTGCCGCCGGCTTTTCATCACATAATTATCACATACAAATACACACACACCCTATACACATTTCCACCGTATTATTTCGTATATAAGTGCACCATTTCTACACACACGCTGTTGTACTGTTTCTTTGTGGACATCAAACACAGATCAGATTTGTTATAAAATTGTTTATTCGCTAAATTATTCACTGAAAAAGGCTATGTATAATTAGTTACTTTTGTTTCGTTATTAGAAAATTATAGTTATAATATATCGTTCGTGAAGTATTGTATTTTAAACATGACACACGCGATAATAATCGCTAGTCTCCGAAGTTATTGTTTTTAATTGTCGTTTTTTTTTTTTTTTTTTTTCTATTCCGATTTAGCCAATCGCCCCGATGGCGGAACAGTACAAGGAACAGCACAGACGGTGGTACGCGGAATGGATTCGCAGACAGTACAGCGGACCGGGTTGCCGGGCCAAGATCGTCGGCCGGACCAAGTACGAGCAGATCGTGCGGGCGGTCCGGGGCGAGTTGCGGCGCGCCGCGGAAAATTCCAAATTCCGTTTCTGGGTCCGGGCCAAAGGATTCCGGATGGGACGACCGGCGGCGGCTCAGGTCGACGACTCCAACGCTCTGTACGTGTTGGACCCCAGGAATAGGAGTTCCGCGGCGGTGACCGGCGGCGGATCCCGGCAGCAGAATTGTCCGATGTACAAGAAGGTGGCCGTGGTCGACGAGTTTTTCGATATCATATACAGGGTGCATTGCAGCGGCGGAGGTATTTCGGCTAGACATTCGGGGCAAAAACGAACGCATCGGATGGTGAGCGCATAATAATGCCGACGATATTATCACCCGGGAAAGTTCCGGCTATTCAAAAAAAAAAAAAAACGTCCGTAATATTTTTACTAACGCAGATTATGGAGACGTACGCGTTTCTTCCCAGAGAGGCGGTCACCGCGTTCTTGATGGGATGTCCTCAGTGTACTACGAATACGGCGAGTCCGTCAGCGACCACCGATAATATGCTCGCCGACAACACGCAACAGGTGCCGCAGCCGCCGCTACAGCCGATTTCCACGTCGGGGTTTTATTGCGGCGTGAGCGTGGAAAAATGGTCGGCCTCGTTCGCCTGTTCCACGCCGGTAAAAAGCGACGGGGAAAACTACTGTACCAGCACCACCGACTCGGCGGTCGAATCGAACCGGATAGCCAAAATCGCGGTGGCCGTCGTGACGATGGGGGCGGACAAGGAGAACGTCATGGACAACAACGACGTGGACGCCGTCTCGGCGGTCTCGGCCGCGGACAACAGAAACAAACGTAAGCGCACGGTGCCGTTGAAACGCGACGCGCAACACCGGTCGTTGTGCCGGGTCGTGGCCACCGACGCGTCGGTTGTGTTGGGCGACTCGAGCACCGGCAGCAGTACGCTGAGGAACAGCAGCAGCAGCGGCACGCTGATTTGGTCGTCGTCGTCGTCGACGTGCGGCAGGACGGACAACAGCGCGGGCGCCAGTAAATCGTCCAGCGGCGGCTGGTGGTCTAAATGGGGCGTGCGCAACAGGGGCAGCGCGCGGTTCAGCACGAGCAGCGATCTGAGCGGTTCCGCGGGCCAACCGTTGGACCTGTCTTCGTCCCCGTTGCTGGCCATTTCGCCCGCGCCGCCGAAAGTCCGATTCGACGATTTTTTTTACAAGCGCAGGCGCGTACGTCGCCGCCGGAAGCCGAAACGTCTGAACAGACCGGACTTTGGCGGCGGACGCCGCGCGGGCGACCGTTACGACGGCTTCGGCGACGACGACGACACGTCGGACAGCGTTTCGGACGCAAACGGACCGGACGCCGAGGAGCTGAACGCGGGGCACTCGATGGTCGCCGACGGCGGAGGAGACGCGGGAGATGAAGACGACGGACCCAGACCGGCAAAGGTGAAACGGATGATGTGGCCGGCGAACGCGGCGGTCGGCACGACGAAGACGCGAGACGAGGATTCGGCCGGCAGCGACGGGACAACGACGGCGGGATTGGACGACCGGCCGGACGGGAACCGGGTAAGTCCACAACGGCACACGGTACATTAGCATAACGCAGTTATTATTGCGTATAGTCTATAACGTATTATTAATGTATACAAGCCGATACGGTCATCGCGCGCGCACGGTATGTGCGCACGTCGCGAACCGAATCGGGCAATACGCGAACGCGATCGGCGATATCACACGCGTACGCACGTGCAGCCGCGTATATTATTACACCGGGCAATATATTCTATTATTAATTCGCGGCGATTTTATTGCACTAGGATTGCGCGTCTCCCCCCCCCCTCCACCGTTCATAGAATCGGCCGGGCCGAAATCGGTACCTGCCGCCGTTTACTATATATATATACGCGTATAGAACACGCGGCCGGTACGTTTTCGGGGAAAAGCGTGCGGCGAGGCGCTCGCGTGCGACGGTCGCGGGAGGGTAAACGGGAACGCCGGCGACGGGAGTACGACGGTGTGCGCGGGAGGGGGATGGGATAGAAGGACCGTGGAGGACTGAGGAAGATGGATGACGGACGATAGGTCGACCGAGTAAGGATAAAGGTAAAGTTGTGACCGTGTGTGTGTGGGTGTGCCTATGTGCGTGTGACGACGTGCGTATACGCGTGAGTGTGCGAGCGAGCGAACGGGCGCACGTGTGTGTGTGTGTGTGTGTGTCGCCTACACGGCGGCCGAGAGCCGATGGAGCTTTGAGGATATTACGACTGATGAGGACCGGGGGACGGTTACGGCGGGACGCGAGTGGCGGATAGGAGAGTGGGAACGGCAGCATCGGGGGCGCATTAGTATGTTGGCGGCACCGGTGGCGGAACTCGGGGGGGAAGTAGCGGAGAATATAGCGCGGTGGCGGTTGCGACGGCGGCGGGAGTAGTAGGGATTTGGGGATTTGGGCCGGAAGGAAAAGAAAAAAAAAAACCAAGGGAAAAAATCGCCGGCGGCGGGTACGGTAGCGGGTACGAAACTGCGCGACGAGTGAGTATACGGCGGGCGGTCGGGCGGGTAGAAGTGGCGCGGTAGCGGTGGGACTTTGACGGCGGCGTGACGCGGCGCACGGACCGAGTGCTACGGGGGTGTGTATACCGCCTCTAGGCTAACGAGCGGTCGGCGGCGGGTAGTGTTCGCCGTCCCTGCTACCCCCTGCCGCCGCCGCCGTACGCACCACAGTCGTTTCACCAAAAACTTCCACTCGCCCGCTCGCGCGCATACGCTATACACGAACACACACACACACACACACACACACATTCTGTATTATATACGTATATACGCGTGAGAGCGTTTCTCTTCTCCGCCTCTCCCGGAGTCGGTCACGATCAGGATTCTCTACTCTACTGCGTACTCTCTACACTGCCGCCGTACCGCCCGTCGCGCCGCTCGCCGTCCACACCGCAATTCCGCCGCCGCCGCGCCGTCCGCTTTTGCCGCTTCACCCCTTCGCCGACACCGCCGCCGCCGCCGCCGCCGCCGCCGTCGTCCCCCGTTCCACCTTACCGACGGCGGTATACGCGCGCCGTATATACGAAATCGGCGGCGGACCCGACAAAGTCCTCCTCGCGCGTCGCTTTGGGGTTTTAGTCTCCTCGAAACCCCGTGCCTCTCCACTTCTCTCCTATACACCGCCGCCGCCGCCGCAGACCTTTCCATCGACGCCGTCGTGTTCCTCTTATTTCGTTTGTACCCCCTTCCCCCTCCCCCCTCTCGCTCAGCGTCTTCCGCCCTTAACCCCACCCTCCGCTTTTCCGCCGACAAAAGCCCTGCCGACTGTAACGCCGCCGCCGCTCTTCCGACCCGGCGTGTTGCGTTGCTCCTCTTTTGCGCTCTATCACTGTGTATATACACCTATTTATTTATATATATATATATATATATACCCGCCGCCCGCCTTGAGTCCTCTGCCGCATCGCAGGCCTTATCCTCCGACCTATATATATATACAACACGTATATGCGTACATACGTATATATATATATATATACGTGTGTAAGTCTCTACTTCTCCGACGTTTACTTTGACACGGGACACAAACTCTCCGCCTCGTCCCGGTCGCCCGCCGGCACACCGTCGTCATCTCTACGACGACGTGCAGGCACTTCCGCCGTCGTCGCGCAGTCCTATCCGTTCGAACGGCAAAATAGCTATAAACACAGCGGGGCGGTATGACAATATACTCGCAGACATTGTATGACGTACGTGTAGTCGGAGGCGTATGTAAGCGTATCGGGACCTCGGTCCCGGGGAATCGGCATCGGAGCTTATGCGTACGCGCCGACCGAAAACCCGTCTCATCCCGGCAACGGCCGTGGAAATAATATTGAAAAAATAAAAACGGCGACCGAAATAATCCCCGTAATAGTGTAACAGTAATAATAATAATAACAACAACAACAATAATAATAATCCCCTTTGCGCACGAGCCCGCGGCGGCGGCGGGCACCGGATTACAGGACGTCGTCGTCGTACCAAAAGTAAAACGTATGCGATTCTCTCGAGATGGCAACGTCCCTGCCGTCGCCGCCGCCGCAAACATAATAAATCGTCGTCGTCGTCGTCGTCGTCACCGCCGCCGCCGCCGCCGCCGCTGCCGCCTGACTGACCGCACTCCCGCAGTAACTAATTTCGGGAGTGGCGCGTCATTACGAAAACGGTCTTCTGCCGCGTATCGCCCCGTCCTTTGTATTGTATATCCACCGCCGTAATATATTATGTATCTTGATACAACGCGTCCAGGATGCGGCAGCACGTTTTTTTCGTTGTGTCCATTGTGTGTCCGCACAGATACTTTCTAGGACGATGCGTCCGCGTGTCTTAGATGCGAAACGTCGCGGATCTTAATGGAACTATCGAGGATACTTTCATTAAGGTACGGTCCCATTGCATTTCCGGTCCAATAAAATGAACACGAATTACGTGTACCCATTGCGCTCTTGTTTTAGATTCTGAGCGGAACGATGACGCTTACGGTTTTACCCAAGGTGGTTTTGTTTTCGTTTTTTTTTTTTTTTTCTATGGACAGTTTTTCTACCAGAGAACTTGCTCCGATTTTCACGCGTAGCGCCTTTTCCGAGAGCAAATGTTCTCCGGGTGATTGTTTAAAGAAAACCCAATATTAATTTTTGTTTAATTTGTTTTGATATATGTTTAATCTTGCATAGATATTCGATACGCGCATATAGACTTTAATGAACGATATTTTATTAATTGTTAATTAACCCGTTAACAACAGTTAATAATAACTGTGCAACCGTCAGCCGCTGCTATAAATTCAGTACAGCGGTCGACGTGTTTATTGCACGTATAAGGGGTGATCGTCGTTTTTGAAACATTTACATTTTGAGTAAACAGAATTTAACTATATATTTTAAAACTATAACTTAATATTTACGGCTGATAGTCGAATATTTAGTTGAAAAAAGTCGCGTCAATACGTTATAACGGAAAAATGAAAATTATTTTTTCGGGATCCCCATCAGGCTGGGGCCCTGGGCTCGTGCCACACGTGGTTTTAGTGTTACAACGTCACTGTGTATCTTGGATGCGAGACATTGCGTATCTTAATGAAAGTATCAAACACACTTTTTAAAATACAATTCTTACTTTTTCGGTTCAACGAAATAAACATAAATTACGCATAGCGATTACGCGCTTGTTTTTTGATATAATTTTGTAATTCTATATTTTTAACGGATTAAATATTTACGAAAAAAATATCATTCGTTTTCTTATACGCGTCTTAAAAAGTATCTCAAGACACTTTCTTAAGATGATACTTGTACCTGTATCTTCTAATTTTAAGTATTTTATCACAGTAATGATTATATCGCTTTCGTGAAAACCGAAATAAGGACGCGTTTTAGAATAGTTTTCGGATACGAATAACGCGGGGCGGTGGGGATGAGATACGTATAAAATGGCAAGGGCGTGCCCGAGAATTTTTCTGTATAGAGGCGGACGAGTCCGTCGTTTTTATTTTATTCGTTTTTGGTGGATTCTGGGTCAAAATGAACCGTGATCTCACATTTAATCGATTTCGGGAAATTAAGTATAAAACACACATTTTTGGACCTTTTTGCTAACAATGTCTATAGTTATAGTTATTTTCTAACAAAATTGGTTTTCGCAAATCTTATAATGATGATTGCTGAATCACATCCTTTTACCATTACAAAAAGCGTATAAAATTGTGTATGAATGGCCGTACAACTCATTTTTCACCAGTGAAAATGACATTGGCCTTTTTTGACCAAATGAATTTATTACCGACAGATTACCTATACTGTTAAAACACTAATAATAATAGTTTTAATAGTCGTACGCACAAACGCACAAGGCGGCGTCACGTACCAAAACACATATTTACACAAGGATTTACTACATTTAAGAGGGAGTCGAAATCTCCCCTCCTTGGGTACGCCTCTGGTAAACGGCGGGGAATGTTCGGAAGCTCTCTCTGTTTCTCTCCATTTCACGTACAATACGCGCTAAATCAACATTCAAATCGAAGCTCCATAAAATCCACGTACTCGAAAAATCCACGTATTTTTAATTAGTTAATTAATTCACGCGTATTTGCGTGTTCTAGAGGTGCATGTTTTTCGGAGAAATGTATTTTGTTCGATGACGATTTTTTTTTTTCTGTAAGCTATTTTCCTACCAAAAATCTCTCTCCGATGTGCCGAGTGTAGCATCTTTTTTGAAAGGAAATTCTATCTAGTCGGTATTTTAAAATGGTCGTATTTCGATTTTTCGAGCGGTTTTCATGAGAATCGGGAGAAACAGGAAAATGTACGTACCCGTATAAAAGAAACTTCGATCCGAATCCTTTTTTGCTGGCAACGGTTTATCGGCGTGTTGGTACATATTGACGGTGTTCTGTTTAAAGGGCGTCTGTTAAATTTCACGATTTTTCAGGAAGAAAAAAAAACCAGCAATACAGTTTGTTAATAATGTTTATCATGGAAATAACAACAAAATTACTTCTTGTAATCAATCTTGCACACAAAGTATACATGCATTGAATGTGGTTTACACCCTTTTAACAAATCAGCGTCGATTTAATTACATTATAAAAGGGCGCCTGAATATCATTTAGTCGACATTACCAACTCGATTTTCTGTATTTAAAACGCTCTTTTACTTGCAGTTTATACTCCTGATTTTTCTGATTTTTTTTTTTTTATGCGAAATACGTATTTTTCGATTTTTAGCGGCAACAAAACACCATCGATACGTAAATTAAAAATTTCCCTCCACATTCTGTACATTCCCGACGACGTCTAACCCACAACAGCGGCCCACCCGTCGTGCGAAGTATGTCCGTATTTTTTTTTCCTTTCTATATTTACTTTTTACGAGTTTATAACGATATAATATCGTACGGAAACACGAATTAAAACCGTACGGCGGAATCCGCAACACGTTTTTTTACGGCGGCGGCGGTTCGTTATCGCCTAAACAAATATAATACGCGAATAATCGAATGATATAAAAAAAACTTCGCAAACATCACGGATGGCGAATTCGCGCATATTAAGTACATTATGATATACAGTTTTTCGTTCGCGTTTTCAACCGAGACCTCTGGCGTGTATTATTTTATTGTGTGATATACTTAACCCTACGCCGCTGTGCTGCCGCGGCGTTTGATTTATCGGTTTTTTATATAGCATAATATAATTTTATTATTATAATACGCGTGTATCGGTATTTATGTCGAGGGGCCTCGGGTTTTGCGAGATTTTTTTTTTAAAACATGAAAATCGTTTTTGTTTTTATTTTTTCATTTCGTTTTAATGACCGTGCCTCGTAAGACTTTTCCGCTGATCCACATCACCCGATTTACGCGAGGAAAGGAGAAGGGGGTCGTTTATAACGTTTTATCAGACCGAAAAGCCTGAGCGAAATATTATTCGCCCGTTATCACTCGCCCACGATATTCATTTTAGAATTCTTTGGTTTTTTTTTTTTTTTTTAGTAGTATACACGACGAATATTTACATCTTTCACTGCTGAAATAAACTTTTACTTAAAAGCGTCAAAAAAAAAAAAACACACACATATATATACATATACATTAGGGTGGTCCTTAAATTTGTAAACTTAAATAATTTTACGCCACGGGCTCGAAATTTTTTTAGATACATTGTGAAAATATTTTTTCTACATTTAGTGTATTTAGTGTTAATAACTCAACTCCTTCGCGTGCTAATCACAGGACACGTTGAAAGTTTGTAAAGTAGGGTTTGTTTTTTTAGATTTTTACGTTTATTTTTTTAATTTTTAACGTACGTAAAATTGATCAAATACTTTATTATTGTAAAAAAAACATTTCCTACAAAATAGTTGTTTTCAACATTTCAGTGAAACTTATCCGTTGTATATGAGAAATAGTTTTTAAAGTTCGTTGGTTTGTAATGGGAAAATCCAAAATTATGTAAAATTTCAAATCTGCCGGTTTTTAACTCGATTTTTTTTACATATCACAATGGTAAGTTTCAATGAAAACTCAAAGAGAGTTATTATGTAGGACATTTTTTTTATAATAATAAAGTTTTAGATTATTTTGTTGTATGTAAACCACCCTTTTTTTACCAACTTCAAACCTTTTGAGGCAAGTGAAGGGATTGATTAACTTATATCATACCCAAAGTTTACAAAAATTATTTATACAATGTATCTAATAACAGAATTCAAATGTTTGACATTTATTTGCACATCTATAACTATGGACCACCCTATTATACTTCATAGTATATCCTATCAAACGTATTAAATCGAAAATAAGTATACGTCAAATCATTTTTTAAAACACAAATTCGACTATACACCGGAAGTACGTTTATATTTTTCGAACGAAGAAACGAATCGCATTCGACTGCCTCAATAATATGCGCGTTTTGTTTACTGCGCGGATTTATAAGGGACAATATTCGTTTTTAGTGCGTTCCTCAGCCAAAACGACCAACTCGGTACCCGTATAATTTCTCGCAGTGTCCGTGCGCCGTCCAATTTAGGGATAGTTTTCTGCAGACACGTAAAGCCGAAGGACAGAAATGTCGTATTCCGCGCGCCCCTATCCCATGACGTATCGCTGGAAACGACTCGAGAATTGCAATACACGTTTTTATGCGGCTTCTAAAGTCGATAATGTCTGCTACCGCCACTGGCTTTCCGACCGCGTACGACCGAAAATTCTAGAAAAATTCAAAATATCACTTCATAAATACATTGCGAACAAAATATCATGCGTCAACTATAATATATAGTCGCGTTAGTATTGAACAAAATAGATTACGACACGCGCTCGGCCGTGGGGCTTTTTTTTTGGACGTTGAATGCATTCCGAATGTGTCCCGACACGATAATATTCGAGTGACAAAAGAATCATGAAATCAGAATAGGCATTATAGACAGACAAAAAATGTGAAGTTTCATATGTTTTTTCATTTTCGAATCGTTATTATTTTAAGGTTGAGTTATTTCCGGTCACATCTATTACAGGAGTATTTTGTTTTTTCTGATGATTTTTTAGAAAAATTCCCGATTGTTATATCGTGCCGTATTATTGCTGCGTTTGGCGAAAAATATTAAAAAAATCCGTTTAAATCCGTTATAATACACATTGGGCGGCCCTCGCGGTTATAAAAATAATAATTTTTTTATCTCTGAAATTATTTTACATATTAAATTCTAAACGCTTATGAAAACAGCTCGAACAGTTATGAAACAGTCACGATCAATCAACCCTACGATAGCGACCTCTAAACGGTTTAATATTTGAATTTGGGGACGTGCGAATCTTTTCTATTCATCTCGAAAACCATTCGATTTATACGATAAAAGCGCCGTGTATACAATATTAATATTCATTTTTTGTACGGAAAACAAAAAATTGCTATTCCCTCAGAACCTCCACGAGAAAATCAACAATGGAAATAATTTTGCGCTTTTGTCGTTATATTGATTTTTGTTTTGTTTTTTTTTTTTTTGTTATCTATGTCTATTACGGCCGATCGATTGATTTTACAGACTCGTAATTGTCTGGTATAAAAAAAAAACGTACGCGGAATTGCATTTTTCCGAATCGAGACGTTTCACGGATCGAGTATCTCTAGAATCGCCGTTTAGTTTACGTATACCGTAATAATAACAACAACAACAATAATTTACGTTGACTATAATACTCGCCGGCGTACTACAGTCAGAAGAATATTACGGATTCGACAAATCGACGAAACCTATTTATTTTTATTAACCGATCGGTTGGTTCGTTAATACGATTATATACGTTTAATTCGTATACGTACGACACGGATGTTGTTGCATCTGCAACATTTTTTTCTACCTTTTAAATCTATTGCTAAGTAAGTTTTAAATACGTTTCGTGTAAGTACGAATTAAAATCTAGAAGTTTTAAATGCAATTTTCGGAACTTTTTTTAATTTTATTGCAATTTTGTTGAATTTACTCATCTATACAACTATATTTACTCTATTTTAGTTGTATTCGACACTCGACAGTCGTATAAATAAGAAAATTAAGCCAACTAAATCCACTGTTGTAAAAAAAATTATTATTTTTTAGTACAATTTTAGACGCTGAGTGGAGCGAGAGAAGTTTATAGTTATACCAAGATGTTTTTTATTTGTGCGCAACTTTTCTGCCAGAAGATTCGCTCAGATTTCTAAGTGTGGCACCTTTTCTGAAAGGAAATCGGTATGGGGGAGGTACTTTATGGTAGGAAGTTCATTTTTCGATTTTCTCCAAAGTTTTCTCATCAAATTTGAAAAACTGAAAAATAAAACGGGAAAGTATAAAAAATGTAGGTATTAGTTAAAATATATTAAGGCCTTTTTTTTTTTCAGTACACAACTTTTCTACCAGCAATTTTGCCCTAACTTATGACAGCAATGTTTCTAAGCGGAAATTTCACTAGGGAGGTACTTTAGAGAGGTCACTTTTTTGATTTTCTCAAGTGTTTTCCCGGGATAAACATGCGAAAAACGTATAGGAAAACTGGGAAAATCGGTACAACATTAAACAAATATTACTAAAGAAAATATATGAAGCCTATTTAATTATTTTACTATAAAATAATTTAATTAATTAATAACTAAAGTGACTGAACTTCGCTTAAAATCGTTTTTTCGTAAGCAATGGCTTATCGTTGCTTACAGGTATACATCAAATTATCAAATTTAATAGCGGTCCATTATCCTAAGACGTCTTTTTAATATTTCCAGTGCAATTATCGGTATATTTTTAGTGTCGTTACTGCAATCAATTTTATTAGTTTTTTACTACAAAAAAAACATCCGTGCTCTAATATAGAATGGTTGGACATTTTTTACACGCGATTATTATATAATTGTAAAAATGTCAAATATTCCCGCTGTCACACCCCGTATATTATCATATAATATATATTATATTATATGGTCGTATACCGATTTGAAAGAACCGCGCGAGAGAATATCGAGCGGTGGTACAAAAAGGGTTTCATTTTTTTTTTTTTAAGTATCGAACATTATATATTATTTATCTCGTTCGAGTATTTTTTTTTTTTTGTCACGCCCGATATTCGCTCGAGTTTCCCCGTTTTTATATCTATACATACATAAACAATAGATAATATTATACAATATACACACGTCCTATTACACTATGTACAATACTATCGCCGTGCACGGCCTTTGCCCACAAACACGCGGTTTCGAATAAACGGACAGGGGTTTTTTTTTTACCACGCTATACCGATATAATTCACATAATATTATAACGTCTAAAGTCCAATTTCGGTAAGTGTACTCGCGCGTTCGAATTGAATTGATTTCTCGCTATACGTTCGTAATATACATGCATAGTACCTACGTATGTAGTATGTCAAACGGTGTCAAAACACTCGAAACCACGCGGTATATATTTTTTTTTATTTTTTTTCCGAGTTTATTTACACGAGTATTATTATTAAAATGTATTATAATAATCTATTGCAGACCACATAATGTCTCGGCGGTTAGTATTTTTTCCGTGTTACTGCCGTTCGTCGCGCGAAATAACCGACGGCGAATCTTTGGGCAGACCCTTATCCACGGCGGGCAGTTTGGGGGTTGCTTACCTCCCCCCCCCCTCCTCTTGAATTTTTATCGGAAGACGACCGTTTCCGAATTAGTTGTTGTATTGGAAAAAATACTACCGTCCGAGTCATATCGACGGTGTTTTGTTAAAAGGCCGTCTATCAAATTTCACTTTTTTTTTTCAGTAAGCAAAAAAACAGCACGTTTAACAATCATGTTTATTGAACAATAAGATTACTCCTTGTGCACAAAGTATGCATGCATCCATTGAATGTGGTATACACCCTTTTAACAATTGATCAGTGTTAATTATATTTTAAAAGAGCGACTAGATATCTTTTAGTATATATTACTAATTTTTTGTATTTAAATACGTCCTTTTCCCAGTTTACGCTCCTGATTTTTCCGATTGTTTTGATACAAATAAGTATTTTTCGTTTTCCAGTGTTATACGCGCTCTTTTTAATAAAACACCATTGATGTAATATATTTTTTTTTTTCAACGCCCTCTCTGTAACTCCGTTCGGTCTCCCCTCCCTGAGGAATTGATCTGGCTACAGGCCTGCGAGGGAATGTCAGTGGGGAAGTGTATTTTCGGCGATTTTTTTCCAATTATTTTCATTTCCATTATTTTTCGGCGTATTTTTTTAAAAAAACGTCATGTCGTACTGGAAATCAAAGTATCTACGTCAATATGGTCGCTATACGCATTGCACGTAAAGTAAGGCCATTTGGTAATAATGCGACATCGTGTTGTTTGGCGATTGACAGTACGTATTTCATTCATTGGTATTAAAAACTATAATAGTAAATCGACTCGAGCCCTTCTTCTTGAACCCAGGGGACCAAAAAATAAAAAAAACAGATATCAAAACATAAATAAATATTTTATATCGAGAGGGGGGGGCGGAAACTAGTCTTATATTATTAGACACATTTTCGGTTTCTACGTCGATGGTTATATAGGTTACGTTCGGATTAATTTGCGATTCATCTATTTACGATTTTTCCCGACCGATGACTTTCCACTTGAAGACCATCGAATTTATATTTATGACTGGATTTTTCTTTTTTTTTCTTCAAGTCTGTATCCCGGGTGAATAATATTATTTTAATCGCAACGAGACGACAGAGGACTGGGAGTTTTACGATATATTACGACATGCCGTAGGGAACCCATTTTCGATAATTGCGTTATTAAAATGCGAACCCGTGGAATATAATATTTCAATTTGTTTCAATAAATTTTGAAGACGAAATAGACGTTTGTGAAAATTTTCAATATTCGTTTCGATCGGTACATCCAATATTGTAATAATTTCGAGAAAAATAATTTATTTCATATTGCCTTGCAGTGTTTTTAATAAAATTGTCTTATAAAATATTAATGAAAAATACTGAATCCGTGCCAATATATATTAAGCGAAATTATCATAAAGCGTGATCAATTACCGCCCTTTTGCTTAGTATACAATTTATCTATTACCCTGCACGTTTATTATGAGACCTATTGTATTTTCGGTGTTTTTTACAAGGATAATAAAAAAAATCCTTGTCCTGAAACAATATTTCGATATAAAAAATTGTATTTCGCATTTCGGTCACTTATTGCTTTTTGGGCTTAGGAGATCACTGTCACGCCGTAGCGTAGCTTCGAAAATACTAAATGTTTCTCCCTTATTTTTTTTTTTTGTACACGATTACCTTTTTGTCGGTTTTCAATATTGAATATCAAAAAAAAAAAAAAAAAAAAAAAACATACGAATTTAACGTTAAACTGTAACGCATCTCACTTTCTTCTCGGGCGTCTTGCGCGACCTGCGCAGTTGAAGTGGAAAAATTCGGCGTACACGGTGTCCCACCGAGATTATTGACATTTTACCGGAATTTTTTTTTTTTTTATAATTTTCGGGCAACGCGTTACAATCGGTTGGCTGCGAAACGTTACAATACCGTTATTTTCTCGTCTCCCTCGTTCTCAGATACGAACCGAACATTTCTTTTTGATTTTCCGCGCGCCGGGCTACAGCAGCACTGTTATTATTGTTAGCGCAATACGGCACTATTCGGACGCCGTGCCGCCACACAAATGACGTTCCGCTACTCTGCCACCGCCCGTGCCCCGGAGCGGAATATCCCGTCGGCAGGCTGACGGAAAACGAACGTTCCGACACCGCACCGTACTTGAAGTGCATTGCGTGCGCGCCGTCTGTGCGTATTCGATTTGTTCTGCGTCGACACACCGGTTGACGTTTGGAAATCAAAAGCGGGTGTCCGCGCGGGCCAGGCCCCCGCAAATGAGGGCGACTCGAAACAACGGTAACGTAACGTTTCACATGTCCAAAGCACGTACGTCTGCATATTTCGGCAACAGCGATTTCGATCGTGGCACACGCCGTGTACGAATTTCGATTCACTATAAAAATAACGCGTGTGTGTGTGTGTGTGTGTGTGTGTGTGCGTGCAGTCCACCGTAGTAAATAATATCGTTTATTTGCGAATTTAATAACGTATTATTATGGACTCGTCCGAACATCTGTTGAACTGTCCAGAAATATGCGATAGCCGACGCTTGTGTACGATACGTTCGGCGTTATGGATTTACAGCAGCGATCAAATGAACGTTCCCCCCTCCCCCCTCCCCTCACCCGTCGGTTTTTCTCTCGATGTTTCGACGGTGATTATGTTACAACGCGCAAACCGTTAAGAACGAATTACGCACACGTATTTATAATAATAATACCAATGATGATGATGATGATAATGATGATGATAATAATAATAATAATAATAATAATAACAACAACAATAATAACTGTATACGAAACGCGAACATATACGTATTAATCCGACGGTATTTATTGAGGAAAAGTGCCCGAGAGATTATTATTTTTTTTTTTTGTTTCATATAGGTTTCATAGGTTTTCGCGTTATTTTCGCATTTCGAACTCGGATGAATTTTATTAAAATATTATTGTTTACGAGATTTTCTTTGAAGTAATTTTTTTTTTTTTCTACGTCTTTTTTCGTCCTTTTCTACGGCCAGGCAGTTTTCGATCGGTCATAATAATTTGGGTTAGAATGTTCATGACCTTAAAAACACTAAAATATGCATGTAAATATGACTTAAAAAAAAAAAAAAAAAAATCAATTACTACACTAAAAATTGTATTGTTCATTAAAAATATACAGTTTTTTTTTTTTACTCGAAAAATACGACGAAATATAAAATAATGTAGATCGTAGTCTACCCACTCCGTACACCGGCCAAAGATTTTATAGCCACTATGTCCGATCGAATTCATCACTCAGTCGTAAAAAACGATTAACAAACGTATATAGATAAGTAAAGATAAGAATACAATTTGAAACCAATAATGCCTATCTATGGGCTTATATAATAATATAAATACAAGTTTACATTAGTATCAGTATATATTTAATATTGATTTTCGTCATCAAAATATGCATTTACTTACAATTTTTTTTATTAAAACATTAATTTGTTCATAAAAATCCCTAATTATGTAAAACATAATTTAACCTATATAAATTGGCGATGTCATCCAAAACGAATTCATAATTATTGATCTGTTACGCGCGCGGCTAAAAGAAAAATATGAAAAAATCGTAAACATCATCTTAACCTGTAATAAAATAAATTTGTTGACAAAAACATTCGTTATAAGTTATTACAGTGATTGCGATTGTATTCATAACAAATAACAACCATACGAATCGATACCGGTGATACTATACATATAAGAGGTACGGGTTTATTTAAAAAAATAGTGTTTTATAATATAGGTATAATTTTGAAAAACTATAAAAAAAAAAAAAAAAAAACAACCACAATAATTAATAAATATTACTTTGAATATGTTACTGAAATTATTTTGTCCTGTTTCCTATTTTTTTTGTAACACGGTCAGTGGTCACCCTATCCTAACTCCAGTGTCGTATTATTATTATTATTGAAATGTCGAGACAGTTTTTAATTTTTTCTTCAAACAAAATAATTTGAAATTCCGTCGCTCCGAACGGGTCGTTTTGGAGTTTGACGTTTTGCGATCGTGTAGTAATTATGTCGCACAGTGCCCGTAAATTGAACGCCATATTGGCGTGTTAAGTCCACATTTATCTTATGATATTATATACACCGTAGGATTTTAGACCGTTCAGACACTTAAGTGTCGCTCGTGCTCTTTTGCCTAAACGCCGTCGTCGTTATTATCGCACCCTCTTCCGCGGCGATACGCGTACCTTAAGGCGTTCGTATATTATATTCTCATCTGTTGACTGAGTAGGTACAAAAAAAAAAAAAAATAATAAATAAAAAAAATTACATTTATACTTAATACGATAGGAAAACGGAGGAGGGTGGTTGAAATATTCCGTATGATATTTGAACGAACGCTGTTTTAAATTTGGGGGTGATTGGGGTACGGGAACGGGTTGTATATTTACGCAGCAATTTACATATACATTTTACCATATCGCCCGCTTGGAGTAGGTATTTTTTTTTTTTTTTACGGTTAAAAATACGCCTTCGGGACGTCATAAATATTAATACGATACTATACAGTTTTATAGATTTTAAGTTTATGTACCTGTATACTCTACACCCGCTATTATAGATTGATCGATACGTTTCATAACATTCCGGAATTAAAATTAAAATATACGATATGATTGATTACGACGATAATATTATGCGGCGGAACGTTTTGTAAATTCAATTTTACTTGAATACTGAATTAAAAAATAGATTATAATACACATATATAGTTAAAATATTATACGATATTATCATTAGGTAATTCGAAAAAACGCGGATATTTTATTATTATTATTATTATTTTTTTGCTATTCGATTTTCACGTACAAGTATAATAATTATAAAATTGTTAGTTTAAATACATTTTATATATGTACAAAAAAAAAAAAAAAAAATTCGGCGAATTATCGAAAATTATAACGTATAAATTATTCATCATCGCGAAGTCATTTTCGTATAACTTTTTACCGGCTGGTATTTGTGTACCTATATATGTTGATGGTTATGAGTGTCATGACATTTAAATATTAAAACATCTCGGTATTTAAATTTTAAACGCTGTTTAATCCGCCGGGGCTCGGTTAATAATGTATTATTATGTGAGTAGGTGCCTATACTCATTGCAGTTCAACAAGAATACACAGTCAAAAAATATGTAAATTAACGCAATTTTTTAAACGTTTATGCATTACGCGTGTTACATTATGTATAATAATAATAATAATAATAGTGAAAACAAAAAAAAGGTTGCGTTTCGTCATTTCAAGGGTAGAATATCGTTGTATGCTTATTATACAGGTGGCGGTATACAAACGTATTTACTATACGCTCATCGTTGTCGTACCTGTATCGTGTTAAATTATTTTTACTAAACAAATTAGCAATTAATGGATTTTTTTATTCTTTTTTAAATATTGTCGGAACAGTCCATTGATACGGACGCGGTGTATTCTGCGAGGGACACATAGGGTGTCTATATAAATATACCGTCCGTGCGCCACCGACCCCTCGGAAGAGGTACTTTTTATGCTAATACGTTTATCCCATACACGTATATACATGTATACATTATATGTACTGCACTCGAGTTTTGACGTTTGGAGAGGGATTTGAATCCGTGCCGTATAATATCATTATAATTTTTTTAAATCACGCGCGTGGTAAACTGTATTCTGAAAAAAAAAACAACAAATCAATTGACGTCGGAGGGGGATGGAGGGAGGAAGGGATCCTCTGAAAATAAAATACTTATCGACTAATCGTATATTATTTATTTGACCTTTTAGATAATTGGTCTTATTTTATAGAAACCCCGCGAGTTCAAACCGGCCAACTATTCATTTACGTATTTGCCAGACATCCGTCAGCTTTTACAGAATAGTTCGCAGTTCGCGGGATACATTAATAGTGAAAAACGTATCGAGGTACACGATTAACAGACACGGCAAGGGAAAAATAATCAAATAAGAAATAAATGACACGGATGATACTGCTGAGGGGTGACTGTTGTAGGTGGGAAGTTGAAAAGGTATAGAATACGAAAAGCTATATTTTTAATTTATATCTAGGCAACGATGTGAACCATCGTCAATAAAATACGATTCTGAACAGAGTTTTCGTCAAAACGCTTATAAAAAAAAAAAAAAAAAACTATCTTACGTAACACACAATTTTTTTTTTTTTTTATCACTAAGTTAATCCTCGAATTTAATTTTAAAGCATTTATGTGTTAAATCAAACCATTTCAATCACAGAATACCTACAAAATAAAAAAATACGTATACATAACACGTATTATAAAATGCCAAAATGTTTTGAAAGTCTAGAAAAGGAAAACTGTTGACATTTTAAACTCTACGATAATTTCTAACAAAATATAAACTAAAATTGAAAAAAACGAATCTAATAATGCCGTCTACTTTCCCGTTATTTTCACGCTTTTCCCAATTATTATGAAAACTGTTTGGAAAATCGAAAAACATATGACTTGTTATTTTTCGATTAAATCAAGTTTTTTGTTGTTTACTGACCGGAAAAAAACATTCATCATAATAAAACTAATAAATCCCTCGTTATTCTTAGAATCTAAAAATATGTGAAGGCTCTAAACATTAAAAAAAAAAAAAAACACCTTTCTATAAAAACATTAAAAAAATTCCCGAAAAAACTGGTGATTAGTCTTCGAAAGACTACCCTATTTTTAGCCTTGTTATTTTTACACTTTCTGATAATATTTTTTTACGCTTTAAACTACGCTCGACCTAGCCCGTCTATTATTTTCATCGTACCGTTAATCATTGTAATTCATTTTATAATCAAAATATATATTTTTTTTTGAAAATCAAAAATATTTGAATTGTTGTACATTATAAACTCGAGCTCTATCACTAGAGTTGATTTTCCCAACCAAAATCACCACCACTAGAAAAGGCTAATTAATTAAGTAGGGATTTGTTTAAAATTTCAGGTGTCTGGCTTTTTTTTAACTGAACCATAACAAAAAAAAAAAGAAACCGTTATTGTCGTTTCTTTCCCCTTCACCTATTATTAAGAAAAATACAATGAAAATAGAAAAGTTGTACGCATACAGAAAAAATGGTTAAAAAATGAACGGACACATACTTTATTTTTATCGGTAGAGTTATAAAAGTTACCTTTAATAATTTGATTACAATATTCAATGTGATTTTTATCAACATTGAAAACTAAAAGCATCTTTTCAAGATAGATTCGTATTATGGAAAATAATATTCTTTGTATAACAATAAATAACCGAATTTTATAACAAATATAATAGACCTAAAAGAGGAGCGGACGTGAATTAAAAGTCGAAACCCTCAAAATGCACATCTATGTCTGTGTCGACACTAACGCAATGCATATTAATGTGTAAAATTACATTCCCCTAGCTCTGGGGGATTTCTTCATTCGGAATGTCCGTAGCCTAAAACGCTGAAATTTATATTGATATTAAATCCAATTCTGTTCACTTCGGTCTGCCGACAAAACGACTCCGATTCCCGAGTTTGAGCTCATTGTATAATAATGTAATATGTGACAGTCACAGTACTATATATACAGCGTGCCGGCACGGCTATTCGCGATAGCGAGCAAACAGGCCGATACCCGGGGGCGGCGACAAGAAACTCTGGGACGGGGCTAAAATCCATATTGAATTATATCCTATCGTTCCTCTATGTCCGACGGCCACGGCTGTGTAGTGAACCTGCAGCCCGCGTGTCGGTGGCCCTGTTGCCGGTATTGCGACTGCCCTTACGTTCGTTCGCTATCGCCAATGTTCTCGGGGAAAATTCGACAAACGTATTACATAGGTACAATAGATTTTTCGCCGGCGGTCAATAAACGTATTACGCCAAAACAAAATGGAATTCTAAGAGGGGAAAAAAAATAGAATGCATACATACGCGAGGTGATGGATAATATCGTATCGGAACGGATATATTTTATGAAACCGGAGAAATAGCGTCATGCACATTATTTAGAAAGTTTGTCCGGGGACACACAAAGTTGCAGAAATAAATAAAGCCTGTACAAAACAGGACGTATGGCGGTCACCCTAATCTACCCGCCCGGACTAATCCGACACCGCCGCCACTATAATACCGCATTTTTCACCACCAGTGCGCCCCACCTATACGCAATATATACGTATATACTCGGTTACTATTATTTAGTTTACTACCCTTGCTATTGCGTTTTCTTATTTCGGACGTCTTTTCTAGACATTCGACCGTTCTAGGACGTGCACTATATAATATAATAATATTATATTACAGAACGTCATCTCCGAAACGTGCATTCATGTCCGAAAAATATGTAGGTAGGTATAGGTACGGCTATACCGAACGGGCGAAAATTTAATAATATCCAATATTTTCTTCGCGCACACACGTCATGACGCTTCCCCGAAATAGTGTATAGACACACCGTGTGTATAGGTACCGCGTATACGATAAAAATTATTAAACACGCAAGATTTTTCGCTAATTTAGGTGAAAATCACTAAACCAATATTAATAACTTCGCACCGTGAGTCACCGGACACATATTGTACGCGATGCTCGAATCGGAAATATAAACAAAGAGAAAAAATATCAGTGTCCTTTGCGATAATTGAAATCAACATTATCTGCGAAATGTCATGCCTCTCACCTCTCCTCCCTCCACCCCACTATCCCAATTTTTAAACATAATTCAGCGATTAATTATTTGCGAACCAAAAAAATACCACTTAACCACACAACTTCCAGCTAAGTTTTTATTTAAATTTGTTTTAGATTCTACTGTAATATATTATTATTATTATGTCTTTTTTCGTTTTTTACTGCTTGTAAACAATTTTTCTAACAGAAATTTTGTTTCGATAATCAATTATGCTTTATTTTTTTACCACATTTCAACTTTAGGGGTGATGGTTTCTGATAGAAAATGCTGTTGTTTAATTGGTGCAATGAGGAGGCCGTTTTTGATTTTCGATGTTGTTAAAAGATATCCAGTAATTTAGATTTTTATTTGAAAACTAACACAAGAGTTGCAACTAGAGGTAAAAAATAAAAGATGAGCGTTATGTAATTTTTTTTTGTATTCGAGGACTGTTCTAATGTATCTGAAATTTAAAATATCTTGTATCCTTGATACTTTGAAAACATAATATTGTCCATTGTATAAATCCATATACATATAGGTATTTAATATGTCTTGTAACATGTAGCAAGTTTCTTTATTTTTAGTATCTCGCTCAATCCAGGCTGTTGTTTGGCAGTTGGGAAGTTTGAAATGTACCTAATAGGGTGCCACTAATTTATAAAAGGACAAATGTTTTTGTCAAATATTGAGAAATGCAGGTTGAAAATTTGTTCCAATATATCCATAAAGGGTGTCTGTACATTTTCAGCTCGTTTGACCATAATAATCACGCGACG
The DNA here is from genome assembly GCA_902439185.1 of Cinara cedri. Classification (NCBI taxonomy): domain Eukaryota; kingdom Metazoa; phylum Arthropoda; class Insecta; order Hemiptera; family Aphididae; genus Cinara; species Cinara cedri. The sequence continues at coordinate 246,046 of CABPRJ010000051.1, read as the reverse complement.
ACGTAAGCTTAAAGTTTTATGAAATACGTAAAATTTAACGTTTTTCCGAATACCTTAAACTTAAATTTTCATTTTACCAAAAATGCTACAGAACAATATTATTGTAGCGCTATTAATATTGCTTTTTAAAAAAATGTATCTTTTGTTCAAAACTTTTTATCGCAGAGCCGAGAAAAATTTACAAATGCAATATGACACAATATGAAAGTAATTTATTTTTAGTTTTAGTGAATTTTATAGACACCTACGAAAAAACTGGAAATAACTATTACAATGTATCTAACAGTATTCTAAAAAAAGTATATTAATTCATTTTTGTAAAACTAATCCATTTTTACGAATTTCGAAATCACTATACATTGAAACCTCCGAAAAGTGTAATGTAGCGGAAATCTTTTACTAAACATTTACTTGTAGAACTTTTTACAGTGTGATATTCACCTTTGTTAGAAATTGTTTTTGTTCTTGATTTTTAACTATACTTATATTGAACTCATCCGTTAATTAAATACCACTTTTAGCGCGTAACCGTTCACTATATTTAATCGATTCATTAATATTCGTCCTTTATTATGTTATTTTGTTTCCTTCCAAGTACCAGCAGGCAATTTTAATAAATCTGCTGGAATATTAAAGCGTTGCAAAAATGTTTACTAAAATTGTCATTATCTTTTACAAACTTTGTTAGGTTTTCTTATCTTGAGTTACCTATACCTATCACCTATATGCGATCAAACTACCGTAGGTGTAACACATATTTTAGAAGATGATAATGTTTTAAAAGTAACTACACAAAATAAAAAATACTACTTATACGTATATAATATGATATACTTGCTTTAATTCAATGTATACACTGTAGTAACAATAAAATATCATTGCAATCCAAAAACGATTTTATATTTCAGTAGTTTTATACTTACCCTTGTAGTTCGAGGTAACCGAGAAATCGAACACAAATATACTGTTGTATATGAAATTTGATGTCAGTTTTCTGAATTGTATTATAGAAAAACGGGACATCAGAAATGCGTTCAAATATAAAATACCGTCGGCCACGCCTTTGTAAAACTAATAGTATTTTCGGTATACCCAAGATTTATAAAATGTCATATTCGATACTTTTCTTAATAACAAGGAAAACCCAAAAAAAAAAAATAGAATATTTATAAGTTATTCACCACCTCCGTTTTTTTTATCAAAATCGATTTATTTTTCTTTAATACGATAAGAAACAAATCTAGAGACTTACGATTTTCACCGAATATGTTTAATTCTGCGGTCTTTAGACGCGATACGATTTCAATGTATTTTCGCCCTTCTTGAAAAAGTTATATTTTTAGCCGCATTTGGAATTTTCGGAATTGTGTGAATACATTTTGTTGTTGGGTTCGTTAAATTCTACAAGGGTACGTCATAGTTTCGCGTAATATATAAGTATTTTTTTTTATGGAATTATAAAAATATCGGAAATCTAAAATCATGATGTTTTTTTTTTTTTTATAAATGTTTGAAGTTTGCGTTGTATAAAAAGCTGTTATAATATTATTTATACTACACGAGTGAAATCCGCTTTTTACACGCTATTTGCAGTAGTGAAAAAAAGTAATATTAGAAAAAAAAACGCCTTTGATAAAAACGTATAGTTTAGATTAAACATCGTTACAATTTATAGGCCAGTATTTGTCAAGCGTTTATTTTTGAAACGTTTGCATTTGTTTTGTATTTTTACGGGTGTTTTAAATTTAAATAATTAGTTCCGAGTAATTTATATTAATTTTTACGACGCGAATAAATATAATTCGATCGTTTCGACATAGGGTTTTATTTCCCGGGACGGAGGAGCGGCGTTTGCCCTTCTATACACACGCGTAGATGATAATTTCGCACAATAGTTGATAATTGAATCGCTTCATGCATGAAGGGCCTGAGTCACAATGTTATCAAAACCGTGATTGTGATGGATTCGTTATCACTTTTCTTTGACGCGTTTATTCGTGTTGAAACGGCTTTAGCTCCGTTAGTAGAACCCATTGTAAACGAGCATATTCAATATAAATTAAAACAATTTTAAAGTTAAATCGCTAATAGTATTAGATAAAAATATTTAAAGGGTGACAATAAAACTAAATAAAATACAATTAAATATTTAATGTTCATTGTTTTGGTTATTTTTTGTTGTAAAAGTTTTATAAATTATTAATGCCATCCCAATGTGACTAAAAGAAAAATTGTTAATTTATAATTTAAAGTGATTACTTTATTGTTATTTTTTAACTTAAGGGTCTATTTTGTTGTTTTTAAAGTTAATACAATTTGTTTTAAAGATAAAATTGTTGTTTTTATTATTTTAATGACATGAACTAAAACGTTTGAAATAAATTAAATGCATAAAATTATTGGTTTTTATAAAAAGGGTCCAATACACTTGAATGATAATAATCTAGACTGCGTTTGAAAATAATAATATTGTTTTACAGAATGTAATTTTACTGTTTAACATCTATTAACTTCGATAAAGCCCTTTTATGTTTACGCATTTAGCATCAAAAGTTTCTTTTTCATTTTTCCAAGTTAAGGGTCAAGGACCCATTTGCATGAAACGATTCAATTATTTCAACCGAATCACACTTTTCTTCATAAAAAATAATAAATAAATGAACCGTCCGAATGTAAATAAAACAATATTATCGTCCGCGTGTGCCGTATATTTATAGCGGAACAATAATAATATTAATTAGCGATTATTTTTTAAATCCGTATTTTCCACCATCCATCTCCCCCTCTTATTTTCCCCTCGTAAGTACCCCGTCGGAAATACTGTTTAGACAATAATAATTATAATACGAACGGCGACGGCCCGGCGTACTCGAATGGAAACGTCGCGTTCATTGTAATAAATAATAATATATACCTCCTATTCGTAAATATTATGTATGTATATTTTTTTTTTAATCGGGTTACACGAAAACGCGGAACGCTTCGGTTGTATTACAACGATAATGATATTACAGAAACGTTTAAGAGATTCTGTACGCGGTGCAGTGAGAAACGGATCGGTTTTACTACATGTATAGTGTATTATGTATATTACGACGCGTGTTTCTTTCGTATTTCCGCCCGCGCGAACGGCTTTTATTCCGTACCGACCGGAAATCTCGTTTCGATTTCCGTGCGCCGTATGTTATTATTTCGTCCGAAAAAAAAAAAAAATTACGTTCGGTTTCGGCGCGTCGAGAATGACGTTTTTCGATTTTATTCCGTGGTAGCGTTCAAATAATATTAGGCGGTCGAAAAAACCGTAGGAGAAACGGGGAAAATTTACGCGCGTTCACGTTGTTTTCGATTTTGTTTTTGGTTTTCTGTCGCCGAAATACACACACGCGGAATTACAGCGAACTATTAACGACACACGCAGATCGTTCAGATGCGGTCGAGTTTTTGCGAAAACGTTACAGTGATTTTCGAGCTCTGTTTTCTAGCCGTTTGAGATTTGTGTGTGTGTGTGGGGGAGGGGGGTCAGTTTCTATTATTTACATTTTTGATGCGAATAAAACCGTTCGGACTGGCGGAAATGATCACGGATACACGCTGATCGAATTATGTCCGATACGTACAAGCCGATGCCGTGTTCCTCCGATCGATTCGGTTCGCAGATACTTCAAAAGCTAAACTTTTATTTTGCATTTTTTTTCGCATTACTCAAGCATAAATAATTAGACTTCAGTAATAGTAGTGTTTTTAAGTAGTAGTTAATTCAGTAGTTGTTTTAGATTCTGAGCGGAGCGAGGAATGCATTGGTTTTACAATGGTGTTTATTTTTAATTTTTTTTTTCTGCGGAAAATTTCTATTGGAAATTTCGCTCCGATTTTCAACTGTGGCACTTTTCCTGAAAGAAATTCGACGGGGGTGGTACTTTAAATAAGAAGTAAATTTTTTGATTTTCCCAAGAGCTTTCACAATAAATGGGGAAAACCGGGAAAAAAGGGGAAATGTAAGAAATGTAGTATTTAAAAAAAATCACGGCCGTTCTTTTTTCCCGCGAACGATTTTTCGACCTCCCGACTTCTCATCTACAACAGTGACCCACTCATCGTGCGTAGTATGTATCCGTATTTTATCATTTTTTTCTCTTAATAATCGTATTTCACGTTGAAACGTTTTCAACCTTTCGAAAACACGTTTACCCGAACTTGGCCCGGAATCGTATTTCGTCGTTAACGGTTTACCGTCCGACGCACGGCTAGCCGGATAACATTAAAATATTACAACTTTACTCGTGCCCCGCAGCCTTCCGCCACCCCCCGATTTCCACCGGTCGTAGTGGCGCGCCCGTCTCCGGGAGATATTATACCTACTCGTACCACACGTAGGTATTATACTTATAGGCTGCGTTGTTTGTATTGTCGTTTCGTATCGGGCGGGTTTCGTTGTTTTTATTTTTTTTTTCTTTTTCATATTTTACGCGTTGTGTTCGAAAACAAGGCGTGTAGTGGAAAAAAAAAAAACCCGTATTGAAATAAAATAAAATAAAAATAAATAAAAATTAATGGAATAATTACCGGTACTTTCGCGGCGGCGACGGACCCTCTATTTTTCACACTCACTTACCGTCGGCGGCGGCGCCCCCATCATCGACGTGTACCGCGCGGTAATACTAATGATCCGCACGTCGTCGTCTGGTCCGGTCCCCACTCCGTCCGTCGCCCGTCGCCCCTCGACGTCGCACGCGTTGTCGCGTTTTATTGTACACGCGGACGCCCGTGGCTCGTGCTCCACCCCTCCGCGGCCGCTCCGCGCTATCGCCGTTCCCCGCCACACCCCACCGCCCGCCGCCTTACTTTCCTTCGCCCCACTCTTCCAGACCCAGGCGTCTCGAGCGACGCGCGGTTATAAAATACTCCGGTTTATTTATTATCGGGGGGGTTTTTTTTTTTTTTTTTTTGTATCTTTTTTAACCCGCCGTCGTATTGTATATAATATGCGCGCGGTAATAACATAATGTACGGCGCACTATATACGTACGCTCACACACACACACACACACACACACACACATATTATACGCATTCTACGTGTACGTATACGTATCGCGTACTACCGTGCGCGTTACCGCGGTATAACGCGCACGGTATAATGTACACGCCGCACCTGCGGTATTATTATTATACACTTAAAATACGCCACTGTATTATTGTTGTTATTGTTATTGTTGTTGTTATACTATTGTTATTGCCCCGCGTACCCGAGAATGTTGTTTTTTTTTTTTTTTCCCCGGTCGTCCGTGACAATATATATAGAAAACAAAAATAATAACGATAACGTATACATGGGGAGGGGCGAAGGGGTCGGGTTAGGGAGAAGGCGTAAGCGGCGATTATGCGCTCGTCGACCGACGGCTACAATAATAATATACTCTCGTATACGACGAAAGCGACGAGACATTATTATTACTGTGTGTGTATGTGTGTGTGTGTGTGTGTGTGTGTGTGTGTGTGCGTACGATTCGGTTTTGTTTTCGATTTTTGTTCTTAAGCTCTTGACGTTAACGAATATTATTGAATTCCGGAGGACCGGCGGCGACGGATTGCGTACGTATATATTGTTTTGGACAGTTCAGACCGCGAACAGAAAACGTAAATCGGGGCCTTCGGGTGTTTCGCATTTTATTTACGACACACTATAAAGAGAACGCACATTTCAGGAAAAATAACAATAATTGCTACGTGTCCTCATATGAAGTATATCCTTAAACAATCGTAATCCGTTTTCAAAATCGAAATCCGTCACCCATCCCCCGGAGTGAAATAATTACATTTCACTTCCCGACTTAATCTCGTGTTTAGTGCTACATAACCCAAAGCACCGTTGCCCGCTGTTTTGCACATTTTATACAGTACTAGTTGTCCCGCCCGGCTTTGCCCGTGCAATAAACGCTTATCTTTACGTTAGGTTAGATTACTATACAGGTAAATAATAAAAAAAAAACTAATTATTATCGTCGTTTTCCTTTCCATTTCGACCTAGCTCTCACAGCAAGTTTCTCTGGTTAAAACCTTTTAGCTCTTTGGCCATTTATTTAGTTGCCCCGCGGTGGTCTGATCGTCGTTAGGTCAGGTCTGTCTACTGTACTTTTATTAGTCAGGCCGAGGATTTCCACAGTTTAAAACCTTCTCCGGAAAATGTGGATCATTTTGTGAAAAACCGCGTAAAAATCGGTCTAGTAGTTTTGGAAAACATACCCGACAAAGATTTCCATTTTCACACTTATATGTATAGAAGATATCGTCAGACTAAAATATTATCAATATTACCATTAGTTTGATCGCGAACTCAGATCATTCCAAACTCGGTATCGATTTCTGACACGTTTCGATCCGACTGACTTGTAATTTTGCGCGCACTTGTATATTTTCGTCGCTCCGTGTAATATAACGGACTTCGGGACACGACGATTTTCAAATATCGAAAGACGTCCCCTGCAGGATACGACTTTTGTTCGTGCTGCAACGTCCTCTGTAGCGCCGTAAAAACGGTTCGCGCGATCAGATTTTACGTTTTCCCCAGAGGGACGAAGGACAGTGATTTTTCACCCCCTACGCGTCTGAAAATAATACACGCACAAGCAAAACCTACGCGCATAAAACTGGCTACAAAGTAGAAAATAATGATGCCAAGTGCGAATAAAAATTGTATAATACCATAATAATAAACACGTTATTATATTTAGGTAGACGAGCGGTGAGCATCCGGCCGTTATAATATCGCGTCGGTGACACGGAGCGCAGCTCTTATTGCTCGTGTACGCATTAATTTACAGTAACCTCCCCCCCCTCCCCCCGGAGCGTTTGTACTTTAGTACCCCGTCGTTAACACGTACGAAATCGCCCTTTGATCGATATGATAACAATAAAAATAATAACAATAATAATAATTTATTCGAACGAACAAATAGGGGGCTGAAGCCCGCCACTGCAGCACGCGGATGAAAAACCTTTGGAAATGACGTTTTATAAGAGAAACGCATTCGACCGGGTACCGGATAAATATCGAAACAAGTTGCGAAACAAAAAAAAACGGTCTTGCATAGGAACCGATAACATACTGATTAGTCGGCAGACGGGGTTGGGACGACCGACGGTAAATTCGATTTCGGCCCGACCGACGACCGCGACACTATCGAACTGCCGCAGACCACGCGATCAGTGGCGGAGTCAGTGGGGTGGGGGGGGGTTTTCGAGAGTTATATTATATTTGTAGTAGTAATGTTAATAATGATAATAAAGTCGTCGTTCGAATAGCGGTTAGACTTATTGTTTTTTATTTGTGCAATCTTATGCGTTATATATTATATTCAGCGTTCATTGTTCGAAATCGATATGAACATTTTCGGGTTGTCGTGCCAACAAAAAAAAAAAAAAAAAAACGAAAATTCGCCTCTATCCGCCGCCGGACGCGACAATATTTTAGGCATTGTTCGTCGGTATTTTTCTGGTCGGATTAAAAATCCCGTTAATTGCCCGGCCGTTAAACGTTAAATTTTCCGCTACATATAATCGTACGGCATTACGCCGGGGGAAATAAATTCACACGAATAGCTGGCGCGATAAAACAATTTCCGCGCATAATCGCGACGGCTACCGCGAACCCGCGGAGGAACGTTTACGCGCCAGCGCGCGATTTCGCGCCGGGGACGACGGTACGCAGTCATTTATCCGCGATCGGTTCGGTTAGGTTACCGCGGGTCGGGTTTATCGACGGCACGGCGGCACGGCATGACAATAAATACTATTGCCGCCGCGGCGTTGTTTCGGAACCGCGAGTCTTTTCGGTCGTCCCCGTGGACGGGCGGACGATGCGCGACGACGTCCGTAACGCGTAACGCGTTTGGCCCTTCGTCCGCGCCGCGCGTTCACACGGCCGCACGGTTCGCGTTTCCCCGGTCGACAATCCGCGTCGGGGTGTTTTCAGTTTCGATACGACGAGCGCGCGGTTTCGAATAATTTTTCGCGTCCACGCGTTCGGACGCGCGATAACGGTGACGGCTGGGCGGCGCGGCGGGGCGGCGGGGCGGGTGCTTACGGCCATCACGCGCGCGTGCGGTAAATTATACGGCTCGCGGACCGGAAAAACGGTATTTTTCTCCGCGCCGGACCCGGAGTATCGTCGTCCGGCCGGCCCTTATGTGCGTGCACCACCCCCGACGCATCACCGTCGCCGTCCACGGTCGACCGGCCGACCGACCGATTTTTTTTATCGTTTTTTTTTTTTTTTTTTTTTTTTTTATTATCGTATACGCTCGCTCGGCTTAAAGCGCGCATCGCGCCCGTCAGTCTCTCCGTCTCTGTACGATTACGTTATTATTATTATTATTATACGTTTTTTCCGCCATATTCGTTTCCTCGGTCTCTCGACTCCGGGCCGCGCGGTATAATACGCGTATTATTATTATTATTATTATTTTTTTTTTTTTTTTTTCATAATACATCCATATATATATATATACACGTTTCCGGACACGTATATTTTTTTTTTTTTTTTCTACGTTCGTTCGCCTCGACCTCACGGCCGGAGCGAGCGGTACAACACGACGGGTCCGATAGTGGCCCGAATCGGCGGCGATGCAGCGACGCGGCGGAGGGGCGCGGGGTCGGTTGTTTGGGGGGGAGGGGGTGAAAGGAAGCGTGTCGGCGGTCGTCGGGGACGCGAGAGCGCGCGCGCTTGTGTGTGTGTGCGTGTGTGTGTGGCGGGTGAGGGGTAGGGGCGGCGAAGAATCGGGGGACGGCGGCGGGGTTTACAGAGGATATAGTAAAGCTACGGAGCGGCGACTGCGGCGGTCGGGGTCGTTTGTGCGCCCCGGCTATACTCTACACGCCGGAGAGATATATACGCGCGGCTGCTCGTACACGCACGCACACACACACACAAACGCGCGTGTATATATATACAGGGTACACGCATATATGAGACCCGTACGCACACACACACACACTAGTCGCCGTCGAGTCTTTCGGTACTATACGCGCGCATACACGTGTGTGTATATATGTATATATATATATATACGTAAACGCATACGTACGAGGGTGACGTGTGCGCGTATACTGTACAGTGCTATATACACGTATACGCGCGGGACGGCGGGGCGGAGGGACCCTTACTTACTTCGCCGCACCGCGTGCCAAACCCCGTCGCCGTCGTCGCCGCCACCGCCGCTCGCCCTCTCGCGCGCGCGATACCCTCGTCACACCCTCCGCCGCCGTACCCCCGACGGGCGGTACACACTCATATACGGCCGCGCCGTGTATACTATACGAGACTATACGCAGACGACGACGACGACGACGACTACGACTACGACGACTACGACGACGACGATGACGACGACGACGACGACGACGACGACGAGTATATACGTATATAATGTACCGCATGCCGTTCTAAAAACGGACGACCACCCCCGGACCGTCCCCCTCCCCCGGTGTCGATACTCGTCTGCCAGCCCGCGCGCCGTCTCCTAGCCCATACCCGGTACGCGTACTCCTCGTTATCCACATATGAACACACACACACACACACACACACACACACGGACGCGCGCACACGCACATACACGGACGCGCACACACCCATGCATTCCTTCTTCTTTTTACCGCCCGCCGCCACCTACGCTTCCCGTCACACAAGCGCGCACGCATACACATACACCGCTAGCCGTATTCCCCGGTATACATCACGACCGTATATTACACGCCGTACGGTACGCCGCTCTCCGTCCGATCACCGACCGCCCCACCAGTATCCGCCTCGCTACTTTTAACACCGCGGCGCACTTTACCTATCCCTTTATTGCGTTACACTTGTATACTATTCACTCTCTTTCCATACCGTGTGTGCGTGTGTGTGTGTGTGTGTATATATAAATACGCACACGCACACGATAAATATATACTCGCACGTTTATGACACCTACTACTACTACTACTGCTGCTGCTGCTGCTGCTGCTGTTACTATACTACCGTCGTCGTCGTCGCCGCCGTATGCTGCGTACACGTGGTGCACGCGGTGCACGCGGTGCATTATACTTAATACGTGCAGTCGAATCCGCGTCCGGAAACCACCCCCGCGCCGTTTACGCGCGCATTTCGTTATTAAGCCGCCGGTCGCCGCGATCGCAGACCCCCTCGTTAGTTTCACAAAACGCGCGCCCGAAAGGACGCGTAATGCGTACATTGAAACTCGGTGTCGGTACGGTGACGGCGGCGGTCTCTCGGCCGCCGATAGGGTTCCGCGAATAAAGGGACCTAACCTTAGAGGGAAAGCGAAAGGTAATACGTCGTCGTCGTCGTCGTCGTCGCGGTCGTCCGGTCGTCCGGTCGGCCGGGCGGCCGGTCAGTCGTATATAGTCGGACGTAGGGTATACGCGCGCCGGAGTGCTGACGAGGGTGCGGAGCGTAGCCCACAGGGGGAAGGGCAGCGGCGGCGATGGAGGGGGGAGGGGTAGATACACCTACTATACCGCCGTCCGTCCAAAACTGGGAACACTCCCCCCCCTCCGCCCTTATAACCCGTGTTGCCGACAAAGTTCCCCCTTTCCACACCACTTACTCCCTCGTCGCGTCCTCCGCCTCCGCCGCCGTCGCGGCCGTAACAGCACCAGCTGTCAGTCCTTCTTCGCTCAGTCGTTTCCTCTCCTTACCACCGCCCCTGGGACACACAAAACCACCGCCTCCGACGCCACCAACCTCGCCGCCGCCGCCGTCGCCGCCGCCTCCACTTCCCTAGCCACCGCCGCCGCCGTCCGTTCCTCTACACTACCGTCGTACTATACACATACACGCCGTTCTACCCCGTTCCTCTTACCCCGCCCGTACAATTCCACCGTATGCCGTAGTCTGGCCCAATATTACCGCTCGCGTACAACGGCCAAAGCCGTACCCCGCGCCCCGTGTACGAACCAACCGTGACCCGACATTTTCGGTTTCCACAGAATCCGTAAAGTCGAAAACCGTGCTCGGGCTGTCGATTTTCGACGGGTTTCGTCGCGAAAAGACGTTGACATGGCGAGGCACGGGGCGTCAAAGGCGTACCGAAAACGCCTTTCGAATTCGCTTCGTTGCGATGGAATTTTTTTTCCCGATACCGTCCCCCTGTTCCGAAAAATAATATTGTCACGGGAACGATTTGGTAAAATTTTACGATTCTGGCGAGTACATTCGATTTTTATTGTTCGGCCGGACAACGAAACGCGTCTATAACAATAATAATATTACTAAGTCTATTGTTGTCGATTCGTAAAAAAAAAAATAAATAAAAATCGAAGTCAAAATTATTAAACGCACGCGTTCGCGTCTGGTCGTTTTCGAATTTCCGAATACGAATAATTTTCGTCGGTTTTCCGCGCTTTACGAAAACTGTCATCTCTAAATAATTACGTTTTTCCGAGACGGTCGTTATCGGTACGTTGCGCCGAAGGATTCGCACGGTCGCCAGCTCTGTCGTACGCAATCCCCCGTACGTACAACGAAATTTCGATTTAAAAAATGATGTACGCTGGTGGGTTTACCGTTGTAGGCGAGAAGTGTGGTTAGGTAGTAGAGGAGAAATTGAATGTATATGTTGTCTATAAGCCACGATTAAACCATTGCTAACAAAAATACGATTCTAAGCGGAGTCCAGTTGTTAGTGTTAATTTGTCGATAATATATCTTTGGTCGCGTGGAAGGACATAATTCAATTTTGTATGATTTTCAATACGAACAAATTAAATTTAAATAACGCAAACACATGCACATAAACTATTACGCGAATAGACTGTATACACTGATTTTAAAAATTCATACACTTATGCAATTCAAACCGAAAAAAAAAAACGAAACAAAATTATCGATAAAAAAAAAAATTACTGAAATTCTCTTAAGCCCTTTTTTCTTGGGACCCAAGATATAATATTACCTCATGTTGTGGTAAAATAGTTACATAGGCATTATAATATTTTTTTCTTTAATATTATTTTTTTAATATCGCACCTATTTTCCCGGTTTTTTTTCCGTTTTATTTAAATTTATTGGGAAAGCTCCTGGACAAATCGCAAAAATTGACCTACCTACAGTATCTCCCTAGTCCGGCTTCCTTTAGGAAAAAGCGCTGCACTTGTAAATCAGAGTAAGATTTTCGGTTAGAAAGTCGTCCATAGGAAAATAAAAAGTAAAAAAACTTTAATGTAAAAACATAAGTTTCTTCGCTCCACTCAGAATTTAATATAATGTGTTCTCTTCGCCGGAAAACAGAAAGCTTTCATTTTGTAGATATTCGATTTCTTACCGTGATATCAATGACAAGATAAGCAATATTATTTAGCGTTTTTAAACTAATATCGGCCGATACCGTTGACGGGTGTGATGCCGTTGTAGGCGAGAATCGCTGCAGCGAGAGTATACGCGGAGAGTTATTCGATTTATTTCCGCATTCCGCGATCAATCATCGCTAATGAAATGCGTTTCTAGTCAGACGTTGATTTCTATAGGATTTTCATCACAAAATGTTCTTAGAATTTAATGATTTCCCGCCGGATTTGACAATAATATCCGACGGGCATTTAAACCCATCATTTAGTTTGAACCGTATAACACATGATTAGATTAAAAAAAACGTTCGGTTTTTTTACGATCAACGATATATATATATATATATATATATATATATATATCGTGCTACATTACCAAACGGATCAGCAGAATTTCAGGCGACTTAATATATGTAATTCATTAAGGATATTTACATAATATTTACGCGCATCCTTAGTCGACAACAATATACTACGAGATTTGTTACATGAAAGGAAAAGAGCTGATACTGGGGACGGTTACGGCCACTGTTATAGGTAGACAGTCGGGAAGGTGGAATACATAAAGTTAATTAATTTATACCCGTAACCAATCATAAGCGATTGCCAACAAAAACAGTTTAGAGCGAAGTATTGGTATACATTAATATGTTTTGAAAAGCCGTAAGATTTGTGATTTTGGTCAAAATTTAATTTTTAAATTATTATAAAAAAAGTTTTTTAACTTCGAAATTAACTTGCGAAATTAAAATGTTATAAAAAAAAATGGCTTAAATATTTTGAACATATTACCACTTCTAGAATAACAAATTTAAGTTTCGTCTCAACATTTCAAGTCCAATTATCTGAATAATGTTTAAAAAAAACAAAATTAAAAATAATAACAGAATAATTATTTTCATACATTTTCCCGTTCTTTCTGAATTTCTTCAGTTCTGCTCAATATTAAAAAAAAAAACTACAAAGAAAATCAAAAAAAAACGACTTTCATTGTGTTCGACTAAATTAATAATTCAATAAAAAAGGCTGTTTTTCTATTGGATCATTTTTTGTTTCGTAGTAAAAATATCGTGAAAATGAATATAATAATGAAATCGTTGTGCCATCATTTGGAAAAAAATAATCGTATTTTTGATGTTTTTTGGTTTTTCCCGATTATTAAGAAAACTACGTCACGTATCACAAAATGTCACAACTTTTTCTTCCGAAATATATGCTGTTCTTAATGTTTGTACAAAGATTGCCGGTATGAAAACATAATTTTAAAAATTTTCAACAATGAAATCGTAATGCTCGTCATTTTCGGCCATTCCCCAATTATTATTGGAAACTATATTACAAAAATATCGCTTTTCGACTGCCTACCGACTGTATTTGGCGCAAAGATACACGGTGTATTGTTTAAACTTTATAAACGGCTAGTGCAGACTTCGGCGGAACAATGAAATGTCGTAGCTTGTTATTAATATAATATAGTGCAAACGAGTAAATATTTGTGTACGCGAAACAGTGAAAACCGAAATGTCGCAGAAAATCGCTTTTGCGCGGATAATAACGTATTTGTAATACAGCGCGTGTTTACCTACCGGCTTCGTTGCCGCGAAATCCTTTGTTGTTTTTCAGAAATATTATCGACTGGTGGCGCCCACTTCCGACCCGCGAATATCGCGCTGATTTTCACGGTCCTTTTTAATTTACCCTCTACACAGGGTCCTTCAAAACAAACGTGCCGGGCACCTTTAGAGTGCCGGATCGACACCGTACGCGTTTCGCCACTGTCGTAGACATCTGTAGGTATCTGTTCAACGAAGCGGCGGATTGTGTGGGGGAAAGGAAGGGACCGCGGGGAAATTGTCCAAGTCGCGCGATTGATTCCCGCGTGCCATACAATTACCGGGTTTATCGACTGTGGCTAATTTTAATCGCGCGCGATTTACGGTAATCGGTATTCTCGAACCGAACCTATAAGATGTTATTGCTCGTCGGGTGTGATAAAAAATACGTCGATAAAACCGCCGCCGCGAAAACGACGAATAAATTAACAAATAATAATAAAAAAAAACCTAAAGATCCTGACCTCTCGAAACGAAATAATAGCAATAATAATCGGCTTGTTTACTCCGCGCTATAGAATTGTTTATTTACACAACGGCGGCGGCGTCGATAACATTATTGAATTGTATATTTATAATTTTTAATTTTTAGTTTTCCGATGACGCCCTCGTAAAGCGACCGGTAGTTTATAACGAGCGTTATTATATTCGACAGTTTGAACGGTTAGTGACGAGTTTTAATTTAGTCTGATCTTAACGAGAGAAGAAATTAATTGTATTACAATATTTATATACAATATTATCGCGTTTCGAACAAAACGCCGGAGATATAATACTATGAGTAACGCCTGTGATTTCATTTTACCAACAGATAAATAAACGCATGATAATCGTTTTACGATTAACTTTTTGATCGCTTTAAAAAAAAAAAAAAAAAATAGTTATAATTTTTTTTATTATTTGTGCCACAAACACTCAAACGTTATCGACCTAACCTAGTCTAACCTATTGTGTATTTTCGGGTCGTTTTTGGTTGATTTTTTAATTTCTTTTTAACGTTAATCGAATTTGAAATGGATCGATATACATTGAATAACCGGAGGACCGTGAATAAAGGTGTAAGTTAAAATTGTTTAGTTTTTAACTTTTAGATTCGAAGTTTAGGGAAGAACGCATTGGTTTTATAACAATGTTAAGTTTTTTTTTCTGTGGACACATTTTTACCAGAAATCTTGCTCCGAAGTGCAAAGCGTAGCATCTTTTCTGAAAGAAAATTTTATCTACTCGGTACTCTTAACGTGTCGATTTTTTATTTTATAGTGATATTCATAATAATTGGGAAAAACCGGTAAAAAAAAAAAAAAGGAAAAATTACGAAAATAATGCTTTTATTATTTTTTCTATTTTTTTATTCAGTTAAACATATTTTTAGAAACTTGAAATTCAAACAGAAAACTTATTTTCGTCTTTTCTAGACGTGGTCAAATTAAGCCAATTTTGATCTACGATTAGATATTTTAATTTTTGGAGTTTTTACGTAAATTTTATTTGGTAGATACTTTGTGGATAAAATTGTTAGACTTAACAGAATTGTTAGAAAATTTAAGAGGCGTTTTATAAGTTTTACATAATGGTCAACAAGAAAAAGTTGAATTTAGTTTAGTATTTTTTTTTTTTATAAGGATTTTAATATAAAAATTTGACAAAAATCATAATTATTACGGTCTTTTCAAACATTTATTTCTGAAATTTGCTCCGAATCGTTTTTCGTTAGCAATGGTTTATCGTTGCGTATAGATATAAATTTAATTCTCGTCCATATCCCACCTTCCCAACTTTTCATCAACAACAGTGGCCCAAACGTCGTTTGAAGTTCCTATGTTTGTTTTTTAAAACCGATATTGTTTTATACACCGATTTGTGTGACGTACTTATTGCAGATGTATATAGCAAATCGCAGAACAAAACAAAAACGTATATTTATGGAAACATTCAGTTGGTGAAAGCGTTTTTACATCATTTATGCAGCTTTTGTTCGTCGATAAAAAAACGTGTTACAGTGATATTATGTAAACGTCGATTAGTATTGGTCGTATATCGTTAAAGACGCTATTACTATTTGTCTTCCGTAGATAATGGCGTGTTATAGTCATTTTGCGTTTCAAATCGTCGTCCTGACCGATTTTTTTATTTTGTGAAAAACGTTAGTAAACACTTTTGTTTGCTGACCTCTTTAACAGTACTCTATTACAGTAGTTATAAATTTATAATTATGGCCCGGATTTTGAAATTCCTAAAAAATGATCGAAAGCTGTTCTAAAATTTAAAAAAAAAAATACATTTTAACGGAATAATATTTTTAAAAAATGATCTGAAATCGATTTTTTCGTTAGTAATGGTTTATCGTTGCTTACAGGTATACATTAAATTACACATTACAGTGACCGTACCTGTCCTTATTATCCTAAGACGTCTTTTTTAAGTATCTGTAACATACGAATCGAATTATGAATTTGTGAAAACCACTGTATTAAACTACCTCTGAACGAAATAGAAATTTCCATTGAAATTCTGTTACTTCTGCTAATTTTTCGAATACATATAAACCGATATCAATGTAAAAATAATGAAAATCGCGTTAAGAACGTGAAAACGTTAAAATATGCGTAATAAAAGTTTTACTTTTGTTATTATTTGTTTGGGCGTCGGGTGACGCACCGCGGCTGTAAATAAAGATCAAATAAAGAAGTTATCGGAATCATAAATGTAACAGTTGACAAACTGTATTGATAAAGAATGTACTCGAAACCTATTATAACACATTTCCCGTAAACATAAATCCTCGAGTTAATATTTTGAATTACCTAAATAAAACATTAACATTATTCAATCAAAACGCTAACAAGTTGAAAATGAAAAACAAAGCGGTGTACGCAAAGTTTTATTTACGAAGTAGATATCTGTTACGTACGAATATATTTATATACTTAAAAAGCAATGGTCTTTTGATCTTGCATCACATTTAAATAAAAAAAAAAAAAAAAAACACATTGTATTTTCTATTTGAATCCGGCCTCCGGTTATTATTTTTTCGAACATTTTCTAACCAATATTGGTGTTTTTTTAGATTCTGAGCGAAGTGAATAAGCTGCGTAAAAAATTTTCTTCTAGAAACCTCGCACCAATTTAAACGTAACAAGAGAACTGTATTGTTACACTTTGCCTCTAGTTAGTACTTTACATAATAATTTTTTGAAATCCTCACCAAAATCCGAGAAAATGAGGAGTTAAAACCGATTTAAAAATATAAAATAAGGCGGGCAACCTTTTTTATTTATTATTTTAATCTTTTAATATTTTTAAACGATCGTTTTGAAAACGGGCAATGTTGAAAAATCAATTACATTTATCGGGCTCTACCGCTCAGGATCGTTTTTCTTTAGCAATCGTCGCGTATACACATAAATTGAGTTAAATATCCTACCTTCTAACCTACGACAGTGGCTCACCCATCGTTCGAAATATGTCCGTCTTTTTTCCCTCAATTTTCGTGTTGACTGTTATATTGTCAAGTCTTGAATATTTAACGAACCCCGAATGTACATAAATGGTAAAAATGCGGAAAACCCCTTTGATAATGGAAAAACGTTGGGAAATGTGTAATAAACGTTTCACTTTTATCGTTATTATTAATATTGTCTCCGAGCCGAATGAAGCACCGCGGCCGACAATAAAGATCGTTGAATAAAGACGTTTTCGCGAATGAAAAAATTTCTCGAAATGATATTACGAATCGTCCGCCCGCATAAAAAAAAAAAAAAAAAAAAAAAAACAAAAAAATCGAATTTGTCGGAATCCGGGCCCCCGCGGTCAACAATATTTCCCCCCTCCCCCCCGGATATCGATTGTTTTTTTCGGTTTTTTTTTTCGTTTCTCGGTTTTCCCGTCGTCGTCGTCGTCCGTCGTCGTCGTTGTCGTCGTCGTCGTCGTCGTCGTCGTTGTCGTCGCATTATCGTGGGTCGGTGTGGAGGTGTTGGGAG
>CABPRJ010000051.1:0-228081 GCA_902439185.1 Cinara cedri | reverse complement strand
GGGAGGGGGGGGGGTCGGGAGGTGGGGGTTCTTAAATTATTACACGGACCGCGGGCGTACGCGTAGAAAACGCGTCGACGTCACCGTTGTGCTCCAACGGCGAACGCGTAACGCTTTCGGCGGTGGTGGCGGCGGCGGTGAAGGCGACAAGGCGGTCAGTCCTGATCAGTCGTCAGTCGACAGCCAGCCAGCCAGCCTACGACACGCGTGCCGAGTCGCGGTGCCCGGAGTTATACGCGCGTCTCCACTGCTCGCGGTTTCGTCTTTCGATTTTTTTTTTTCTCCTTCGTTTCGAAGGAAATCAACCCGCACCCCGACCGGTATTATTATCCGATATATTATCCGGACGATAATAGTTATCGTTGGGGGAAAAAAAAAAAAAAAAAAAAAAAAACCGGTATTTTTCTCGTCGCGGTTTGCTGCCCCTCGTGAATACTACAGTATACCGAACCACGGCATTATCACCGTCATCGCATCGGCGTGTAAATACTTTACTCCGCCAATAGCCGAAAACGCCATGTGATTCTCATCATCTCATACATCCGGGAGTAGTCGATTTGTCGGGAAAAAAACCGAAAACACCGAATCGCATACCTATAGTTTCCGAAATGAAAAAACATTCCTTCGCGTAGTAAACGACAATATAATATTATAATATTCGAAAACGAAAAAAACAAAAAAAAACGCGCGTAATCCGATAATTATCAGTGTTTCGTCCGTTCCGTTTCATCCCGAACGCGTAAGATGTCGGCCAAACGCAAGCAAGGATTAAAGGTAATATACTAGATTATTTGTTTAGAAATATTATTATTGCTAATAGGTATCACCTAGGTAGAGGCGTACGGTATTATTTTCTACGGTTTATTCGTTTTCAATACGATATTGGGTTTTTTTTTTTTTTTTTTTTTTTTTAAATTCGCCGATATCACGTAAATTACGACGGGAATTATTCAATGTAATCGACTTCGAACTGTTAATACGATGCGTACAACAAATCGCGACGGTGGTTAGTTTTTTAGTCGGTTATTATGTTATTTACGATTGGGATTATTCAATGTAATCGACTTCGAACTGTTAATACGATGCGTACAACAAATCGCGACGGTGGTTAGTTTTTTAGTCGGTTATTGTATTATATACAATTACGATTATAATAATACATCGGAGTCGTCAGTTTTCCGTTATTCGCGCGGATTTTTCGAATACGCTCGCGCGTGGACGGCATATAGGTATTATCGTTACCCTGTCCCGTCGTCGACAGCCGGTACGGTAGACAAAAAAAAAAAAAAAAAAAAAAAAAATAAAAAACAAACAAACAAATAAACAAATAAACGGACCGCATGACAAAAACGCGATACGAATTATTGTTATACTGTTGCCGTGTTTAAATGTCCCGCAGTCTCTCGATATTCGTTATCAAACGGATAACGGCAGCGGCGGCGCTCGTTCGTTCTTCCGGTGTTTACGCGTGTTAACGGCGTGACTATTTTTGTTTTTACTTTTTGGCGGCAAATCGTTCGCACGCATATTCATACGCGAACTACCCGGACTGGATTTACGTAATTTTTTCCCCCAACTCTCGATGTCGGTCATTTCCATTCCGTTACCACTCGCATTGCGCACTTGTGTGTGTATGTGTGTGTGTGTGTGTGTGTGTGTGTACGAGTGTGTGGATGTGTGTGCGTGTGTGTGTGTGTTTGTGTATGTGTGTGTACACTTGACCATCGTTGTCGTCACTGTTATAACGGACTTACCCCTCCCCCCGCTACTGTTTTCCCGCACCCCGCCACCTTTCTAAAACTACCCCGGCGCCGACTGCCATTCCCGCCGGCCTTTTGGCCAGCAGGACCTTCTAAAGCTCCCACCGCGCGTACCCACTACCTCCGCCCGTCCGCCCGCCCCGCCGCCGCCACCGCCGCCGCCGCCGTTCCCGTCGTTGCTGTCAAATCCTCACCTCCCAATGACCCTCGGCTTCTACCCTACAGACACCGCCGTCGCCGCCACCGTCGTCGCCCTCCTCCCTTCGTTATCGCCACCGCGTCGTAGTTGTCGTCCAAAATACACACTACACAGCACAACACTATACTACGAGGCGAGAGACGGCGGTGGCGGCGGCGGCGGCGGCGGCGGCGGCGGTGGCGGTGGCGGCGGCCGTGACAGTGCGGACGGGTGGTGACGGCGGGCGGGGGCAGTACTCGTCCTGCTGTCCCACCACCCGCCGCCGTTTTCGCTAACATCACCTCACCTCCGACTCTACGCTCACCACTCGGCCGACATATACACGCACACACACACACACACACCGACACTACACTACTACGCTCTCCCTCGTGCCTCCGTTGTTCCTTCTCTATATACACACTGTACTGTGTAATATCCTTTGCCAGAGGACGAATACACACACACACACACACACACACACATAGGACACACGGGACCACTACCACAGAACCGGCGGCGGCGTCAGAATAGTGGAGGTGGCGGTAGCCGGAACAGAACGGGAACGACGAAAAGCCCTCTTTTACCCTCAAACCCTACCCACGACCACTTCTCCCGCACTTCACTTCGTACCCGCTCGTTCTCTCACTCCCTCTCTACTTCTCTCCCATTCATTCTCTCTCTCTCCCTCTCGTCACACAGAAGTTAGTAGACCCCACTGCCCCTCCTCCTCCGCTACCACTTCGGTATACCACCATTCCGCCCGGTCGTCACGAACCATTACTATTATATGTGTTATATATATATATATATATAGATATGTATGTATATAACTCTACTTACGCCATGCGAGTGTGTGTGTGTATATTTACGTGTGTTCATGCACGTGTATGCGTGTGTGTGTGCCTGTATGTGGACTCTCGTGTAAGTGTTGTGCACAGTATAAAACCTTTTTACCCCCGCCCCGAGCACCTCCACCCATCACTATTTCACCATCACCACGCCCTACACTACTTCTTAGACGACAAACTTTACTTAGAGCACACTGCCGCGTCTAAAATGTATACGCGCATTATATTCATCGCTATTTAGTTCCGAGTCGACTTAAAATAACGAGCTCCGGGCCCCGTCTACAGATTTCGAAATCATTCTCCTCTCGTATATCGCATTATACGCGTGGTTGGGGGAGGGTAGAGGGTTGTAAGTGTTTGGCCGGCGCGCACAGCTCACCGCCGTCTGTGTTTTAATCCCTCGCGCCGAGACGATACCGTATTATACTTAGAACTTTTCAGAATTCGCTTTTTTCGCGTACACAAAAACGTCCGAGTACAGTGTTTCCCGAACGTTCGACGTCTTCAAGTTCATTTGAACGATGACGTACGTTATTGTAGCGTCGTACGCGTACATGTGTACAGAAAATAACGGTCGCCATATAAATATAACCGCATCGAGATAATTATTATAATGCACGAAACACGGTTCGATACAATTCACGAAACGTTATTATACCCTTATTGTTTTCGTAATATTGATGTCACTCATTCGCGTCGGAATATAACATTATACCTACCTAGTTTTGAAGTCTTTAAATAAAAACTATCTGGCGTGCTCCAGTGTATAGGTGACGAGTTTCCGTTAAATTTCCATATTATAATAGCTGAACGTCGGTACCTACCGCCAACGCTGCCGGCATGTATTTGAATTTGAAATGTTTCGGCAGGACTGTCGGAAGGTGAGGGGCGTGTCGGAGAGAGGCAAGGGTAAGTGGAACTCGGAACAACAAGAATGTCACCACTGGTTCGAACACGGCTTTTCGCCCACAGACCTACGTCATTCCATTATCCTGCGCTTTTTATACGCGTTACACGTTGCGCACGTTGTATCAATATGGCCGTGTTACGAGCGTTATTAATTCTCAATGGGGGGTATCCGTTTCGCCTAGTAACGATGCACGAGGAGTAGATATAATTATTTCGTCGTAAATAATTGGACGGCCAAAAAAAGAAAAAAAAGCATTTCGTAACGGATTACGCGCACGACCGATCTTTTTTACGGACCGCCGCGCCGTCCGAGATCCACGTGATAAATCCGTTTCCGTTTCACCTGTGCCCCTTGTTACGCCATAATGTTCGGTGCTCACGTGATAATAATTATTTTTCCGCGCTTTTTCCACCGACAGAAGGCAAAACACGTTATAATATTAGGGGCGTGGAAAATATTATCTCGTCCGACGTCTTCGTCTTGGCCGTGCACGTGTGTATATATATATACGTATATAGATAGTGTAACAAAACTGAAACACTAGAGCGTTCACCACGGTCTCTAACTGCGGGTTGCGGGGTGACGGGAGAGAGGGGGGGGAGGAGAGGTGCGGAGGGCGGTCGGGATGCAGTGCGTTTGCGGTGACGTTATACGGCCACGGGCCTCGGGGCGGGGGCGGAGGGTGGTGAAGAGATACGGCGGCGCAGGGCGAACGCGCGGGGTATGGCGAACGGCACAGGGTCGCGGGGACCGTGTACCGGGGCGTGGGGGACGCTGCGTGGGGCGTGGGGAACGTAGGGTTGTGGAAACTTAGGCGCGACGGGTGGCGGAGGAAGTGGCGGCGATGGCCCAAGGGTTCACACAGGGATTGTCACACCCCACCGTTCCCCAACAAATTCCGGCGGCACTACCGTTCTCTCGTCACAGCTTTTACACTACCGCCACCCCGCCGCCGGTGTCCGCCTTCGCTTCTGCCGACTACTCGCCGCCGCCACCGACATCGCCGCCGCGTATCCCGCCATTATCCCCAGGAGAAAACTCATCAGTTCTCCGTGTACGTGTATACGCACGTTTGCCTGTATATGTTGAGCACACGAGCGGACGTGTGCACGTGTGCATGTGTGTGTGTATGTGTGTATGTAAGTATGTGTGTGTGCGAGCATTCAGAACGGGGGTAGGGGCGAAGGGGGTATATACGACCGTACCGCCGATCCGGCCCGGCCCCGAAGGCGCTTCACGCATCCGTTTTATATACGTCCTATATAGCCTCCGCTGTCGGGTAATACCCTGTACTATTCCCAACGTGTATTCCTCTCCTTGCCGCAGCACGTCCTGTCGACCCTCTCCATCCTATCGTAGCCTCTTTTAGCCCCTCTCCTCCTTCGTTTGCCTCCCCCCCCGTTCATCCTCGAACGCACCAATACCACCACCTCAGTTGGCCGCCCTCCGGTCATCGGTGTCGACAAAGCTCTCAACCGGAAGTGGCGGCGGTATAGGAGTATTTCCGGTATACCGGGGTAGTAAAAATGCCGTGACCGGGAACCGTAATGGCATGACAGGCGGCGAGGGGAGGGGGGCAGGCTCGTAAAACAAAAGAGATCGAAATCATAAAATCAAAAGTCGGTCGAAAAATATTGTTTCGTTTCGAACAATCATAAATATACCTACATTTATATTATATACGAATATAGGTTTGTTTGTTTTTTATTTTTATTTTTTTTTTTTTTAGTAGTAGTAGGTATCCAGATAAAAAAGAGGAAAGTACGACTGTAAAATAAAAGTATATAATACGATAAAAAACTATATAAAAAAAAAATTACGTATACGAAATAATCTTGTTACTCATGTTAATCTCCAATAACACAACGGTTGTAATAATTTTCTAATGCCGCCTCCGGTACGAAAAAAAAAAAATCGCTCGCTTTTCATTTTCGAATATATTAAAATGTACAACGCGAATCATACGGTTTCCTCGGGGTTTTTTAAATTCGTCTTTTTATCGGTATTCATACGTTTTTACCGACTACCGAGTACGTGCACAAAGGCCAGCAGTCAAACCATTCCCTTTCCCCCACCCCTCTCGTTCTTGCCCTCTACCGTGAGTTGTCATATTAAAAAAAAAAAGAAAAAAAGACCGAAATCGGCCAATATTAATGACGACGAATGTGTCATAGTCCTATACGCCCGTACTTTATACAGGTACGTCGATACCAAAACGAACTATAGAAATACAAATATTATAATTATCATAATTGAGCATTCGTAGAAGTACGAAAACAGACGGTTTTTTAACGATTCGCGTACTCTACATACGGTTTCACGTCCCACGGTAATAGACGGGCACCGCTCTTTACGTGTCGAATTCAATTTTTCGGATCGCGGGTACCGTATTAACTCGGAAACGAGACAATAATATTATCTTTAATTAAAATTCAGTTCGAAAATATGGGCGTCATCCGATTGCGTCCCGTTTTGAAGTTTTTAATCTTTTTCGACTTTTGATTGCGTCCGGTTTTAACAGGTATGCATCCGATTGCGTCCCATTCGTAAAATTGTGAATTTCAGTCGCGTCCGGTAGAATCTGATTGTGCTTCGAACGATCGAGAATACAATCGAAATTTTCGATTTTGATTGTATTTAGTCGTATTATTACTATTATTCTAACTACAAAGATTAATTGTATACTGCACATGGTACCTATAATGTTTCTAATTTTATTAAATCAATTGCGATAGACAGACAAACATCAATTAGAACTAAAACTAATACCAATAAGACACAGACCAAACAATTACAAAAAAACGAGAAATTATTAAAAAACAAATAAGTAATTATAAACAAAAAAAAATCGTTTAGACTGTATTAAAATTATGCCGCTTAAAGGTTTTTAATTTAAATATTAAACCATGATAATAATTAAAGATCTTGATTATAATTTTAAATTGTGAACTGCCGTAATATGTACAGTTAAAAAAAACAATGACTGTGCTAATCATAATAATTTTAAAACTTATATCTATGTATATTATTTTTTTAAAATTTATTTTAATAATAAACATTTTGTAATGCTTGATTATTCTATGGCTAATTGTAATGAGTAATGACTAATAAATACAAATATTATATACATATTATTTTGAAATGACGTTGCAAATAAAAAATCAATTTGATATCATGTAGTGTAAAGCAATAATAATCGAACCGCAATCATTTAGAGTTAAATGTGCGTGTACCTACAATCGCGTTCTGACTGGTATCGAAATTCTCATTTTTGGACACCTGTTAAAACCGGACGCAATCGAAATTTGAAAATTGTATAAAAAGTCCAAAAGGGACGCGAACGAAATTTCGCCATATGCAATCGACTCTAGTTTTAATAAATAAAATATTTAATGTTTAAAATACTCTAGTTTTCGTATACCTAACTTTGGGACGCCATCGACTGTATCCGGAAAATATTTGCGCGATTATTAAAATATAATCGCATTGACCTTTCGCGTTTAAACGGTACGTCTACCCTTATAATAACGTTATAACATTAATGATAATAATGTTATTATCGCCGCGATAGACGTAACTAATGTAATAATAATACGCTTTCGCCTTTGACAGGACGTGATATGAATCGACCGGTGTCTATAAAATGCCCGAAAATATCGACCGAAAGCTCGAGATTCTCGAAATTTACGTGTACGTAAGATGGCCCGAAAATTTATAAGCCGTCCGACCGGATCGCAATGAATGATAAACAATATTATTGCGAATTTCGTCGTCGTACAGATAATTACAGATAATTTTCGAAACAAATAAGCCGTTCTCCCCTCGTCCTCCCGTCCATCACGTACAGAATAGTTTCCTTTAAGAACCTTTCCGTCCATCCCGCGGTTGTATTTACTATTATCTGTTTCTTCCGAACGTGCTGCTACGTTTATTCGCCCCGGATATCATTTTCCAGCCGATTCGGTAAACAAAGCGACAGTACAAACAAATCGAGATTTTACCCGTAATCGTATAACGTATTTCGAAAAACCGTAAATTTTTACCAAAACATTTGTAATATCGATAAAAATCGCTGTAAAATTACTGTCCAAGTTTCTTATCTTACGTGGAAATATTATTATTTAGATTTCGCCAGAGAAAATTTTTAAGTTATTGAAATTGACGGAATATTGATCGTTGGACTAAAAGACATTCGGTAAGCTCTAATAGTACTATCGTACTCCCGCATAGTGTTTTGTCTCCGTCTTACTGACGTAGTACACAGTGAAATTACGTTAAAACAACACGAATTGTAGCGTTCGGGTTGAAATTTGAATATTAACACAAATAACGAAATTTAAAAAAGAGTAGGACCGTGCGCTAGATTTCTTCACGGGATGGGGCTGTTATGAAAAAACAAAATGTTATAAATCAAATACATAAATTGTAAGTGAGATCAAAAGTCAAATCCCAAATTATAATTTGTCTGATCAATAATAGCTTTGCAAAAGTAAACGCGATTTTAATTCGATGAAACTTGCAATACCAAACTGTCCTAGATGAAAAAAATAATGTCGATGGGAGGTGTTTAAACTTCCATTACCCCTACACCATTATGCGTGATTCTGAAAACAAGAATATTTCCGCGGGCTGTACCACAGTATCGACAAAAATTGGCGTTAATTTTTCCTCTTTTCTGCGAATTTTTCGTACGCCTATTTTTCTTTTGTTTTTTTTTTTTTTTTTTTTGGTTAAAAAGCGCCGAAGGGCCCGCGGAACCGTTTTCTTGTTTTTTTTTTTTAAATTTCGTCTAAATCGTAATCTCAACCGGAACGCCACTCGGATTTGCACGGTCTAAGTAATGTAATATTTTTTGCTCGACGGTTAGACCGATATAAATTCCATCCTCTCAAAAACGAAAGAAACAGTATAATATGACCGGCGTTACTATTACCCGCCTATAATAAGGGTATTATTAAATTACGAACGCGATATTTATTTATTTTGTTTATGTTTTTTTCATAACGCCCGTGTTTATATAGGGTTTTGAGTTATTCCTTTTTTTTTTTTTTTTCGTTTTGTTTTTCATTACGATTCGCTACAACATTTGAATAACTCGTCCGCCGGGTAAATTATTCATATTGTATATAAACGTCGGAGTCCGTATCGCGTACGGAACGGAGTGTTGCTCCTCGATATTATTATTATTATTATTATGTATAGGTACTCGGCTTTTATGATACACCAAACCCGCTCGACGAAACTTTAAAATAATACGATACGCGAAACGTTTAGTACGTTATTATAATACAAATTAATTAATTCAAAATAAATCTTATTGAACAATGCCTGTAATTAAATTATCACGGGACATCGTGATGCGGTCGTTTCATTGCTCAGCGTAATATTGTAATGTATAAACAGTTTAAAAACCCGGCACGTATCTGGGAACTTATTTAGAGGGGTGGAATTCGGTTCGTTTTTTTTTTTTTCTTACGAATAGTCAAATATTTATCGATGTAATTTACCGTTTTCTTTAATTAATAAATTGCTTCATTTTTTTTTTCTTTCCGTCATCAAAGACGACCTGAGGACAGTCACCGGTAGACGGTTTCATGTAGTCGGTGTGTTGGATAAATCATTTTTTGTTTCTATATTTTTCGTACGACGGTATCCGTTGAAATCGATTTTTCGCGTCGTATTTATTTAGCGACAACGACCGTACACTAATTGACATTTTTACCGCGCTTCTACCGACATTAAAATCTTTTCGGTACGTTTTTTTCTGAAATATTCTTGTTTTACTCAAGTTGTTAAAAAGGTATTTCGATTTTTTCCCCGGTTTTTATGCGGCTAATAAAACACTTATGAAAACGCTGGAAAATGTTTGTTTCATCGCATACAATTCGTATTGTAGTGGTACGAAAAATAGTATCGTGTTGTAATTTACAATGCCGCTGCGTGTTTATTGTCTTTATTATAGGACTCTCACCCAAATCAGCTCAAAATATTTTTCAGAATATATTTTACCGCGGTTACATCCGTGGGTACAAAAAGTTCTCGAGATTCGAGCGGGAACGATAAAGCTCTGACTATAGCACAGAACTGGAGGGTTCTAAGTCAATTATCTTCAATAAGAAAAATATATATAAAAAAAAAAAAAAAATGTTTTTATTGCCATTTTATCAAATAGGTTCTATCATGTTTTGAAAACTAAATAAATATTAACAAAGGAAATATTATTTAACACCCAATCAAATATCGTCTAAACTGTTATTTATTATGATCGAATTAAATATTGTCCGTATTAGGAACCAGGCAATATTAGACGGAATTACCAAGTACAACCATTATCGTTATCTCTATCAGTAGAAACCCGTTCAAAGATAACCTAGAAAATAATTTATAATAACCAATAGTACCACAAACAGTATACATTATATTTTGTTTTAATCAAAAATATGTAATTTTTTTTAATATGTTCAGAATTATATTTTTACCGGAGATATTTTGACGGGTCGCCTTAAAGAAGTATGCATCAAGGGACGATTTTTACTTTCTACACTCGGTTACAAACATTAGACATTCACCCAATCACAACACAACTAAACGATAAAACATTCGACAAATGTTTACGAAATAATATGTACTATTCCAAAAATATAGACTTTAATGGTCACGTATGTACGGAAATATTTATTGTAACATGATATTATAAAATGTACACATTACGCATGTCACACGCACACTCACATTTCTGTATTATTGTTTATTAATTCGTAGTATGTCTTCGGAAATATTCAATTCGACGAACACAAGAAAAGAATAACCATACAGACAGAAATGGTCCGGGGGAGGGGATTGTCGAAATTTTCGGGTGATCCGAGCTCCCCTAAAGTTCCGCACTATTTGCTCTCGAGACGGTACGCGGTGAAATATTATAATATTGTCTATCGCCCATTTTCCGAGGGTGTTTTATTCGCACGAAATCGGATAAGCAGGCGGGGGTGGGGGGGGGCGCAGGAGAACGGAGAGGGGCCGTTTAAAACGCGATTCCGCCCTGCGTACATTATGCGAATTATAAACCTTAATACGTGTATACCAGTCGATTTATACGGAAAAATGTCCTGTCTTTATCTCAGACGCACGCTTCCACCCCTCCCTCTCCCTCACCCGCGGGTGCCGCCAACGCATTAATTCGTCTTTTGCGAGACGCGACGACGGTGAAATTCCGTCACGCGCCATCGATATCCGCGTCGTTTTTTCGCGAACACCCATAACATGTTATTATAATATAATATCTACGCCAATATGATAATACCATCGTATCAATAATGTTGCGAGACTTTTTTTTTTTTTTCTTCAAAGACGATAAACCGCACGCGCCAATCGCATGGCGTGTATCACGTTATCCGCCGTTAATTTGTGTGCGCTCGGACGGCGAAAAATTTGATTACCTGCTCGGACGCCCCGGCGTGTTTGTTTTATCGGCGGGCGATTATCGCGTTTTCTTAACACGTTTTTGTGTATAGTTTCGGAAATATTACGGCACAAAATGTTTGCTCTTCGCCGAGCTCATCGCCGTGTGTGCGGTAACGTCATTATTTCCTCGGTCGTCGTCGTCGGTCCGTTCTGATTTCGATTATAATAACACACGTAGACGCTTACACACACACACACACACGTACACACGTAAAAACAATATTTACATTATTACATGACCGAGGGATTATACCGATATTCAGCGCGCAAACAAACAAAACGGGAGATGAGGATGGGAGTAGAGAGAGTGTGCGAGAGAGAGAGAGGAGAGAGAGAGAGAGAGAGAGAAATATTTGTTCGTCCGTTTGTTCGTTTGTTTTATTTTTCTTCAGCCTATCTCGGGCCTTGGCATTTGAAAAAGTTTACCGAACAAAAATACTCTCCCCACACCTCGGTAAATCGTGGCCGGCTCGAACAGTATACGGATATATGCACGACGATATTATTCCAATGCGGATTGCCGAACAGATTAAATTATTATTTTCTACGGTTAAGGGGGGAAAAAAAAAATTTTTGTAAGAATATACATATAATAATATACCTACGAGCACGGATCGGCCGCTCTTGGGCTGTGCGCGTATTTTCAACGGTACACAGTAAATAAAATCGTGTACACATAAGTAAATTCACGTGTTTTACGAAGAACGTCGCATAAAAACGTGAAATTTACGTACGTTTTCTCTCAAAACTGTATTGCTCGTGCGTATCGCTATGGAATAAATTTAAAAATAATAAATAAAAACCGAGAATCTGCATTCCGCACGCCCAAACGTCTCGCCCCCCCACCACTCTATTTAGAATTCAGAACGCAGTTTTAAAATGGTGTTTTTTTTTTTTATTAGTATTGTCTGCATGCTCATCTCTGGCAAAATGTTATTTTTGACTGAATAAATTGGAAATCTGTCACACAACGGTTACGTTTAAAGCGAGTCGTTTTTATTATTATTATTAATTTTATATTTATTTTTTTTTTTTTTTTAGCAGAGGCGATGTTATTTAAAAAAATAAAAAATATAATAATAATAATCGACAGAGAATATTGTTTTACTAAACAAAAACTTTGAAAAATAATCAGAATACAATTGATTAGGACCAGTTGATTTTGGGGTTGTGCAAATTTGACGGGATTTTTTCTCGGATTTACGATGTAATTATTGTTGTTGTTTAGACGAAAAATTTATCACGAATCCTGGCAGTATTCGGGAAATATTTTTCTTCGCGTCTCAAAGATTTTAGTAGATTTTAATTCAATTCGGTATGATTAAGTGAACATTTTCATTAGATTTGACACGCGTGCGATTAGTCGCGTATGCGAGTTATTTTGATTACTCGACATTTTTCGATTTCTAACCCCGAATTGTATTCTATTTTACGGCGTTTGAAGTGTCGAAAACAATATTATTTATACTTTTGTCGGTTGTTAATATTAAACATATTAAATAATAATAACACAAATCAAGTCGATTGCCCGCTCGCGGGCATCAGGCTACTGTTGTAGTCGAGCAGTTGGTAAGTCCTCGGGGTTATCCAGGATAATCTATGTTCGGTTTAATGCCGTACGCAACGATAAACCAAACGAGTGAAACAAACGTTTCTTGACGGAGAATTATTATCCGTATTTTTCGGGCCTCATAACTAACAGTAACCCGAACGGAAATAAAACCAATTACGTACCGACATATTTATTTTGAATTCGTAGAGAAATTCCTCCAGGCAATTGTTTTTCGAATAAAGTTCTTCAAAAACGGACGGATAATCCGCGTATTTTGAAAAACTCGTAGCATTTGGTTAATCGAGAACGCGGTTGGAAAAAAAGAAGAAAATAATAAAACGTACGAAATAAATTTGAGGAAAAAGGTATTAGGACATTCGAAAAAAAAGGTTTCAAATAAAGTACTCCTGGGCGAGAAATCCGTCCGTTTTAATGACTTATGCCGCAAAATACTCTAATCGTTTTTACCGTCCGAGAATTTTGTTTTCCGGACGAGGGAGATGTGAGAAAAAATACATACACACACACACACACATGGTTTATTCTAACTTACTGTTGATACGAACCGAGACGTTTTTTTACAACGGCGGCGTTCGGTATAGGCAATTTTACCACATCCGTGACCCCCAAAGTATATGTTTGCCTATATTCAAATATATTGTGTTTATAATCACGTCGCTCGTCACAATATTAATGATGAAAACTATAGCGTTTTAACACCTGCTCATAATGTTATATTTACAAGTCTATTTCCGTTGCGTGATAATGTTGTTGTTTATTCGCTCATGAATATTACAATATCGACTGCGTCGCAGAATAATATTATCGTTTTTGATCGCGGCGAACCGGAGTGAACAAAAAAAAAACAACAAAAAAACATTCTGTTTTTGCGAAATTAATTTTTTTTTTTTTTTTATATATATAACGTTTCCAATGTGTTTACGATTTAATGTACGTAGATAATATTGATGCGGTACGCGTGTTAATCCCAATTATCGTTCGTTTCCGTTACGGTGACCGCGTTTAAAAACCGACGGACGGTAGATGCACGCAGCAGGTCGGTTTGATAGCGTGGGGGGGAGGGGGTAGGGGTGTTGGTAGTGATAAAAGGATCAAAATTTTATTCGTTTAATCCGAAAAACGACCGCGAAAATTTATAAAATTAATTCGCGTCCGATTCCGGGTACGGAGAGGGGGTGGTGGTGGGAAAAAATGATGGCACGGTTATAACCGCGTTATTAACGCGCGGTGTTACGCTCGGTTTGCGAATTACCGGATAAACCGGATACCCACGTACGTTTAAATTAATAAACGCGTTACCGCCCGTTAATATTAATTAATATATACTAAATAAAGGACTCGACGGATAAACTAGTGGGTATAATACTCCGCGCACGACGTGTACACGCGTATCGCGACGCGGCCCGTACGGCGAGTGTTGAACTCGAAAAAAATAAAAAATAACGACCGTTTTACCCGCCTAAAAATCGTTCTGACAAATCTTTTTTTTTTTGTCTTTGGTTATATCCTAAAAAAAAAAAATATATATATATATGACACGATCTATTTACCGGGAGGCCGACGACGACGATGTATCAAAATTATTATACTTTATGTGACACATTATAACGGATGTTCTTATATTACGTACGACCCAGCGCCGATAGAGGGGATATATATTTTTTATTATTATTATTATTATCATTATTATTTTTTTTTTTTATAATATATATATATATATATATAATACGATGGCAGTTTAGTGTATACATTTTAGTTTGAATTACATAAGAAAAACACGTTTCGGATTTCTTAATTATTGCACACGGAACTCTATTCCTAGTTATTTTCGTTTTCCGAAATACGCGAAGAACACACGGGTTTGTCTAGCTTTCAGTCCATTCGATTTACATAATCTACACTAGACGAAACACAACACTGTTGTTTATAGTATTAATACCTGTATGACTAATAGAAATATACCGAAATAACCACCGCCGTTTCTAAACTTCACGACGTGGCACCTGCCAGTCCATCCGCCCGCCATATCGTCAGCTAAATTATAATATGATGACATATTTTGTCATAGTCGAATTATAATATTATAATCATTATTATAATAAGACGTTCAGCGTCTCAGAGTTATTCCGTAAATTCTAAACCGTACTAAGTTAATATAAAGTGTTGTCCCTGTAGGAAAGAAAAATTATTTTTTAACGATCGTCGTAATTGCATATTCAATAAAAACGGACATTTAAGCGATTTGTTATAATATTCTCTACATAATCACATTTTTAAAAAAAATATATAATTGTTTTACTTGTATTTTTTGTACGATTTTAATTCGCTCGTCGTTTTTTAGAGTTTAAAAATCACAAGGCGTTCGCATTATATATTATATGCGTTAAAATATCGCTTAACCTATGAATACTATTTTCGGATGTTACATCATTTTTGAATTTTGACTGTTGTAAACGGCGCAAGGAATGTATTGATCTTGTTATGATGTGTTATTTTCATATATTTTTTTTCGTGAATACAAACAACTTGTACATCATACATCGTGCTTCAATCAAAATTATTATGAAAACATTCACGTAACATGTTTGATCTTGTCGGTGTATGCGGTATATTTTTGTAGTTCTTACATGTTCACGTGTTCAGAGGAAAACCACATAGAGTGAATTCGAGTGGCATAGGTAGACCGTAAATTTAAGTGGTTCTTTTTTAATTCCGAATTAACGATAACGACACGAACTGCGTTTGTCGGTCAAGATTTAAAAAATAAAATTAAAAAAAAAACCTATTAAAATCGATATCTTAGACAAACCGAAAAAACATAATATCCGTCGAAACAAGCCTGGGTACAAACTTCACGAGAAAAACGTATTGACCGCGTCTCATATTATAATATACATGACACCGGTCTAAACGAGACACGTTTATGTCACAACGTCACATATTATACGAGAAACGTCGCCGCGAACGCGTTAATAAACCGGGAAAAACGGGCACTTTTCGTTGTAATTCGTATTGTTTTCTCGGGTACTTTGTTGGGAACACGGTGAAAAATACTCTGTTCAGAACCATTCTTTTCGTTACCAACGGTTCAACGTCGCGCGCATATTATATAAATTAAATTCCTATATATACAGGTAAAAATTCCCTTTTAAATATCCACTCTTCCAGCTTTCGCGCCGTCAAAACCGCGGCACAACCGTCAACAGTATGAGAATTTATGTATATATATTTTTTTATGAGCCCTGAAGATCACAAAAATTAGTTCAATCAAAAAAAAAAAAAAAAATATTTAAAATTATAATAATATATTTTTACTAGTATTTTTTTCCCCCTCCGTAATAAAATACTATCGCAACATAGCGTAGTATGGAATATACAATTCGAAAGTGATCTTACAGACGCGGTATCAGGTTTTTCTTCGGAAGTATGTATTTCAAACCATGAAATGTTATTGCGTCGAAATCGTTCTAAAATACACAACCTGCAGTATTATAATATTATTATTGTTATGTATGTGCATGTCAAATGCGACGCGAATAGGTATAATATTAAATATTTTTTTTTATTAGTTTTATCATAATATTATATTTGATAAATCGCAAAGGTATTGGAAAGGTATTTGTTCTATGTGTATGTTATATTGACGTGGAATAAAATACACGAACATTATGTGTATTTTTTTTTCACAGCATTTGAAAAAAAAAAAATCTTATTTCGTTTATTCGGTACTACTAAAAATAATCGGCATAATATTTTAAATATACGGGATAATAGCTGATATTTGATCGTACGGCCGGGTCGTGATGAACACTGAACGCGCGTCTGATTGAAGATCATAGAAATTTGAGCTTAATACCTTTTAGAGATTAGTATACATAATAAAGGATCAGCTCCTTATTAATTTATATTGACCTCGATTACCGTTGAAACGCGGCGTTTCTCATGATTTATGTACGAAATCATTGAAAAAAGGGTACAAAAAAAAAATGTAGAAAAAAAGAGATATTACCTACGGTTTAAATACAAGTGTGTAACTCGAGTGTGTTTATTTTTAATCAAACTTTACCCGCGAACTTCAAAGTTTCAATTGGGTTTGAATATTTCAGTAGTGGCATCGTGTTTGTTATTGTTTAGGTTAGGTTTACCAATTACATTCGGTCAAAGTACATTCGGATATATATAAAAAAAAAAAATTGCTCGCGTTTTATTATATACTTGGGGTATTTATACAATTTTGTTACGGTTGCTTTGGTAAATATAATATTATCTATCTAATTTTGATCATTTTATTTCATTACATTTAATGGGTTTTTTGTTAGCTATTCGTATTTTTGTTTTTTGTTTTTTGTTTTTCTGTTTGGAATTTTCCTCTTGATACTCGATTATCGAATCTCGGACATTAGCTTTTACGACTCGACCTATTCATCGTGACTTGCAAAATAACATTTCTGAGTTCTACGCGTCTTCACAATTTGACCATTAGCTCTTAGGGCTTTTTCGATCGATTTTCCGTTCACGGATTTTTCTCGTTATACGTTCAAACCATCTTATATTGTCTTGCTTCCATTTTAAAGTTGCTGGTCATAATACGCATTCAATAATTTCCATCACATCCTGTGGCGGCGTGAACTATTTTATTTTATGAGGCAAATATAGATGTTATCGGTTGACCACCACCACCTAAGAATTATTAGACAGAGTCGTCGGGACGAAGCCTTCACGCACTGCCCTTCCCCCATCTTCACCAATTTACCATTCCACAAATATATGCTTTAAGTCATGGTGACTTTATATTTTACGAATATAAAAAATTATTGAAATTGGGCACTTTATATCTTCATATAATTTATTAATATATATAATACTTTTTTTTTTATTTCACTATCCGTCAACACAATAGAATACTGGAGTTTAGAAGTCTGTGGGATTTTTTTAAAATTAATTTATACAATTAACAAATCATTAATTTAATTTTATCTTCCTCGTAAAAATTGTGGTTTATTGAAAAGTTTGCTGGTTACCTTAACATCGAATATTTAACACATGAAAGTTAAAGTGAATTAGCGAAAAATAATATATATTTAATTTATATTGATGACAATGAAGTATCGGCTATAAAGTATCAGTTGGTAATAATTCGTATTTTTAGCACGTGGGTACCACCACCCTTTTGGTCACGAGGCCATCGCCTCATGAAATACCCTATCGCACCGCCACTGATCACATCTATTTCGTATAATTCCGTTTCGAATGTTTCAGATAGTTAATTTGCGTAAAATCTAAACTGAAACTCGCCCGTCACATATTATTATTAGTTGATTCGGGCTAGCCGGCCAACGTTAATTTCGACGTAAACACGCGACGATGACGTCTTATCAATTAATACTAAGATGAATATCCAATTATCCATTCGGGTTAGGTCAGCGGCCGTGAGTACGGTTGAGACGACGGCGCGGCGCTCGGGTCGGTATCCATTCTGTGTTTACTTTTTAAATATTTCCAACGTAGCCAGAAATGTATTGGTTTGACATTTGACGTGTTTTTTTTTCTTTCTGTCTGTGAACAACTTTTCAACTAGAAATCTCACTCCGATCATTGATTTCTGAGGTGATTTTCGGTGGAAACATTATCTGCAGGCGGGTACATCGGCAAGATTATTTTTCATTTTTCCGGTAGTTTTAATAATAATTGGGAAAACGTCAGTGAAAAAACGGTTTATCAACGTGAAACAAGGGGGAAAAGGACGTGCCTTGTAGAGTAGGGTTGTTTGCTGGTTTTTACAATATAGCTGCGAAACGAAGATAAGGTGTAGGCGCAGTCACGGTGAGAATCGGGAACGATTTTTGAACGTAACACCATGAGTAATTGATGTCAACGAAGCAGTTACATGTTTCGGATTGTTAAAACGAAAGATTTTTTCAGTTTAGTTATTTATAGCTATTTTAAATTGTCTCCAGTCGTTTAGATTTTGTTTTCAGGTTTTACGTGTAAATGTCTTTTTCGAAAAAAATGTTACAATAATAGATTAATCTTGATATGAGCAAATTTTTCTGTGACCGGTGAAATGTTACCTGTTCATATCCGGATGAAATTATCGGAAATCCGGTATCGCGATTATTATCCGAGTAAAAAATGTCGACAAACGCCGTGTTTCGCGTATTATTTGTCGATTTACGCGGACCAAAGTTCGTCGAACACGTGAAAAACGCGAAAAATTATTATCGTAATTCGTTACGCCGTCGCCGCCGCCGACGCCGCGCCGTTACAAACGACCGAATAGAATTTCACAGTTTTAACCTGACCGAAACGTCGGCGCTCGGAACAATCGAATTCCGTCGGGCCGTATAATTCGCCGTCGCGACCGAAAAAAAATTACTCTAAACCGACCGTTTTCGCGTTGTTAAATTAAAATAGGTTCGTTGTTAAAATTATTATCATTATTTTTTTTTTTTTTTTAGGAAAAGAGCGCGGCCATGCATTTGCCCATTAACAAACGAATGAACGGCGGCAGTCACCCGTACCACACCATGCACCACAACGCCAGGAGTATTCTGAACGGACTCGCCACGTCGTCGTCGCCCTCCACGCTATCGGTACGCCCGAATGAAATAACATTACGAACGCACAATACCCGTTGCTGTGTATTTACATTACACGGTTTCGACGGTAACGCGACGCGCGCACTTTGTACACTTTCGAATAAAATCGTAGGCCGACGCTTGACGTTCAGTAGAAAACCGCATTGTCGCCGTTACGTCCATGTCCGGACGCGGAACGCCACAGCATCGTTGGCTTCGTAATATTTACGTAACCGGCGGTTTGGTACGAATTCCAAAGTTGCTTGGTCGTTTCGGAAACCGGACCGCGTGCGAATCGCGTGTGTCGTTGACCGACGACATAACGATATCGCGACGTAAACGTTTAAATGAATATAATTTGGATTTTTTTTTTCACCACCGTTTTCAGAAATCTCTGGACACCATCACGTCCAGCAGCGGGTCCCATCACAACTTCCATCGCCATTGGTTGGACATGGCCAACGAGTCCGTGACCAATTCTAATCTGATGGACGTGGACGGATCGGCCGAGGACAGCTCCATGGCCGCGGCCGCCGCCCTGCTCTTCAGCCCCCCTTCGTCGGTGGGCGGCGGCATTTCGCCGGGCGGCCCGC
The DNA here is from genome assembly GCA_902439185.1 of Cinara cedri. NCBI lineage: Eukaryota > Metazoa > Arthropoda > Insecta > Hemiptera > Aphididae > Cinara > Cinara cedri. The sequence goes on along the minus strand of CABPRJ010000051.1, from coordinate 208,177 downwards.
TGTCGTCGTTGAATCCCAATTCGCATCTCGCCCATCATCACGCACTGTCGCCGCTCGCGCCGCCCCCGCACTCGGCCAATTCGGTCGGTCTGGCCCCGGCTCATCATCACCACCATCAGCACATCCAACAACAGCTCCAGCAGTACGCCGCGGCCGCCGTTGCCGCGGCCACGGCGGCGGCCGCCGCGGCCGCCGCGGCGTCTTCGGCCGGCGATTCCACGTCGCCGCCACCGAACTTGCCGCTTACGCTGCCCCCGATGGCACATCACTACAACCAGAACAACAACATAACCGGTCCGAACAAACGCCGGAGCGGCGGCACCGGCTTGACGGTGCAACAGCAGCTGTACCGGCGGGCAGGAACTCCGACGTCGTCGACGACTTCGTCGCCATCGCCCAGGCTATTGAATTCCAGTAAGTTTATGGGGGGTTTTTTTTTTTTTTTTTTTGATTTTTGGACTCTGATTGAAACGAGAAACGTATCGATTCTGGTAAAACCGTTTTACCGTGACGCGAGGTTATTTTTTTTATTCTGTCTGATATCACATTTTCTTGTTCCGTTCGACAAATGACAAGAGACTTTTTGATTTTGAATTTAGTTCCGGCCGATATTTGATATTCCGTATATTTTTCTTAACAATTGGGAGAAAATGGGAGATTTTACGTCATTAACGGTTTCATTGTTTAAAATATGCTTCCGATCAATACAAATTTGACATTAATCGATTTTTTTTTTTTTAGTTTTTATTAGGTTGTGTAAATAAAATTGTTCGGAAAAATAGAAATAATCGGAAATTTATGCGTGGTACGTTATACGTTTAATTTAGTGGTAAAAAAAAGTTTATTGTAATGTAATAGTTTTTATTTATAAGCGTTAACGAGCATCGTATTATTTAAGGAATTTTAAAACACTTGAAATGAATATTCGTTCAAAATCGTTTATGGTTACCTGCGCAAATGATTTAAATAAGTCCCCGTGTTCTACGATTTCAGTTTTTCATAAGAGTGATGCATTCATTTAAAAAAAAAGAAAATTAGATATATCTGAATGCCTATTCATGATTAACTGGCAACCCAGTTAGCAAACGCAGTAGTTTCAAGATGCCCGTTAAAAACTGTTATCCGTTCATTTTTTTGCCACAAAACTTTGGTTAGAGGTTTAATTATTTCGTGTTTATACAAAAAAAAAAGAAAGAAAAAAAAAAGGACAACATAGATACTGGGTACTTGACACCGTGTTTACGATACAATAATGCAACAAGTGGTTATTTAACAATTCAAATGGAGCTCGTTTATAAATCGATTACAAACTAAGCACGGATATTTACGTTACGTTACACTTGGGGATTAACACTCTTTTAAAAAAATGAAACATTTTGATTATTTTTTTTCGTTAGTGGAATTATCATTTTAACAACTTATATTATAATTGAATTATTTAGTTAATGCGTCAAAAATAAAAAAATCTGATATTGTTAAAAGTTATGGAAGTGTTGTTATATACGACATTTTGATAATATCTGTACGCAATGATAAATCATTGCTAACGAAATATGATTCTGAACGAATTTCGAATAAAGATGTTTATTAATGCCACGATTTGTACGATTTCCGTCAAAATTTGAAATTTAAATACATAGAAAAAATAGAGCTGATACTAAGGTTGGCAGCGATCTCTGTTGTAGGTGAGAAGTTTGGATGTTAGGATACATAAGGTTATTTCATTTATATCTGTAAACAACGATAAACCATTGCCTGACGAAAGACGATTGAAGATGAAGTGCCGTCATTTTTTTTGTGATTTTCATTTAAATTTGATTAAAAAAAAAAAAAGTCATCCAATATAAGTATTCAAGTCCATACGTGTATTTATAACCAATTTTCAGAAAAAAACTCCAAAAAATTAAAATTCCTTTAAAGCTCAAAATCACTTAAAAGTTTTGACGATGATACCGTAAAAAACTAAATTAAAAAGCTAACAATAAATGTATCTTGATTTTTCGGGTAAATCATTTTTTCTCGTAGAAAACGTCTTCCGTGTTATTATAGAATAATGAAATTGTGAAATTGTACGTTTTCCTACGTTTTTTCCCACTTATGTGCTTTTATTTAAAAAAAAAAAAATGGCATCGAAAGTTAAAAAATAATTTCTTTAAGGTACCATATAGACAACAGAACTTTCAGAAAAGTTGTGGTTCATCAAGATCGGAGTAAGTTTACTTAGAAGATTGTGTACACAAGCTAGAAGAAGAAAAAAAAATAACCGCTTAGAAAATCATAAAATGACTCCGTTAAAGTACATATTAGATAAAATAACTTTTTTCTGAAAATAAATAAATAAACACTATTGTAAAACCAATTTATCCCACGCTTCGTTCAGAATATACAATTAATACCTTACGCTCGATAGTTTTATTTTTCACCGCTTAATACAATTTAGAACGAATATCGAGTTATGTATTCAAGAATTTTTGTTTGGCCAAACCGTTTCATCGACATAGAACTTTGAAAAAATGACAAAATCTGACGACTGCTAGAAAAGATTAATATGCATTAGTACTCAATGAAAATTTTAAGAACAATTTTTAACCGAATTAAATTAAAAACAATGAAATCGAAAATTTCGTTGCCGTTAATTTGTGCGTTTTTCGCATACGGGGTATTCCGGTTTTCCTCAACTATTATGAACATTACTCGGATAATGAAAAAAAAATGACTTACTTAATCATCATCCGGATCCAAAACACTACGAAATAGCATTAGTATAGCATTAAATAGCATTAATCGTGTATTTTTTTCCCCGTCGTTATTGGAGACAGATATCTGGTATAGTAAATTTAATAAAATGAAAAATCACGCATATCGTGGTGACACAAATTTACGTTGCTTGCTCCGCTCAGAATCCATAGGTGAAGATAGCAAAAATAAAATCAAAACATTCCTCTCACTGCGCTTAAAATTTAAAATAATCGATCTATACTCTCCGTGTCACGGCTAAACAATACGATAAATCGTTTTCTGTTTTTTTTTTTATATTTTGTTGTAATATTTTTTTTCGAAAACTATTTAGAATGTTTTTGTTTTTGAAAATATACCGATTACGCTAAAAAAATATTTATTTTAAGTGTAAATCATAAGTGTATTTTATTAAACAAACTTTACAATAAATTAAATTATAAAAACGGACCAAATGAAAATGACAACGATAATTCAATTTAAGTTCAAAGGAAGAAGTTTCGCATAGTGTTCGCTTGTCGACGAACGAGAGTCAATAATAATTATATACGTTATCGGGCACTGAACGTATACAGAGCGATTCTTTCATCATTGAACGTTCGTTATTTCGAATAGTTTTGAATTGAAAAAAATTGTTTTTTATTTATTTATTTGATTCATACGGACGTAATCCAATTTATATACAATATAAAATTAACGATTCAATTGACATTTCTCTTAAATCCACATAAATGATTCACAAATAAATCAACATTAAACATATTACGGATAAATCGGAAAATTAGACGTTTAATTTGTTGTTGCCATAGGAAAATAAAATAATTCAACACGACATCTTAAATTACATAAAGAAACCTTAAATTTAATCATGGACAGCAGTTCAAAATCCTAAAACCATCGTCTTTTTTCTCGACAATACATTAACCTACAAGCATTTCTAAAACGGTTATGTTACCACACATTTTTCCAACGACAATCTACATTGAAACTTCCATAAATAAACGGAGTATCAGTTCAAATACGTTTTGGTGCGAAATTTTCGATTTCTGTCAACCCGTCGACAATATTATCATATTTTACTTTTAATTTCGGAGTGGAGGAGTGGAGCGTAATTTTTTTGGCGGCACGGCCCGTTGCGTTTTAACAGTGTTCCACTACTCTACCCCTAACCAAACTTAAAAGCAAAGCTGTTAGTTTTTAAATAAACAAAAAAAAAAAAAAAATGAAAATAAAAAATCGATGGTCTTTAAAATAACGAGTGTTTAATGACAAAAAAAATGATCTTATATACATAAACAGTGTGTCCCGTCGAAAACGACGGAGTTTCCCAGGGCTGTTAATATTTGTATTATTTTTTCTTTTTTTTTCTTTCAATCGATTTGTCTTCGAGGGGTTATCGATTTATAGAATAATTAAATTTTTATTTTCAACCCTTGAATAATTTCTAAGTTATAGGCGTTTTAATTTCTAGAAAATAGTCGCGAAAACAATTAGTATAAATTATTAATTATCAATTAACTATTAATCGGATATGATACATTACAAACTTTAAGTATAATATTTTTTACAAAATGGTTATTTTAAAAATGTTCTCAAGTGAATCAATAATGTTATTTTTTTTTTTTTTTTTTGGTGTGTGTTTAGAGGATGGAAATAAAAAATGAATTTTTCTCCCAAATCGATGCCCCCCCTAGAAAACAAACCGATTGGAAAAAAAAAAAAAATTAAACGAAAACAAATTTAATATTAAAAGTGCTAGAAAAATCGGTCGAATACGGTGGGGACACACCGTGTATAATATAAGGCGGCCGCAGTGAATATAATAGTCTTTGACAACTAATAACTAACAAAATATCTAAAAAAAATTATAAACATTTTAACAGTCTCTCACCGCGACCGACAGTTTTCGACAATTGGCTTTTATTAACTTTTCACGACCGTTCGGCGCAATCGATATTTTACATTATATTTTATTCCTCAGATCATAATTATGATAGTCGTTCCGACCGTCCATGTTTTTCCACCGGGCCCATTTCAAACGATATAAATCATCTCGCGAAACACCGTTAATACTTTTTCGAAAATAATAGAAAAGCGCGTTTCGTTTGAAAACCGCGGTGTCCCGGCTGTTTTCGGGCTTCTTGATTTTAGGTTAGGTAACATATTAAACATTGTTTTCGTCAATATTAAGTTATTCGTAGTAATTAATTTTCCACGGTACTGTGCTACGTTTAGTTAGTTTTTTTTTTTTTGTATGAAATATTTTTGGATTAACGTATTCTGTTTTACGTTTTCGTTTATTTCGAAAAAATGTTAAAATAATTATTATTGCGTCGATGACGGACTTCCATCGTAATACGATTAATTACCATAAATAATTTTACTAATCTTTTTTTTTGTTTTTTTTTTTTCGTTTTTGAAATTCAGAAAACGACGCAGACACTACTACGAGTGGTTTAGGCCTACACGAAAATGGTAATTTTTCGACGTCTGGACTGCCGACCACCACTACTACTGTGCTCTGGCCACCACTGGGCCTACTTACGGCCGCGCATCATCACAATATGTCTTCGCCACCGAAATTTCAGGAACTGTTCGGTTCTACCGTGAACACATTGGCCGCGGTTACTTCTGGGTCGCAGGTCCTGCCCGCGTTACCGCCGCCGCCCATCTCTTCACCGTCGTCTTCGTACCGACACACATCGAAAGACACGAACGGCATGCAAACTTCCAACGCCAATGTTTCTGGTACTGATATCGGGATCGGAACCAGTACCGGAAATACGGCAAACGCTGACGAAGAAGACCCGGCAATAGACGACGACGACGACGAAGAAGACGAGGAAGACGAGGAAGAAGAAGAGGAGGATTTAGACGATGACGAAATGGAGGAAGGAGAAGAATACGGCGACGAAGAAGAAGAAGGGGAAAGGGCGATGAGCGGCGGTGATAGTGGCGGAGCCCAAAATCGACGATTACGCAGACAACAGGTTCGCCGTTTGAGACAGTTTCATGGTGCCGGCGACCGGAACGCGACAAATAGTCAGAACGACGGAACCGAATCCGGCTTGACTTCGAACTATCATCAAAACTGGCAACAGCCTTCGAACAGTACGACTTCGGCGATGTCTATATCTAAACAACAGCATCAACAATCGATTGGATCGTCCTCGCAGCAACACATAGATCCGGAGCGTTTGAAGGCGTTTAACGTGAGCCATTGATTTAATTGTTTAATAAAAAAAAAAAAAATTAAAATTTTTCGTTTCAACATGTTTCTGTTGTTGTTTGATACGTATATTTAGATGTTCGTGCGGCTGTTTGTGGACGAAAATTTAGACAGACAGGTGCCCATCAGCAGGCAACCCAAGGACAAGGTACAGGCGATTATAGACTCTTGCGGCCGGCAGTTTCCCGAACTCTCGGACAGGTCGCGTAAGCGCATCCGCACTTATCTGAAATCGTGCCGTCGCAACAAGCGGAACACACCCCAGTCCGGCGGCGCTGCCTCGTCGTCGCCTCCGCCGGCCGCTAATCCGTGGCCGTCGAACGGTTCCACTTCCGACCCGAACGGACAACCGGTACGCGTAGTTATTGTATTGTGCAGTTTATACACTTCGACCGCACTTTTGCTGACACAACGTTCGCGACGTTTGTTTTGTTTTTTTTTTTTTCCGTGTATAGCAAAGACCGACCCCGGCACACTTGACCAGCGCCCAGGCCGAGACCATACTGGCGGTGGCTTGTCAACGCGAGTCGGACAACGCCCGCCGGATGCGCCTCGGCCTGGAGCCCGTCGCCCAGCCGTATCCGTACGCGATGACCCCGACGTCCGGGGCCAACGCGTTCCAGCCGCCGCCCGGTTCGCTGTTGCAGCTGAGCCAAAACGGCAACGGCGGCGGGACAATGCAAATGTCGTCGACGTCGTCGGACGACGACGCCGGCGTGGGCGACAGCAGTTTCGACAAGTCTTCGTGCAACGCCGCGGACGCGGACGCCGCGGAACACCGCAACGACAACGACGAGCCGGACAACCCGGACGGCGGCCGCGACCGGCGAGAGGGCAGCGTTTCAGCGGCGGCAGGCGACGCGGCCGCCGTCAACAACGCCGGCGTTGCCGAGGAGCCGAACGCGGGAATCGTGACGTGCGGAGCGACCGTCACGTCTTCGTGTCCCAGCAACAACGGTACGGCACGTTTAAAAAAAAACGCGCATTGAAACGCGCGGTACCGTTTCCCAAAAACACGGCGGGCGGCTCGGAGTGTTGCTATTTCGAATCGCCGGCGATTCAGTTTTCCGGCCCGTCTNGCGCGGTACCGTTTCCGAACACGGCGGGCGGCTCGGAGTGTTGTTATTTCGAATCGCCGGCGATTCAGTTTGCCGGCCCGTCTCGGCCGTGAATTTATCGAAATTCGCCGAGTACACCGAATTTCCGCTTTCTAAAATTATTTTATTTTCGCAAAAAAAAAAAAAAGGTCATGGTTTTTGTTAAATTTCTAACGTCGCCCGCAGCTCGTCCGTTTTGTTATAATTTTTTTTTTTTCCGTCAATCGCGTGCGATTCGAAGACACCTATTTCGAGCCGCCACTGTCAAAGCGTGTCGAATTTCAGCAAACATGCTTCGCGCGACAAATTTCACAGACTTTTTAATCCTATTACTATTATTATTATTAGGCGGTGTTATAATACGCGAAACCGACTAACTGAGGAATGTATTGGTTCTACAATCGCGTGTTTTTTTTTTTTTTTATACTCTATAGTCGTTCTTTATAAAATCTCTTTTCGATTTCTAAGTGTAGCGCTATTTTTGAAAGGAAATTTGATTTGGTTTGAGTTCGTTTATTTTTTTTTCCTTCGATATTCTCGAGGATTTTATGATTTTAAATGGGAAACGACATAGGAAAGACAGGAACATTTACGCTGTGTATTGTTTTAATATCGTTAATATTACGGCGTTTCAGAACATGTATAACCGGGAGTCCACTCAGAATCGTTTTTCGTCAGCAATTATTAATCGCTTAGTGTCGCGGATAAATGTACATTAAATTTCCCATTTACCCTCACAAACGTTCACCTACAATAGTTTGGCCCACTCGTGGCGAAGTACGTCCGTTTGTTCTACACATTCATATTAATTCCGTACACACTATTGGACGGTTTATATTAGGTATTTTTTTTTTCGCTACGCAAAATGTATTATTTCCAGCAATCGAACATTATGCAATAATATTGTTGATTGATAAGAAACGTTATGACGTACCGTGCACAGGGGGTTTAGCAGTCTTTGGAATCACCATACATCCGTAGAACTTCATTGATTTACAATTTTACATGGTCGATTTCTTTTACGTATAAATTCTATTACATCGGCTTTCGATTTTAGTCGGGATTATGAAATAAAAAAAAAAAACACGTGCATATTAGGCTAAACGTCCGTCTGTATCAATACCGGAGGAAACCGTACATACATTTTGAACCGCTAATGAATAACCACAGGTTTTTCGGAAATAGAACACTAAGTATTACACTCGGTTTTTTCGCATACTACCAGACCGAGAGTTGAAAATAACCAAATACGACCGGATATAGAATACGTCGATCCAGATTCGATTGCCTCATATACGTACTGTTACGCCTGTTAAAAACTAACGCCAGAAAAACGTATCGTTCAAAGCGCATTGATCGTCTTTTCCGCAATACGGACCGAACATCCGTCGGGACGTTCACGATTTCCGAAATCACGCGTTATCTTATCAATTGCGACCGTATGTTTACTACCGTCCGTCACCATTATCTCAAACGTAGAACAATATTGTTGTTCGATGTCTGCGACGCGGAGATGACATTATAGTGCCGCGCGGTACGTTAGTCCGGTAGGTCCGTTGTTCGGACGGCGCGCGGCGGATCCGTCGTCGTTTCTCGCAGTTACCCCGTTGTTTCGCGGTCGATAAAATCTGCGGCGGACGACGGTTTTCTTTTGTTCTTTTATCGCGGTATCGCGGAACGATTATCAAGGGTCCGCGGCCCCGTCTCCGGCTCCCCTCGTTTCTACAGACTTCAAAGTTTCGTCTGCGTTACGCTCGCCGTACGGTGCCTCCGCTCGTACCGTTTATCCGCCGCCCTTGCCCCGTCGCACTCGACAATCTCCGGACTCGTCGGACCGCGCGTTCCCGCCGTGACGCGTAACTCCCGAGTCGCGCGCGCGCCCCACCGTGTTCGTAATAATATTTTCGGTATTTATTTTCCGCAGAAACCGCCGGACCCACCGACTTGAGCGTTAACAAATCGTCCGCGGCCACCAACACTCCGGGATCGGTCCCCATGTCTTCGGCCGTGGCCGTCGGCTCCGGGGGCGGTTACATGCAGGGCGGCACCGGCACCGGATTCAAAAGCCTTTCATCCTCGACGTACACCACGACGGTCAACCACCGGCGCGTGAGCAGCAACAACAACGGCGTGTCCAATCCGACGGGCATGCTGCAGCTTTTCCCGACGATGACCACCGCTTCCGGCGTCTCCGGCGGCACGCCCGCGACGCTTCCGCTCCAGCCGTTGCTCGCGCAAACGACACCGCCAGCGCAACCTAGCAGTAAACTGTTGAACAAAGCGGACGTGGTGACCGTGAGGCAACTGATCGCCGGATACAGGGAATCGGCGGCTTTCTTGTTGCGTTCGGCCGACGAGTTGGAACACCTGTTGTTATTGCGGGGTTAATGATGATAATAATATTATTATCATTATCACTATTATTATTATTTATTATCTTTATTATTATTATCATTATTATTATTATGAACGGTAGAATATTATTATGAATACATAGTCAATGGATATATTATTATTATTATTATTATTATTATTATTATTATTAATATTATAATACGTGTTATAACGCTTTTTCGAAAATCTTTCTCTGTTCTTATAACGATACTATTGTGTAAAGTACAAAAACAAATTTTAAAATAATACAATTATCGTGTCGTTTTTTTTTTTTTTTTTTTTTTTTTTCCTTATCGTTTTCGTTTGTAACGGCGTACGATTTGTTGTTTTTTTCCTCTCGGTTTCCCGCGGGAAAAATACGGCATAGAGTGTACACTGTATAACGCACGCGGACGATATTATCAATGTAGGTATACAAATACAATATTGTCGTTGACGGGTCGTCTCATTATTTATTATTATTATCATTATTATCATGATGTTATATCGGAACAAAACAAAAACGAAAAAAACAAAAAAAATAAATAAAAAAATAAAACGTACTATGAATATATTATTATATTACATTATTATATTATTATATTATTATTATAAATTACGATATTTTGAATATTATATTATTATAATTATTAAAACTTTATTATTATATTATTATAACTATATTATTACTATCATCATATTAACGAAAATAAACACATTGAAAAATAAAATGAATTTAATTTATTTATAACGATAATATTGTAATTAACGCCCGTAATAAAATATTAATAACGTAACGACTCGCTGGGGGAAAAAACAAATGTAAAAACAAAAAAAAAACAAAAAAAAACAAAAAAAAAACAAAATATAAATTAAAATTATTTTTTACACGATAATTTATCATAACATAATAAATATTATAATAGTATAATTGATAATTGTACAATATTATAGAGTAGGCGACTGAAAAGTCGAAACGAGAATTTCCGTTACAACGATAACAATATTATAATCAATGATTAACGATCGGATGTTATCTTAGTTTATGTTAAAATAAAAAAAATAACAATAGTTAGAAAAAAAAAAAAAAAAAAAAAACAATTTTTTTTTTTTTATTAAAGTCTATAACGTGTGTGTATAAAACGGTTTGTGTTTACATCGGTCGTTTTCTTTTCTGTTCGTCAAACGATCCGTTTGTCTAGCTAATGTATTAATATTGTTTGTCTCTTTCGTTTGGCTACAAGAATTTCGCGCCGCGATATTTCGTTCCGATCCCGTTGGCACAGTACGTCGTCGACAGACGTCCCCGTTACTATTGTATTCCGTTATTTTGTATCCCACTCGCTTTCGGTATAAACACTCGTATTGTGTGATGATGGTTTAAACGTTTACAAAAAAAAAAAAAAAAATACGCACACACACACACATACACACACATATATATATATATTTATTATACGGCTCATTTGCGTAATATTTTATTATGATTCGGTTTTTTTTTTTTTACAAAACGCTTTTTCTCGCAACGTTACAGTCTCGCTTACCCACCGCCCCCCGGGCCGGGGCCCAAGGAATCTTTCCTCGAAACAACAATCGGTTCGATTGTCGCACTCGACGTTTCTGTTTGTTTTTTTTAACACGATAACACGTACGTACATAATACGTGCGTGTTGTGCGCGGGTACATTTCGATTTTGAGTTTGTCGTCCCGATACGCGTTGTTTGGCCCGGTATTACCGTGCCCAATACGAGTTTCTGGTTTTGACCAACGTACAGACACGCGTAAAACACACACACACACTTATGACGTTTGCGAAACCGTAATTATTGACAATATTTTCGTGTTTAGTATTGTTTTTTTTTTTTATTATTAAATTGTACTGTAATAACATTATTGCTTAGGCGTAGACGCGGTGAAAACAAAACCGTCAAAAATATCCACCCTCGCGTTATTCCTAAATAATATATTTAATAAGATTTCGATCATTATTCGCTATCACAATAATATTATAAATTACTTTTTGAATTTCGTAATTTCAATTTTGTCACGATCCCGCTGTGCCCGTACGTATATCATCGTTAAAATATCATTATATTTTTTTATGGATTTCGGATAATATCTACGCGATTCGTTCGTTCGTTACTCCTCCCCCACTCCTCCGTCAACCAAATATTATCGCATTTATCGCGGTACTGTTGCGGGATACGTGCCTATATAAAATACAATACCCGAGGCGGTTTTTCCTTTGTCTCGCGATCCGTTAAAAAACCGTTGTATTATTATTTTCGTTTTTATCATAAAAAATTATGTACGGAATTATAAGAATAAGAAATTTGTTTTAAAATGTTTTATAGTAACTATATAGCTGTGAAAAAAAAAAAAATAATAGAAAATCCCAGTATTAAACCACATATTATAGTAAAACGCGTCCGGATTTTTGTACCGGAAACCGATTTTACGAAAAATACAAAATTATGTTATATAGTTAATTCGTTGTTTTTGTTTGTTTGTTTTTTTTTTTTCTGAAGCTGTTCAAACTATTAAAATTAAATCGCTAGTTTTAAACATTTGTTTCCCATTGTTACATTTACAACGGAATTGTACCTCATTTGTACACCTCGGGATATAATAAATTGTACGAAAAAAAAATTGCGAAAAATGATTATTACTGTTAAAAATCTATAGCCGATCACCGAACGAAATGTCAACCGACACCGGATTGAACGCTCGTATAGTTTTTCCTCTTTACTGTAATTGATCGAATGGGGATGGGGGGGGGACATTGAATACGAATCGTGTATTATTCACGTACCGATAAAAAAAAAAAAAAAACAATAATGATAAAAAAGTTCCTGTAAAGTGTAAATCTAGTGTAGTACACATTTTTGTTTTGTCTTTATTTTATATAATAGTTTTAATTTATTATTTATTATTATTTTTTGTAATGGATTATATTTTAACTATATATTCGTACGATTACTTATACTCCTACAATACTTAAATATTATCATAAGATATATACTGTGTATTTTTTTTTTTTTTTAATTTTAGAAAATTATTGTTAGCCGCCGCCATAATAACGGCTTGTAGCGAGTTTGTGTAGTTCCTGTCGGACAATTAGTTGTACATCTACTGCGACGAATACTTAAACATTTTCAACCAAGTTACACAAATAATAATAATAATTATTATTGTAAAATGTTTTTTTTTTTTTTTTTTACCCCACGATTGTTTATCTCTGCAAATAGCGACTCTGACGCCGACTGCGCTAATAATTAATTACCCTTTATACATTATACCTATTGTTATTATGATTTCTCACCGAAGCATCTTGCGAAATATTATTTGTGCATGTATTATATGTGATCTATTGGGTAAATCGTCTGTTGTACACGCAATAAATTTATGTTCGATTTTAATAAACGATTTAATGTCTCCTTATAATATTGTCGCAGTCTTGAAGACGCGTTTTTTATTATTATTATTATTATTTTTTTTCATAATTTTTTAAGTCCGCACGTCTGCAGCAGTAATAATAATAATAAAATAGTGTCTTTAGTTCTTTATGACTTTATTTGTTCTATACTACGGTCTTGTGCGCAAGGTTTCGAACGAATGCGATCGCGAGGTCATTTGTATTTTGTTCGATTATTACGATCGAGAATCCATATCTATTTTACTATCTGATAAACGCAGACTTGAATCTAATGCAATAATGCAATTCATTGCAGACACTGGTTTTATGATGGACACTCACAAGTACCCATGCAATACATTATTGTTATAGATAGAAAATAATGCAACAGTGCCAACATATTGTTTTAAGTCGTTTATGTCATTTTACAAAACGCCCGGGCAAATAATCAAAGGATTTAATTTGTATACGATTTTACTATTCGCTTAGACCCTTAATTTATCAGTAATTTAATTACATATCTATTTCGAATAATAAAAATAATACCTTTTTATGTTCTTTTAAAAATTAAACTACATTTTCTTATTAATTATTTAAATCCAACAATATAAAAATACATTTCCCGTAGGTTTTTACTTTTGGAAAGTAACGTGCGTCGCTATACGAGAACCTTATTATCTATATAATATAAACAATATAAGATATAAAATAATGGTTTAAAACAGTGGTTTCTAACCTTTTTCGAATACGACTTCCCATTATTAATTTTTTGACCCATTTAAAAAAATTAATTGTTTCATTCATCAAAATTTAATTTAATTACGAAAAAATATTTACATGGTAAACAGTTTTGGTTAATTCACACATTTTTTAATTGTCACTGTCAGGCAGTGTCAAGCGGCAATGTCAAACCGGTCAGTGTTTGGGTGTTTAAAAAATAATTATTAGTAAATGTTGCAGCAGGTACCATCCAACCAATAACATGTAATAACAAGCAGTAACTGTACAAGCTAACAGAAATTTGTAATTATATTATAACTTTGTATTCATATTTATTAATCATAGGATTAGTAGGACATAGATCATGATTAGTAATCACCTATATTTATTTATGATTTAAGTTTCAAGACCGTATAGTATGTAAGGACACGAAGTTAAACATATTTCATATACCTACGTATATCATTTATTGATAAATTATACGTATTGTTTGATATGGAAGAGCAATATATAAAAATAAAAAATACGGATATACTTCGCGAATTGTTTCTGTCATAGAACATAACATCAAAACTATTGTATTATAAATGTAAGAAAAATACGACTTTTAAAACTAATATTATAATTTGTGTTAGCATAATTAATGTACATCAATATTGTAAAACAGTTTATATTAACATAGTCTGTTAGGTTATGGTGTCCATGGAAAACATGTCCATTTATTACCATGCAAATGTACTCCCCTGACCAATTTTTGTTTTTGGCCATATTTCCCAAGGTATTGAAGTTAGCTCTCCACCCAATCTTAATACAAAACATCCAAAGTAATCACAAATTAATAATTAGGTTTAGGGAGCTTAACTTCATCGTGAAACCCCATTATATTGAGTGATGCGTTCCAAACCAACATCAACATTTAGCAAATCGATTGAAATTGGTTTTTAGAATTTGTAAAAAAAAAAAATTGTATAATTTAAAAACAGCTGATGCTGGAGACTGGTACGTCCAATGTTATAGATGGGAAGGTAGAAACATATACAATTATTTAATTTATATTTTTACGCAATAATATATCGTTAATAAAAAGTAATTCTGAACGGATTTCGATTATATATTTTTTAAAATTTTTAATTATGCTATATAATATAAATATATTTTATATTTATAAATATAATATTACGTATGTTATGATTATTTAGGCATACCATAAATACGTCGACATTTTAAGGATATTTAGTGAATTTTAGGAAGCTATAATAAATTATAAATATATGTAATGATAATTATACAATAGAAAAATCTAGACTGACAGATGCGACCGTCTTCGCTCAGAATCGTTTTTATTCGTGGATTCAAATTATTACACATCCATCGTTATAGTAGGTAACCTACCCAATAACCAGGTAATAGGCACACTCAACATCTACAATAATACAGCGACTTCTAAGGCTTTTATTTCTTTTTATAATTTATTATGCACTGCCGTATTATAGACTAGAGAGTAGTATATTTTACACGCAATTTTAGATAAAAAAAATTATTAATATGTACTATAAACAATACTATTATAACTTATAAAATAGTAATATTAATTGTGAAAAGCATCAGGCTGTGGGGCGCTGAGTTTTGGGCGTTTTATCGCAGAAGTATAGATACGTAGGTTATAAAAAACATTATTGATTATAAATACTATATTTTTAAACTACAACCAACGCGTTAAATGTAAATACGTAACAATAATAATAACTATAAACAAAAAACGTCAAAGTTAATAGGTTTTATACCTATTATTATATACGAGCGTGTAAATGTATTCTAGTACAGTAAATAATTTAGGCCTTCAAAATATAAAATAATGTTACTCATTTGGTATTGAATAATTTCAAAACAGTTTATTTAATAATTCGCGAACCTTTGTACACTATTACAGTAATTTAGTTGTATTAAAAATATTTATTGTTTATATTTTATTGTCCCATATTGAACTACTGAACATGCTATATTAAATTGTTCATTTTTTTTGGGACGGTATAATTGAAACTTTCCCTGAGCATTGGGTGGACAGAAAAAATGTTGTTTGGCCAAATAAAAATAAAATGGTTTTACGGCTGATTGAAAAAAAATGTATGCCTGATGAACTTGAATATACATGTTTAAAATGCAGAGAATCGTATAACGGCATAGGTAAATATAATAATATACCTGTTCATTTTTCATGTTTAGCTAAATTTTTAAATAGTTTATTTTTTTTGTTATTTCTACAAATTAGTCTACACATGTACTTGTATTAAATTTACTATTTAAGGACAAAACTCTTTTTATTCCAGATTCATTAGTTGAATCTAAAACTAAATCTAAAAAAGCTTTATACATGTCTGGTTTATCGTCTACAGAAGAAACTGTTTTTGTTAATAGGACACGCCATAAAGAAGTTATATGTTCTCCTACTTCGTTTACAAATTCATGCCCATTGTTTTTAGGAAATACATGTACCTATCATGAATTTAAAAAATTATAATTTATAATTTTCATTAATTTTTGAAAATTGTTTTTTAATTAAAGGTTATATTATTATCTTCTACGACAACTGTGAACTGACTTAACGGTGCGTTAATTGTTGGTAACATCAGTTCAGTAAGTTAAATATTGCAACCATAGATATTATCTAAGGATATGTGGCAGCCCGCTTATGCACGGTAACACAAACTGCCAAAGTTGTATTAATAACAAAACCATTGTTTATAACGAGTGTGACGCATCGAGGCAAAAATAATAATCTTTTAAATCTAATAACATCATATTCTGTGATGATATAGTAATATAGTAAGGTTATTATATTAGACAGAGGTGGTAAATTAAATTATTTATTTGCGAAAATAGTGTATTTTATGAAAAAAAAAAAAAGACCTTATTTACTAATTATTTTTACGGTTTAAACTTGGAAAATATAAACAAAAAATAAGTATGTGTTTATATAATATGTACCTATATAAATACGATCAATGGGTGGGCTTCAGCCCTTTAACCGCCCCCTCCCCCTGCGTACGTCACTGGTCTGTACACGCCTTTATACGCATATCACATAATATAATAAATAATTGTAGGCCATAACAACGGACCGCGACCGCGATCGAAAAACCGAACCGAACCGTTAATATTTTTTGCTACAACTAGGCCAAACTGAACCGACAGTATTTTGTTGCTGATACCGGACTGGACTATTGAAAATAATACATTTGAACCTGGAACTAAACCGAATTAATCCCAAATATTGTTGAACCGGAGTTAGACCGAGTCGATTATTTTTATATGTGAAGACCGAAAAATACCGGAGACCAGACCGGACTGATATAGACCGAATTTTGTTAAGCACTTGTACCTACCGAAAACAAATTACTTACAAAACTTGCAAAATTATTATGTTGAAAAATAAATCAGAAATGTGTAAAAACTTTTTTTTATTATAATTTTTAAGAATTTTTTGGTAATGTTTAATTATTTAAAAACTACATAGAAAATCATATAATTTTCTTTCGAATTCTTCCAAAATATTTCGAAAAACCCTGGAAAATCAAAAATTAACTCTCTTATGTAACGACTAGACGAAATTTCCTTTTAAAAAGTTACTTTATACATCGAAACAAGAATTATTTTTGAAATGTTTTTTACAGAAAGAAAAAAAAAAGACCGACATACTTAACTCATGGGTGAACGACTGTGATGGATGAGAAATTAGGTAGGTAGTAGAAAGGAAATTTAATGTTTATCTGCATGCAATGATAGAATATATAAAACTATTAAAATATCTTTATTATATGTTTAATATTAATAAAAAAGTGAATTTAATTATTCTTACCTTTCAAAATCATTCGGTAACATAAAGTAACCAAATCCATTAGTTGAGTGAATCTATTTTCTGTTTTCACTGTATTTCACAGTACATTTTATGTATGCAATACCTTTGACACTTCATAATTAAAATGAAATATTACACCTAAAAAAATTGGTCAAAGAATTCACAAAAAATGAATTAAAAATATAAAAGTGTAGCTATAAGTCAAAGTAGCCGAAAAATCACAAGGGCAAGAAATTCGGTGATATTACAACGACGTCATAACAAAGAAACGTCATAAATATTTCTTAAAGAATTATTTTTCCTATAGATAATCACACTGATTTGAGGTAGGTTTCGGTCTGTTTACGATTTTTAGAATTATATGAGCTAAATAGGAAGAACACCATCTGGTTTTGCATAATCTGTTCTTTCTTATACTACGGCGTGATAACAATGAATATTTTCATATATATATATATCATAACATAATATTTTATAAACTCGTGTATGTTTTGTACATTTATATTTATCCCAACACAATTTAATGCAATAAATATGTTAAAAAATTGCAATATGAATTTTTTCACATGGCTTAACAGTGATGTGGTCATCAAAAATATTCCCAGACCATTCTCTTAAAAAATCCTTTTTAGGAAACTAACGGTTCACCCACAAAAACTCTTTATTCACTACCACATTTGTTGGAGCCCTTAGCAACTTTAAACGATGTAGTATTAAGTAATATACATTGTCTTTGTAGGTTTTCACGTCTAGGTCCTCCTTGTTCTTCTGCTTTCAAATACCTTCCTCCTTCTTCCACTAATTTATATAGTTTTGGTTGATTACGTTCAGAATAATAACTATCATTATAAATCGGAGCCAAATTACTTGTTGAAAAGTTGTTCACAGGAAAAAAAAAAGACCGTAATATATTATAACTTATATCTACATTTCTGAATTTTCTTACATTTATAAGTTTCAGTAGGTTAATAAAAAGTTCAATGGATCTAATAACGGCTACTACTAGTGCTAGTGTTATGTTCATTATCAAATCTACCTGTATTAAAAAAAGAAATAGAAATTGGCAGCAGAAAAATTTTGAAAAATGAAATAAGCTATGGTGACATTTTATAGTCGGAATTACTTTTAAAAGACAGTAGTTCATTCTGTGATTTTATTAGACTAACGAAATTTGATTTTAAAGAATTTCTTTATTCGGTAGCTCCTTAAATCTCGAAAAAAGATACAAACTACCGTACTACCGTGCCACTATTTCACCATTATAAGATTAGCGGTTACTTTGCGATATTTAGCCACAGGCGATTCATTTTGTACCTGTTTAAGATATAGAATTTCTTCAATTTTAGCGGAAGTATGCAAAGCAATCTTTGAAGTTCTTAAATGATATTTTCAAGGAAACAAATAATTAGAAACTACCTAAGGTAGTATTTAATAATTAAAAAAAAACCAGTAAAATATGATTTTACATAGTTATTGTTTATTTAAAAAAAGGATATCTCAAACATATAAATTTAATGAAAACAATAAAATATATATAACTAGCTTTCCCTTCCGTACTTGACCGGAAAAATATAATGTCTGTGAGTTGCGTACAAAAATATATTATTTAAATCTAAATTATCAAAGTTATTATACAAGTAGCCTGTCACAGGAATAATATAACTTTTTATTGTCGATAGAATTTTCAAAATCGGTTTAATAGTTCTAGAAATAATTACCTATAAATAAAACAAACTTACGAACTTTACTAGCCAAGGATTATCTTAGTTTATAAATAATTATAATACAAGTACAAATTACATTTTTAAATAAAGACAAATAATTTACTTAATATGTTACATATTTGATTTTGGGCACGACATATTCATGTCGGAGCCAATGGGAAATTTTCTTTTTTGAAAATGAGTAGCGGTATATTAGTTACATCACTTACAATTAAGTATTAGTTAGTAATACTAAATTTAGTTAAATATTTGAGTCCTCAGATAATAGAATACTTTTGGACAATTAGTTTTTGTGGGCCAGTTTAAGGAAAGATTACTAGCTGCATATCTGGTGCTGACCCCATGGTTTATAGGATCCAACTGATTATGTTTTTTCAGATAAATGGTGATCGTTTTTATGTATATAGGAGCTCTATACTGAGGACATTAAAATCTTCGAATAGTTTTTCAGTTGGATATTTCAAATTGTTTTTATTTGCAACCCTGCATATAGTGTTTTGGCATTTTTTTCAACTTTAGAAAAGCATTGTTATAGGCACCACTTCACCCAATTATGACATACGATATTATAGACTCAACTAGTGTTAGATATATAGTTCTAATGTCTTTGAAAGGTAATATCTCATGTAGTTTTTTCATTATGTTTATCATCTTTCTTAATTTATTTGTATAGGATGTAATCTAGTTTATCCATTTCATATCGCATCGCATGATAAATTAAATTCTAGAGTTTATGCAATTATATTAAAATTTCATATGTCAATCAAATTTTTCATGAACTACTTGTTTTAAAACTTTTTATTATTATTATGTCCTTATTTGTCACCCTTATTTTTGGTGATGAATCGGTTGCTGCCTTTTTAATTTAAAATAGTAACCTATATTAAAAAATACATAAATACACAGAGTGTTTGTTTGAAGGCTATTGGTGTTGAGATTTTAGATTTTTGTCAACTCGTTGTCGAGATATACTACTTTTAAATTTAGGTAGGAAGATATTAGCGAATTACTATTTAAACGCTGTGCTACCTTATAAATGATGCTCTCAATGACAATATACGTTCTTTTGAAACTAGAAAATTTTGTTCCCACGATAAGACTTCACGAAGTCTTTGTTTTGTTGATTAGTTATTTGGTACACTTGATTATCTATGTTCGATCGATTATTCATTTGTTTCGATCGATAACATAAATATTTGCGCATAACTGCGCGTGTTTTCTGCATTACTAAATACGTGAGGACATAAAAAGTCATATTGTAGTATATCCTTTATAACGAAACAAAATACAAAATATAGTTGACGGATCTCGGTCATAAAAAGCAATTACTTTAATCTAGACGATTTTTGTTTTATAAAATTACTACTGTACAAACAAAATAAAAAACATAATGAAATAGCGTTTCTGCCAAATCTTTGTGTTTTCACTTTGTTTTTAGCGAAATTGCGTTAAAATCGCAATTTTATCAAAAACACACAATCTCAAAGAAAAATGGGAGGCATAAAACTATACGATTGAAAAGATAAAATCAGATTATAAAGTTAATGAAGGTATATATAATACTAACTTGAATAGTTTAGTTTTTGTTTTTTAAAAATTTAATTAAGTGAACAGGTTAAATTTGTATTCGATGATTTAAGAAGTTTTTGAAGTACTAAATGATAGACGACCGCATACAATTCTTTGTTATATTTTTTTTTGAACAATTTTTTTTATATTAAACTTGCTTCATTCAAACTATTTATAGGAAATTTTAACACTATTTTATTTTATCTAGTAGACTGTGGGAGCAATTTATTTTATTTTCTAAAAAAAATGAAAACAACTGACAATATTCTTTATGATTTCTGTTGATTTCTGACTCGCAGGGTTACCTTGACTTTAATGGTAGAAATACGACTAATAATACTTTTTCTCGAAATCATTGTTCGATAGCAATTGTTTATTATTTTGTACAGAAACAAATTTACTTGCTCTGTAAATCCTCCATTACAACTTGCCCTCTAAAACAGTAATATACCCACCATCAGCAGTGTCAAACTTTTTCTTGTTACAATAAACGAAATAAATTGTTTTCTAACTCAAAATTAAATAGATATTGATAACTATAGAACTTGGATTGTTGTATATACACATTTAAGGTTTAGAGCGGAGCGATATTATACTAATATATTTTGGTGTTACTATAATGTTCAATTTTTTTCCGTCTGTAAACCACTTTTCGACCAGAAAACATCTAACGAGTAGATTATTGAGTTGTTCTAACACAAATTTCTTCATCTGCAGAATAGAAAACAAAGAAACCAATATGATGTTTCTATGTTATAAACAAATTATTACAATCAGATAGTTATCAGAAAGAAATAATATGGATAATAGTAGATTTTACAGTATCGTATGGCACTGCGGTATGTACACTCGTAGTATTGTTGTAATCCCACAACCTTTTTTTTTTCATTGTTGATAAAATATACTATATATCTGCGTATAGTGTACACTGTACACTCGAACATTGATAATTATTGTTATACATAGTTATTATCTTGACATCTTGTAGAATAGATTACAATAAAATAGCTAAATATATAAAATAATTGCAAATTTGTATTTATTTTGTACTTCGTGATATTAGGTAAGGATTTACTAAGAAAGTTGATGTATTGAGAGATTAGAAAATTTTTCACTGCACCAATAGAAATTGTAATCATTTTATGCCCCCGATTACTAAAATATTTTTTATTATATTTATTTAATTTAAGATTTAAGTGACTTTAAAGAGCAACATTATAACAATTAAACAATAAATAACTATAACATAATAATTATTCACAATTTATTTTTTTTTTGGCTCTGAGTAGGGTTTGAACCCAAACTCCCCATCCCCCAGTAGTACGCTACAGATTGCAAATCATGATACATTTTCGGTGTGCTGAAACAATTTTAGTCACATGAAACTCATTAAAATTCTAAATAACTAAAGCATTTCAAGTAAATAACCGAGCAGTTTCAAGAATGTTTTGAAAACTGTACCATGTTTGCAAAGATCTATATACATAAGAGAGCATATTAATCATACAAGTTTTAGACTGAATTTCCTGCTTCTACGAATAATTTTCATTGAATTACAAATAAAACAAATATAACAGAAACTGTTATTGTGTAATATTATAGTTTTCTCGACTTAATATTATAGTTTTCTTGGATTTTTGCCATTATTCAAAATGCCCCAAGGAAGAAAAACTACCTCTTTTTAGTACTATCTAGACAAATTGTTTTACCAGGAATAAAATTTAATCATAGAAAGATGTCTAGTATAATGCTGTTGACAGACAGATAAAACACGTATCATAGTAGTAATCATCATAATGGAATCTAAAATAAATATAAATCTTATGTAACCGAATAGCAAGTTTGCAGTAATGTTATTAATGTATTTTTTGGCAAAAAATGTGTGAAAAAAAGGGCTGATACTGGAGACTGGTGCAGCCACTGTTGTAGTTGTTGTTGTTGAATTTGTCAAGGTAGGATTCATAAGGTTATTTCTTTTATATCTATGAGCAACGATAAGCCATTGCTGATGAAAGACGATTCCGAGAACAATTCTGTAATACATAACTTGAAGTGAGGTTATTTTCTTTTTGTGATTTCCGTTTTTTAATTTGATTTAAAAAGGTCGTCCGTGTTTTTATAGAATTATGACATTGTGCAATTGTACGTTTTCCTACGTTTTTCCCCAATTGTGTGATTTTATTTAAAAAATTGCGTCGTAAATCAAAAATTTACCTGTTTATAGGCAATTTGAGCTTTCAGAAAAGTTGTGGTTCGTAAAGATTGGAGTAAGTTTATTAGAAAATACGTGTCCACAGGCTAGAAAAAAAAAAAAATAAACATCTTAGTAAAAGCAAAAGCCCCCTCGTTACGCTTGGAATCTAAAAAAAATTAAGTTTATTATTACCTATTAAATGATATTTGAAAATTGGTGTAGGATGGTTATTAATAATTGCCAGAGGTACTTATTATTTTATTTTAAGAATTAAACTTTTAGAGGTAAAATGTATAATGAAACAATCATGTTGCTGTTTCTGAATATCAACTCGTTTCTCTGTCAACCGTTCTCAGAATATGTTCGTAATTTATAAAATTAAATATTTAACAAATCTGTTCTAAAATAGATATAAATTCAATGGTAATTTTTATATTTCTATTATTACAGATTTCACTATTGAATACTACTAATAAATGTGCAAGGCATCACTACTACAAACATGTATGCGGTTTCAAACTCTATAAAACATTAAACTTGAAGTGACCGAAAACAATCTGAGGAAATTAATATAAGCATTATTACACGGAATCTTAAATTTTCAATGGCATAATTTTTAATTGCGTCGAGCTACGCTTGTGATGAGCAGATTAAGTTATTTAAAATAAAATTACTTTGGTGGCTATTAATAGTGTCTCCGATAGCGACAGTTACTATCGTGACAGACGACAGCGATTCAGAATATAATTCCATTTACCGCGGTGATCGTGCGAATAATAATAATTATATATAATAGTTATTTACTAAAATAGTTGTTTAGTTACAGTGACACCTGCTGTCTTATCGATCAAAACTATAACGTCCCGGTAAAGCTTTACCGTGTCTAGAGATAGGTATTCTCTTTTTTTTTTTTTAGTTCGTCTTTAATGGACTCGCCCTACAACGGGCGCGAAAATCATATTTCTCTTTTATAAATGACAACAATTTTCCTGCAACGAACGATTTACCGTCCGACGGGTTAATTTTTCATAGCCGAACACATTTACGTGTATTTCGTGCAAGTCAATATAAATACAATAGTACATTCTATTATCATATTTTCACCAGAGACCAGAAAACTTATTTATTCGTGAATTCGCTGAAAAATTTGGCATTGTGAAAACGGAACTAACCGAATTAATTTTAGTATAATACACTATAACTTTTACATACCGGACACCTGTACGTAACTGACACGATTAAAGGTCTCGTGAATGTCATTCGTGTGCAAGTATCGCTGTATAATCATGGCTCGGAATTAATAGCACAAAAAAATTAAATTTTAGAGTTTCAATACGCACTTTAAATCGCCAAAATAAGCGCTAAAAATATTGAAATCTACGAAATTAAATCCGATAACAATGCAGTACGATGCGACTGCCATGTTTTACAAAATAATCAAATTACGGTGAACGAACGAAATTGCCCGTTAAGATCGGCGATAACATCCGAATACGACGACCGTTTCAGATGATGCGTTTGGTCGTACGATTATTTGAAAATCGAAATTGAAATAGTTTGAATTACAAAAATAGTTTTATTTAAGTCCTAAACAAGCGAAAAAAAAAATTACGTACTTATGACATCGGCGAAGTATGAAACAAAATATGTGGTTTTTGTTTAGAACGTTCTATGGCTGTGTGACCAAAAATACTCTAATATGCAAATATGTTATATAATACCGTCAAACCTTGAGTTTTTTTATAATATTATTATTATTGTTGGGTGCGCTAATATTGGCGAAATATGCACGCCATTTCCGATTATACTATTTCGGACACGAAAATATGCACTCAAAACCGTAAGAAAATGCAATAAACATGGAAAAAAAAATTAAATAAATATAATTTTGGAAAAATACCTACCTCCGGAGTATATATTATGTATTTTTATTACTATTGTAACAAAATTAATTTAATTATTGTTTTTTTCTTAAATAGAAATTTGTCGAAAAAACCATCAAAGTTTTTTTTTTCCAATATTTTCAACATCTAATCGTGTTATAACGAACAATCGGATACGGTAACATAATAACTTATGATTCCATTCAGTGGCGTACCGATAAGGTGACATGACGGGCAATGAGCCACATGCCCGTGCCATTTACGAACTTTCAATCATTGTCAATAAGGCGGCATTTTTAGTATGTTCGAGTATGAAAATAGACGATGGACCTTTTTTTCGCTCCAATCTGTGCAAATTAGGCCCCGCAACTAGGATGGTGCATTATTGGTCCCCCGATTCGGTTAATCTAGAATATTTGACACGGGCATTAAAATATTTCTAGTCACGCCACTGATTCTACTACGTTTTTTCCTTTTAAGTATCGCCCGATAGTAAATTAACAATACTACCCGTACGATAAATACGTTTTGCGCGTCGACCTGACATTTTTTTTTTTTTTTTCAAACTGAACGTACGTTTATACGCCCGAAAATCATTGATATGTGATTTTTAAAAAAAAAAAGAATAACAAACTGCAGGAATAAACGTCCATACGCGAACTGGCTATAGGTAACGGAACGCGTGTTTATAAATAGTCGAACGAAAATAAGCGACGATTTCTGCGGCTTCCGTATACATAATAATAATATTTATTATTATAAACAAAAACAGTTTCCTGGCAATCGGTATACGAATAATACAACTTTTGCTATCTTCTACCTGCACACTCGATAAAAGACGTAATTTAATGCCGTGAATATAGCATAAGAAACGCGCAATAAAAATTGCAATGAACAAACTAACGGACGGGCGTAGTTCGCAACGCGAATGGGCCGCTGTTGTAGGCGAGAAGTTAAGAATTGGTTAGGATTTAAAGGGGAATTTAATTTACATCCGTACGCATTGCTAACGACAGACGAATAATGAACAGAGCTCGGTAAAGAATATTGTTTTTACAACAACGCCCGTTTTCACGCATTGTTTTAAAAACATATTAAAATAATAAAAACTGAAAATAACAACAAATTAATTAAAACGGTTTAAAATGACAATATTATTTTCAATATTTTTAACCTAAATAAACCGGTTTTTCTCGTTAACGAGAATGTAAAAAGAACGACAGTTCTAAAGTCTATACCGACTCGAGTTAAAATGAAAAAAAAAAAGGTCTCTTGTCGTGTGTTCCGATTAGAGTTAGATTTTTGGGAGAATTTATAGACAGAAAAAAAAAAGACTGACATACTTCACTCGATGGGCGGACAACTATGTAGGTGAGAAGCTGAAAAGAATAAAGAGAGGAATTTAATATATCTTTGTATGCAACGATTAATCATTGCTTAAGAAAAACGATTCTGAGTGGCCGTAATATTTACGATTTTTATCAAAATTATTATAAAAAAAAACTTTTTTATATTGTACTAAGTAAAATTTTTAATGAACCTCCTGTTGAAATTTCAAGTATTATTTTTCATCTAACAATTTTATCCACATAGTACCTACTGAATAAATATTACATAAACTCGCATAATTAAAATATCTAAAAATGCTCAAAAATGTCTTTTTGTTTTAAAGTTTTACCACGTATATAAAAGACAAATATAAGGTTGTTGTTCAAATTTGACAAAACAAAAAGTAAAATACGGAGAAACTTTGCACGTGGGTGATCCACGGTCGTAGGCGAGAATTTGAGAGGGTAGGATATTGACGGAAATTTAACATATATGTGTAAGCAAAGATGGTTTATCTTTGCTTACGAAAATACGATTCTTAGTAGAATTCAGTTGATTGTGTTACTTTTTTAATTAAGGTAAAATTATTACATGGGAATTTTATTATATTTTCTTTAATAATATTTGGTTAATATTGTACCTATTTTCCCTATTTTTCCTGCGTTTTTCCCGGTTTTTCCATGTTTTGCCTGTTTTTCCCTTTTATTGGGAAAATTCCCGAGAAGATCATAACATGACCTATCCAAAGTATCTCCCTATTAAATTGCTATCATTGTAAATAAAAACAAAACTGCTGGTAGTAAAGTTATCCACAGAAAAAAAAAAAAAAGACTGTAATATTTTACTAATACATTTCGTACATTTTCCCGTTTTCCTTCCGATTTTTCAGGTTTTTCCAATATACCGAGAAAGCTCCTGAGAAAATCAAAAAAATGACCTCCCCAATGTACCTCCTCAATCAAATTCCCTTTCGGAAAAAGCGTTACACTTGAAAATCGTAGCGAAATTCCCGGTAGAATTTAGTCCACAGTGTATAAAAAAACAACATAAACATAGTTTTAAAACCAATACATTTCTACCGCTCCCTGTTCGGAATCGAAAACACACATTACAATAAAACCAGTAGATCTCTCGCCTCGCTATTAAAATCTAAAAACATAAAAAAAAAAAAAAAAAAATTATAACAATTACGTCCGGCTGGAAACGCATTTCCGACCATCGCCGTGCGGCCGGGGGTCGTGCGATTTTCCAGCGCGACGACTCGGCGGTCGCGACGAGAAAACGAAAATGTTCGGTGGGGAGGGGGGAGAGGGACGCCGCCGTTTACGTACGCAGTAGGTCGCGCGCGTTCAATTAAAATCTCTTCATATAGACACACACACACACACACACACACACACACACACACACACACCTGCAGTGCGTGTGTGTGTGTACGGGAGAGCACGTCGCGGCGTCGGCGGTCAGACTCTGGGACGAATGACACGCCGGCGCGGACGCCCCGCTCTCTGGCGCGAGGCCGCCGGTCGCGCGCGCGAAGGACTCCGATGACGTTTATCGCCCACGCCGGGTCCGCATGAGCGCAGCTTCTCGCCGCCGCCGGTCCGTTTTGTGTCGCCCCGCGGTCCCGCAAGGTATCGTAAAACGTAGGTGCGCACGCGCCGACACCCTCTCGCGTACTACGCCGACCGCAAAGTCACGGCAAAATCGAACGCGCCGTCGCCGCCGACACCGCCGCCGCAGCCGCAGCCGCCGCCGCCGCTGCCGCCGCCGCCGCCGTAGAAAGGAGAGAGAGAAAAAGAATAATAATAATAATAATCATCGAAAAATTAATAAATAATAACGCGGCCGGCCGACCCGCAGTATCCCGCTGCGTCCGGTACGTGGCGCACCGCGACTGCTCGGCAACGTTACGCGGTACCGACGCGCAATCGACGACGACGCAACGCAGCGACGACGCACGGTCCGGCGGACACCGCGAGCGAAACGCGAAGCGAGTTGGGGGGGGTTGCCCGGTTCTATGGCGGGTTTCGCGGCGGTTCTATGCGCTGGCGACTGAACGCCGTCAACGTCCGTAAAGTTTTACAACCATCGTCGTCATCGCCGTCGTAACCGTCGCCGGCGGCACTCGCAATTCGCCGCAATGCGCGACCGGGTTTGACCCGACAGACCGTCACCAGCGCCACATTCACCGCCGATTCCGTCGTCGTCGCTGCCGCTGCCGCCACCACCGCCGTCGCCGCCACCGTCTCGGTCTGCCATGGCGACCGAATACCGACAACGACCCGGCGTGAGCGACCATTTCGATGACGAGGTAAACACTGTCATAACGATTTTCGTTTTCCGCGAACCTCCCCCCTGCGACCCCTTCCCCGTCCGTCCGAATGGCTTCCGAGCGGCTCGGGAAAGTTTTCGGTTTCGTAGACGTTTTCATTGGATACAAGTGGCGCGCTGCTTTCATCCGGTACAAACAATATGTTAGTCACAGCAATAGTATAAGGGCAGCGTAGTGATAAACAACGGGGACTGAGCCGGTGCTCTCCCGTTTTCGTACGTTTTAGGTGTCTGCACGTAGGCCGAGAACACCACGCGATAATATTTCGGTGTTAGTTATGTATTTCGAACGGGTACGGCGGTGGGCTACTACGTAGGCATGACTGGACCACCGTCTATGAGGGATGGGGGTGGGGGGGGGTGGGTTGCTTGAATCATAGACACGTTGCGGACGCCATGGGAGCAATGCCCCTTCCCCCGGCAATATCCCCTTTATACGACGCTTAATATGAACGCAACTGCACATTTCATTTTCGTATAATACGCAATTTTTTTAACTTTTTTTTTTTTTATACGCAAATGCAGTATGGTATCTGTAGGTGATCTGCGTATTTCGTTTCGTTCATTAATTGTTACGAAATAGACGGACACGAGTAAAAAAGCTTATTGGGTGTTTTTGAGGGGGGGAGGCGTATTTAAAACTAGGAGATATTACACACCCCTAGCGCACACCCCCTTCCCTAGTTGCGCCTGTGCTTTCAACGATCTGATCCGTTCCGATTGAGTCCGTGACAGCGTTCAATTTAATTGTAACACGTAATCGTGTAATAGTTACCGAATGCTTTTTTACGTCGTACAACACGGATTTATAGTCAAACGTTTAGAACGCGTTTTGAAACCGGGAATTCAACGCGTTCGTAAATCGAATTATCCCGAGTTGTTTACAGACGAGTTTCAAACACTTTGTAACATTATTTAATAAGGTATATTATACGAAATCGTATTCAGGACAACGCGACAGAGTCTCGAATCAAATCTTATTCGGAATAATTCCAAGTTTTTGTGTCACGAATTCGAAATGATCTGCTCTGCCATTTGAATTCTGCATAGGTACTCCGACTATGGTTTCACCGTCCGTTGACCGATCAAAAGAACGGAAAACCGTTTTCTTCTTCTAATTTTTGTCAGATCTCGGAGATCGGACGGGTCGCGAAATTCGTTTGATTTCCAATTGCGTATTACAAAACTCACGTTTCACAACGTGAACGCGAACGCGAGTGAAGTAAAACGTACGTGAATTCATTGATTCGCGAAATTCAGTTACCTAACTCGGGGTTCAGACAATACTTTACGAACCAGCTGCGAACGACAACGACCACGACAAGTTAATTTGCCTCCCTCCCC
The DNA here is from genome assembly GCA_902439185.1 of Cinara cedri. NCBI lineage: Eukaryota > Metazoa > Arthropoda > Insecta > Hemiptera > Aphididae > Cinara > Cinara cedri. The sequence continues at coordinate 178,374 of CABPRJ010000051.1, read as the reverse complement.
CTCAACCTTGTCGTCGGTACACCCCCACCGAACCGAATCGATATTTGCTGACCTTTGAGCGACTAGATTTACATGCGAATCTCACGCGAAACGGGAGCAACTGCATACAAATATTAAACACCTATCTATTGGCGACGAACCGCACAAACCCCGATCTGACACCTGTCGTTTTCGTCGTAATCGGTAATCAATAACATAATAATATTGCGTCGCGGAAATTTCGGCTATCGGTTATTTACGATTCGGGAACAAATTACGTCTGTGTTGCTGCAGACGTCATCCGGGCGCAAAAAAAAAAAAATTATCCCGAAAACATCGAAATCGGTATATTTTAATAAACCGATACAAATTGATACAGATTGTGGTTGATATGCGCATATCGTACCGCGAACGCCGTAAACAAAGTAACGGATACACATGTCCGTCCATCAAAGATATCTGTTTAAAAATAGCGTCCATAAAACATGTTACGCCGAAACACGCAGATGTTTTCATCTCTATTTTACCCGGACGATGGTAGGATTTAAATTATACATAATATAATTCTATTATAAATTCGCAGGCGATCGATTCGTGCGTTTTCGTTACGGACCATATTGAAACGAAGTAGGTCGCCAGGCCAACCGAATTGATAATCGTGAATAACTTACGCAACATTATGCAAAGTTCAAAACCATGCATATATTAAAAACGCTGTACGGAAAAAAATGAAAACTAAAAATGAAATATGTTTACACGTTATTACTCCCAGTAATATATAAACACAAACTTCCAATTAATAAAAATCGTTAATTTATTTGGTACGTTTTCGAAGGGTCTTTACACATGTTTAATTATACATAGAAAAATAATTCATATTTTATTTGCCGAACTATTATTATTATTATTATTTTCACGTAGGCAAGTAAGGATGACTCAGAGTATCTCTACATATCAATATAGGTTCTCAGTGGAGCGAGGAAGCTTATGGTATTACAATGGTGTTTATTTATTTTTTTTCGGTGGACAATTTTTCTACCAACAATTTTTACAATGATATTACTTTTTCCGAAAGAAAAACTGACTAGGGTAGTACTTTAAGGAAGTCATTTTTTTATTTTCCCTGGAGTTTTCTCAATAAATGGGAATGAATATTGAAAAACGTAGTAAAAACGGAAAAATAAGTACAATATCAAAAAAATGTATATAATTATTTTACCATAATATGGCATATATGTATGTTGTTGACTAAGCAACACTATCAGCCGAACTCCGCTCAGAATCGTTTTTTCGTTAGCAATGGCGGATCATTGAATACAAATATGAATTAAATTACCTATAACGGTAAGTGCATCTGTTCTCATTATCCCAGGACAGCTTTTTCAATTTAAATTTTCAATCAATTATTTGTATTACCGAACGTAATTATAAACGTCTTAACATGAGTAATAGCATGTGCGTTTTGTAATAATATTGCATTTAATTACTTATGTAAAATATTATCAGTTAGAACTGAGATAAAATTAAAATAATCAAATAATTTACAGAACGCCCGTAAATTACAGCATAAATATAAGTAATAGTCAACTAGCTCGATTTAATATAGTAAAATTAAATAAGTACTAAAATTTAATTAAAAATGCTACACGAAAAAAACAGAAATCGTCTTTGGACACGATAGCAATCTGAAACGAAGTTTTCCTACTTATTTTTACTCCTCGGTATTATATTATATAACTAGGGTGTGTTTTTATGAACGTTTAAAATTAAAAAATATGTACATGAATATGTATTTAATTTTTATCCAACGTGCAGTAAAAAACGGACGGACATAATTTTCATCACGGGTGGGACACTATTGTCGGTGAACAGTTGGGAAGGTAAAGAGTATATAGCAAGGAATTTCATTTATATCTGTACTCAACGATTAATCATTGCTAACGACAAACGACTTTGAGTGGAGCTCGGTCAATAGTATTTCTTTTTTAACATGGGCGTTTTCACAACAACGATAATTTAAAAAAAATAAAATAAAAGATTAAAAAAACCTAATAAAAACACAATAACAAAAAATAAATAAAAACGGTTGCCAATGACTCATTTTTAATCTTTTTTTAACAAAAATAACCAGCTTTTTCTCATTATCTCGAATATTAATGAGAATTTCAACAAATCACATTTCAAATAGAGCTAAAATGTAACAAAAGGTTCCGTTGTTGTGTTTAGTTAGTATCAAGATCTCTAAGAAAAGTTTTGTACACAGTATATATATAAAAAAAAAAAAGAAATATAAAAAAGAAACATTATTGTTATATCGAGACATTCCTCGCTTCACACAGAATCTAAAATACAATATATGTAGAATGAAAAAATGTCTTTATTTTCGATATAAATTTAAAAATAAGTACGTAATACGTATGTGTATATAATAAATTCTTAAATAAAATAAAATGATATACATCAGAATATTATAATTAAATTATACATTTAATTTGCATATGTATTAATATGAATATAGGAACCTCGTCCGTCGTCGTCAAAAAAACAATGGGCAATCATGTATTTTTTATTTTTTAAAAAAGGTAAATCGCGTTGATTGGGACTAGGGAATACTATCCCGAAATACTTTTACCATCCCGGGATCACATTACAAATTGATAAAAACATAAAAAAATAAAAATAAATGATACGTACATTTTGAAAATTCTTTTTTTTTGTTATTATAATAATATATATATACATACATACATAAGTATATATATTTTTATTCGAATTTTATCAATTTAATACTGTGTATCACAGAAAAAAATAAATATGAATAACAAATAAAAAAAAAAAAAAAAAATGAAAAATATAAATAAATGTTTTTGAAAAGGAATATTTTTAAAGTAAGATCGGAGAAATGTCAGATTATTTAATGTCTCGTCTTCAAGGTATTAGGTATTTATATACTGTCAATTACGAACCATCAAAAACTCATAGATAACAAATGTATTTGAGTATAAATGATATACAAATATTCAATGGTATTATAGATAAACGGGTAAAATCACATACATTCACTGATACTCGCGAAATATTGTATTTTGTATAATATATGTTTGTTGTTTATTTTTATTATTAATTATCATATATATATTTTTCTGCTATGTAACTAATTAATATAACTAATTAATTAATACTTACTCCCGAAAATACCGGGATTTCCAGGATAAAATGAAGGTTGAGATCCCGGGATCCCTGGATTGTATTCTTTAATTGAGACGCAATACGTTTTTGTAGCGGCACAAGAATTTTTTCACGTTGGTGTCTAATTCATTAAGATTGAATTCAAGACAAGTTTGTGTATTCAATTATTTTTAAAACTTTTTTCTTATTATTTTGTTAACGTCCCCGTGGGCATTAACATTTTTACGAAAATAAAAATCATAAAACAACAAAATGTCAAAAAGGTATTTTTAACCGAGCTTCGCTTAGATTCGTTTTTCATTAGTAATGATTTATCGTTGCTTTGAATATAAATTAAATTACACTGTATGTGTAATGCGTAATTCTTAACTTGCCTCCTCCTTTTTATAACAGTGGCATAGCCATGAGCAGTTCACTATATGAAAGGCGTAGCGACGAAACACAAACATTCACAGTAAACATCTTCTCGAAAACTTGTTGTTTAGTAGCCAATAATCCCCTATCAGAAACTTCCTATTGGGATACATTTTAACCACTCCACGAATTGCTTGTTTTATTTCTAAAATTAATGGCTTGACTCGGGAAATGGCTTAAGTTTAAGTTTAATTAATGCGGAACATCTCGTTGGAAAGCATTTGGACCTTTCTAGAAACTTTCTATTTGATCCTTATATCAATTACCTTTTCCATACCTTTTTCCCTCTTGGTTTATCCTTTTGAGTTTTTGATGGAGAGTGGTGTCGAAACAACATAGTACGTGACTTTGATTTTAAATAGCATACGACTGAACATGAAAATGGATAATATGAGATGTAGTTTAATTAAGTTTACAATCTAATTTTTATCTAATATGATAGATTGTAAACTTAATTAAACTACATCTCATATTATCCATTTTCACGTCCAGTCGTACGCTTTTTAAGAATAAAGTCATGTTCTATGTCTTCCTAGTTATATAACAGTACATCGGGACGGAAAAATACTATCAACATTGAATGTCAAAGACTCGGGTATTGAAAGGATGCCAATTGTTCTAACTAGTTAAATTATAGATATACGTATGGTTATCCCTAAACTAAAAAATTCCATGGGATAACAACAAGCCAATACTGTCATATTATTTATGCTGTAATGCCGTATAATATTAAGTGTTAGAAAATTTTGCGACGTAACAAACTTGATTGAAGCATTATACTGTGATATCACAACATCAAGTACACGAGGCGTTTAAATGATACATTTATTTTATTAAAACAGAAATTGGAGTAAACTTTACCTATCAAGCCTTCAACACATGTATGAAATTATGTACAGAATATTTTTAAAACTTTAATTTCTCGTGTAACTTCAAGTCCTGATATTCTGGAAATTTCGAAAAAAAAAAAATGATATAATTCAACAGTAAAAATATTACTTCTGGAATAGATAACGACGAGTGTGACTCGGGGTTAGAATGTCTATGGAATCTTATCCTCCATTTTTCTCGAATTAAATTTCAAAATAAATGTTACAGAAATGACTACAAAGAATTACTTCAGTTAATCATAATTATTTTTCGGATGATTATTAGGACAAATAATTGAAAGTCCATCCTCCTGGAGAAATTATACAGTGGAAAAAACAATTAAACTTCTAGAAGTTTAACCATAGATGAAAGAAAGTCTGAGTTGCTATTACACGGTGTACAAGAACACAGAAGAACATGCCCTATATGTAGTAAGGAAATAACGAAAAAAACTTTTGAGAAACTATTAAATCTATTATTTATTAATTTTTAAATAATTATAAAAATAAAAAAGTATGTTATATAATGATTTATAGAAATTTTAATTTCAAATCCACAATGTAACATTTTTCAATTTCTCTATCAATTTACGAAATATTTATAAACATATTAAATGTTTAAATACACTATAATCAAATGAATGTACTCGAATTTAAAATTCAAGTCAGCACGGGTCAACATTAATTTATTGACCCAAAGTATTTTGTAGCTCAATTGTATATGCATGTACAAAAATTTAGGAGGTGAAATTCAACAATTGTTGAGATAGATAAATAAAGGGAAATATTAATATTTATACTTTGTTCCACACTTCATTAAAACATCTTTCTCATTTTCCGATTTAGTTCAACAGTTTTATTTGAAATTTAAACCTGAAACTATAACCATAATAATTTTATTCTGGTTTCGGTTTGTTCGGTAATTAGAAAAAACTAAAAAATTACGGTTTCTGGTTGATAATGTTTAAAATTATAATAATAATTTTTAAAACCCACTTAATTGTTTACTCATAACTATCAACTATAATCGCAGTTGAAAAATTAAAATAAGAAAATTATTTGAACCAGAATCAATCACAAAAAGGGTTACCTAAATAATGTTATATTGCATTTGATTTTTTAAATATTTAAATTTGAGTTATATAATTTATATCTGTAAGCAACGATAAACCATCGCAAACGAGAAACGATTCGGAGCGAATTTCGGTTATACACCATCGGAACGAGAATAACAGTTGCGTATATAAATGGGATGGTAAGGGGGAGGGGGGTTCAGTAGTACATACAAAATGTTTAATACGACACACGAAATAACCACACTCTAACACACCAAATATTACAAATATCACTTTGATTGCATCATATAGGCAACCCGCAACACATATAAATTATTCATTATTATGATTTCAACTCTCACCCGAACGCAACCCGTAATGTCCACCGTACATACTCGATCTGTTTCACCTCTTCCTCCTCGCCAATCACCTACCATCTCTATATTGTCGCAATCCCGTTTTGATTCACAAACATACACACGTACATATTGTATTAGGATTAGATATATCATAATACAGGTAATCAAGTTGGGTTGCTATGCGCATTATAGTGTTGCCTACAGACATACGAGTGAGTATAGAGTGAGTAGAGAGTGGTAGTCTCTTTTTGTGTGCGCAGACGGTTGTCCGCGGACATGCGTAGGGAGAAGTTAAATATGAGTTAACATTTTTTTGACGTTTTTGAATCGACGATGGCTCCGGGAACCAGCGTGAGCATTACCTCAGGGCCGTCATCATCCTTTATTGTTCAAAATTCACATATATAACAAAGAAAAATTTAAAAAATACGAAAAAAGGACAATCTAGGACAATAGCTAGGCTAGCTCTTGTTCTAGATCTTTGACTGTACTATGTCTCATCCAGCAGTCCAATTTACGGACCAGCTCCTAATTTTTTACTAAAAATTACAATTTTTGTTACCAAGGCACCGCACACGAAGGTGGCTTTATTGACTCACTGTATACGTAGTGCACACTGCAAATTATAGTCATTTTCGTTCTTCCTATTACAAACAAATTTTCTACTCTGGCCGCTTAATATGGAGTTTAATATGGATTAATTGAAGGGCTGAGTACAAGAAAGGCATTTTATAGAAAACGTGTTTTGAGACAAACGAAATTAAAGTTTCAAATGGGTGACACTCTTTTAGATCTGCTCAAATAGTTATAAAATTTGTGTTTAAATCACTGAAAAATAAAACGATATTATTTATAAATATAACATACATAATATGTAGTTCTTTACAAGAAAGGCATTTGCACACAATCACGTAAACGCTTCTACAGTGCTCTATTATTAAAATTTCGAACTAAAATTGTATATACATATATTATAGACTGTAGAGGTCGCAGAGTTCAAAAACACATTTTAAGCAAAAAGGGCATTTCCGTGAAGCGTCTCTTTACTTTTTTCCGTGGACAAAATTGTACACATGTTAACTCTACATCTTTACTTATATTATGATGTGTCTATTATCAGTATTTGCGTGTGTACATGTGTGTGGAAACGAAAGTACGATAACATACAGATCATAGGTACTTAACCGATGGTCCATTGAACTCTCGGGTTATTTACTCGGGGATCCACGGAATGGTTGATTTTTTTTAAAACAATCCAAAAATAAATTTGTTTTAAATTGATTCAAACAATTTGATACTTCAAGATCATCGGTTGAAGTGAAAGCTGTATATTTAAATTGTAAGAAATACAAAGAAATCGGAACTGAATATGAAGTTTTTTACTATACTGAAGTATGTTAGCTTTCCAAAAAACTTTTTTATAAACGTCAATAAGAAATTTTTTTTTTTTTAATAAAAAGACAAAGCTCACTCTCAAAATATTTTTATAATGAGTTCATTCATTTCATATTTAACAGATATTTTTAGTTTGAACATATTTAAAGTTTATTTGAACATATTAAATACGTCGATTCAAGGACGATAAGTAACAATTATGGACGTGTCTGGAAAAAAAATGCATTTGAATTGCATAAATGAAATTAGCCCGTGGAAAAAAAGATTTCAATCGAAAATACATACTTTCAAACACTTTAACAAAAACTTTAAAATAAAAATAATATTGTTTTGTTTAGTTCCGTACAAATATAAATTTATAAACATCATAATGTACTGAATAACTTATTTAGCATTTAATTTCGATTTTACATTTTCAAAAGTAGAAATATAGTTACGTAGTAATTCTTTTTTTGGGGAATTAAATATTATTTACAATCCAGACCCCGTTAAAAACAAATTAATTGATTCAAGATCAAAAGCAATGGCACACCACGATTTTCAATCAAAAAATGTAATCGAATAATTATGGTATGCATTGAAGAAAGCTTATCCGTGAGTCAAGGGCAATGCAATTTTTGATTCCATTCAACACTACAAATCTGTGCGATTCTACAGTGGTCACAAATCAAAACAAAATCAGAAAACCAGTTGGACAAAAAATCATATTGTTTTTTTTTTTTTCAAAACGGTTGGGGGTCCGTGGTTACACTTTATACTCGAAAGAAGACCGCGACTTTGAAAAGGTCATGAGCCTATGATGGTGATAGTTGATGAGCGGTGGGGCGGAAAGAGTGAAATAGCCAGAGTACGTGGTGCGCATTACGTGTCGTGCGTGGCTTTAGTTGATTTAATAATAACGAACAGGTTTATGTGTGCTGCGGGTGGCCTATACGATGCAATCAAAGAAAGTTTTGTAATATTTGGGCTGTGCTCCTGTGTTACGCTCATGCACGCACAAATATATTACGTACACAATACATTTAAGGGAAAGGGACGACTGATCACTCCGCTTCATCCTAATTATATAGTGGGCCGGTTAAAGAAACGTCTGCCGGTCATAGCCTGATACGGGAACCAACTGAACTCCATGCTTCCCGTCCTGAACTTGACTATGGTGTACGATTCGGCCGTGCCACGATTACCGTTCCGTACGTCTTCCAGTAAAGATGAGCTCAGGCCGACCCATTTGGTCTTTAAACGGTTCTGGGACCGTCCTTCCGAGTCGAACCATTTGACCCGGTAAAGGAGATTCGGTGTGGACTCCACCGATGACCCGGACGTCTCCGATTGCGCAGTGTCCGCTGATCCTGGCGGCTTACCTTTCTCCACCATAAACACGCCAGCCCGAATGTTAGACCGGCGAACTCGGGTCAGCACCACCCAGAACATACCGGTCGGCGACCGGACCAAATACGTCCGGCGCTGTTTCGATGGGATCTGGTTTACGTTATCCACGGACAGACTGTTCCTCTGCACGAGAATGGTTCACGTTGCACAGTTGACGACCGAACGGCCCGTAAAAAATAATAATAACAAAAAAAAAATGTGATTGTTAATTAATCGTCAAATTGAATATCTTTAGTTTTTAATGGTGGCATTTGCAACGCTACATTACAAACACGCATTATTATACGTTATCAACATTTGCATGCAGGTTTTCTTACATTGGGGTAACCAAAAGTCTAACATTAATGGATAAGCTAGAATCAATGTATGTACAGATAATATCAATGTTAAAATTTATAAAGTTTTTTACTCTTTGAGGGGCGGTGGTTATTTTGTCGACTATTTATTTCGTGGCATTTAAAGGGGTGGTGGTCAGTAGAACTAAACCGCTTATAAAAGTATTATTTTTGTTTTTTACGGTAATGGTTGGGTGTATTAACCACATACCATATTGTTTACAGGCTGTTTCACAAAGATATACACCTTGAACATCTCCGGAGATAATAAAGATACAGAATTCGGTTATATTTATTATCTCCGTAGATATTTAAGTGGTTTATCTTTGTGGGACAACCTGTATAAATATACCAGGTAATCCATTTAAGTGGGTACAATCAAAATCTCGGAAATTATTAAATTTTTGGAGTTTGTTTTTTTAGAGCATTTCAGAAACAAGCTGCTCTACAATTTTATAACTATGTTATTTTTTGTTACTCTTATTTTTGGGGGTAAACCACTACATACCTTTGATTATCAAATGATAAACTTATTATAGAATGTCCATAAATACGTGGAGTATTAGCTAAAGTAAATTTTCGTGTTGATATTTTTAATTTCCCTTAATCCGTTGACGAGATATTTCATTTTTTAATTTTAGGTTGGAAAAGAGTAATGGTACATTATTAACACGTTGCACGCAATACCGTCACACGAATAACACTACTCTCCTCCGACCCAAAATTATAATTGGAATATCTCGTCAACGGATTAAGAAAAATCAATAATTTCAATACTAAAATTTATTTTACGGGATGATGGTAAAACTGATTTGTCGACTTATTGGCGGCGGTAGTGTGTTGTGACATTGTCGAATTACTTCACGTTGGGTCCCCACGAATTTTATCAAATACTCGAGTTGGATTTCGGAATATTTCGTTTAGGAAATTTTATTTTATTTGTATTTATATTGATAATGCTAATCCAGCCTATTAAAGTAACCTAGGAGACACCGCGTGCCAGGAGGTTGGACTCGGATGGGTTAGAAATCTCCCAACAATTTTGTTTCTTTTTACTTTACTGTTATAAAATCTGACCTGGCAATGCTTTACAATAGTGTAAGGCTTTTTTTTTTTAATACTAAGAATTTTCATTTTTTTACGGAATAAATGTAAAAAGCCGGTCTTTAACCGGGTTAATTATCTACTGGTGAAATAAAGTTCAATATATTCTCTCGTAAATACATTTCTTTTTCACCGTTGCTTACCACTGAACTTATACGTGAATTTCACCTTAAAATCCATGTCAAGTGGCTTATAAAACGGAAAAAAAAAATGCGGCGAACTGTACCGAAACTCCCGTTGACATAGTACTGTCGTTATCGACACAATATTACCGCAGACCCGGTTCGTGATTAATTTTAATGATTCAATCGTATCCGGGGACTCGACCCGAGTGCTCTAAACGTTGTGTTGACAGAGTGATACGGAGAAATATTTCACACCCACTACTGCAATTATTATAACCGTGGCACAATCGATTCGTCACGCTATTTGAAATCGGCCGGCCGAAATCACGGCTATAGATAATACGGTTACGCATTTATCCTCGAAAAAGCGGAATCTAATGTTCTTATCGACCATGGCAATAACCTGCTCACTGCCGGAGCCCCCGGCAAATATTATTGGTATGATATAAATAATGATAAACCGATAAGTGAAAAAATATTTCATCCACCAGGAGCTCTTGCGATGGGCGGGTTTTGGTGAAATTCGATAAGAACATTTCCTGCCGGGTTTTTTTGTCCTGCGGTACGCTCTAGGCCGTCAAGCAACCATGGCAACCATAGTATCTGTGGTCGTGGTCGAAACACACGTGTTAACCGCGCAATTCAAATTCGCGTTCGCGGACGAGTTTGACGGCGGTTGGTTCTGGGCCGCGGCGTGGCCGGTCGGCGAGGATCCGGAGCCCGGAGTCGTTATAGGAACTAAAAACGAACGGGTCTCTATAAGTTATTGTGCGATTTACCATGGCTTCGACAAAGACGCCGGAGTGCGTGCAGCTAACGTGTCTCTGCAGCTGATCGTAGTAGCCCACCCATTGGCACGCGGACACCAGACAATAGACGTTCGGTTTGTACGGGCACACGAGCTCGTGTTCGGGTATGTCACGGACAAAGTGCAGCTCGTCGCAGCCGAATCGCCGGTAATCGCACACCAGCCTCACTTTATCTATGATCTCGGTGAATTTCACGGTCATCGCGGTCGGCGATTCCAATTCCATCGGAGATCGGCACATGGGACAGTGGTGCGTGTAGTCACTGCTCCACAGTTCGATCACGCACTTGCCGCACACCGCGTGCCCGTTCGTGCAGAGTGACGTCATGTCCGCGGCCAGCGTCAGGCAGACCGGACACTCGAGCGCCCGTCGGATCTGGTCGCTGATGGCCTCGATCTCTTTCCACTCGTCCGACAGCGTATCCGTCTCCTGCATCGCCGTTGTCGTCGTCGTCATTTCGTCAAAGTTCGAAAAACAGAAATTCGGTTAAAAACACGAGTGACGCACACGCGGACGTTATATTTAAAACTGGGAACTAAATTTTTACTAAACCAATGAATCCCGAATGCACTCGTTGAAGTGACAATAATTGCCGGGCATTTCAAACGCTCGAATACATTTTCGTTCACTATGGTTACAGTAAACAGATTTCGTTTGAAAAATAAAAAAAACTAAACAATATTTAAAATATATGTATCTGTCCTGTCCGGTAATATTACCTCCTTGTTATTTAAAATTTTTTATAATTTTCATCCGCGTCAACGAGATTGCCCACAAAACAATAAAATTAATCCGATTTCCGTACTTAAAAACGAGCGGAAAAATGTAGCCTATACAAAGTGATCCGTTTAAGTGGGTTGTTATTTTTACAATAAAAAATATTAAAGAGCCGCTTGTTTCCTAAATGTTCTACAAAACAAGGTTAATACTTTTCGAGATAAAGACTGTACACACTCAAATGGATTCCCTTGTATAGGCGGCATTTTTCTGCCCGTATTTAACCCCTTAATGGGAGAAGAAGAACTGTATCTGTGCAAAGCTTCAGCTCAATACGTTCAATGGTTTTGGCGCGGATCGATTATTTAACAAATTTTCGGAATTACAATAAAAATTTAAAAAAAAATAAAATTCTAAAATCAATTTAAAATAAAAATTAAAGTTGATTAAAGTTTAAAATATTTGGTTTTTTATGTCAAATTTACCCCGAAAACCGAGACGGTACGGCAGATGTTTTGAAATCGGTTAATATCATTATATTGATACATTATTGTGCACGAAAACCGATTTTGTGCCGTCAGCTTTAACATAAGAGTGTATTAGCCTATATTATCAAATGTATACGTAAGAACATCGTTTGTTCCCGTAATTCACTTATTTTAATTTTCAAGCGAGTCACGAATATGTGAAATACTACACGTTAAAAACCGTCAAATTCAGCTTTAAAATTTAAATATCGAAAAAGAACAGCGTACAGACACACAGACGATATTTTTACCTTTGAGTTTGATAGAAGACCGATATTATCTAATATCAAAAATCTTACGGTACAAAATCGGCGCAAGTATAAGACGTTAAACGATTTCACAACATATACATTATGAAAACCCATTAAAATATAGAAAAAAAAAAAAATGATTTCCTTTAAGCACCGGGAAATTTCCCAACAGAAAAGACGCTACACTCGATCCGCGAGAGAAATATTTCCGGTAGAAAAGTTGCATACAGACACAAACAAAATTTAAAAAAACACACACACACACACACACACACATACACACACATACACACATCACGGTAATACCAATAGATCCCTCGTTACACTACGAATCCGAAAAGAAATACTTTTAGTTGAGAGGAGGAAAAAACGGTGTGTTTTCTGTGCACGTGGAAATTCGACAACATCGCGCGACAGTAAAAACGACCGTAGCTCGCTTTGATATTCGCTCGAACCGTGGCGTTGGGTGGGGTGGGAGAAATTCGAATTGCCTTAATGTTCTCCGTTTTTTCCCTAGGATCTCGTGATGAGCTCCGCCCAACAGCGACGTAACTGGCGCGGAATACTAATCGCCCTGATGGTCATCGTAGCCGTTCTGGCGATGATCGTCACGTCGGTGGTGCTACTAACTCCGCCGCAGGCCGAGGAACTGCCGGACTCTTATTTCCACTCGGAGAACGGTAACAGGCCCGGTTCGGATTACTATTACAATCAGCGGGCGAAAGACGAACTCTGGTGGCGTCGCCGGGGCATGAGGGCGTTGCGTTTGTCGGACGCGATGTCCGATTCCGGGAGCATAAAACTCTTCAACGGCACGTGGATAACGGGCGACGAGATGTTTCACGTGACCGGAACCGGCGATTTGGCCATAATGCAAGTCCAGAAGGACGGGACCGTGCAGACTACCCGCCTGTTGATACCGAAAAATACGTTACAAGTCGGTGTCGTGGACTTTAATCCTAATAAATTGATTACCCGTGAATTTTTGTGGTTTGTATAGTTTTTTATTTCTGTGTTTATTTTTTCCAGAAATTACAAGGCCCGTTGATATCGTTCGAATTATCGCCCGACCGCAATCACGTGCTCGTCGGACACAACGCCAAAAAAGTAAACTTACAAGCGTCTGCCGTTTTTTACAGCTAAATTTACTCTTTTTTTTTGTTCACGTTTTTTTTTTCCGATTTCCGACGTTCCGCCACAGTTGTACAGATACTCGAAAACGGCTCGATACACGGTGTGCACCGTTTCTACCGGGTTAGGATTTTTTTTTTTTTAAATTAATCATTACACACTCGTTACATCAACACTATATTGTCATCATAACCGTGCGTAATTTTAACGGTTTTTGCCCCCCCTTTCTAGACAAATCACGCCGGTCACTTTGGAGGATCGCCGATCGCGGAACGGCACCGGGAAACCCGCCAAACCGCAACCGTATCTGTTGCACGCGCAGTGGCACAAGGTGTCGACGATTTCGCCGGAAAAAGACAAGGAGTCCATGGCGCTGATCATCGTGTACCGATATGACCTGTTTTACGTGCCGTGGTCAATGGACGCCCCCGTTTCGCATGTGGCCGCAAATGCCACCGTGAAGAACAACGGGACGGCCGATTCCCGAGTGACCGCGCCGTCCAACGGCACGTCGTCGACGCCGCGACCTCCGGGTGACAAGAGCGGAAACAGCAGCGTTTCGTTGGGGCCGTGGCCGTACGGTCCGGCGCGCAGAATCACCACTTCCGGGTCGGGTCCCGGGGTTTACAGGGTCGGGGAAACCAGCAACGGGGTGGCTGACTATTTGTACGAAAGTAAGGCGACATCCGTGTGTTTCGGGAAACGGGACTTTTCGGGGCCGCCGTACCGGCGATTAAAGCGAACATAAATGCATCGTACGGTGAGAACATTATTCTCGTTGGTCGTTTCGGTATGAAAATAACGTACAAAGTACGAGTTATAATGAACCAATTTTAAATTGTCAAGCGTTTCTGTTTGATTAAAAAATTGTATCCACAGAGTAGATACCTACCAAACAAAAATTACGTAAACAAATCGAAAAATTAAAATTAGTATAATTGGCTTTAAAAAAGCTGAATTAGTTTGAAAATTGTATCACTTTTAAAAAAATCAAATATAATATTTTTTTTTTAAGTTTTAAGTTTCTAGAAATGTTCTTCACTGAATTAAAACAATAACACAAAATAAAAAATAATACGTTTCGCAAATTTCCACGTTTTTCCTATATTGTTTTCCCCAAATTATTTTAAAAACCACTTAGAAAATCTAGATAAAATTTGATTTCAGAAAAAGTACTACACGTGATAATCAGAGCAAGATTTCTGGTAGAAAAGTTATTTAAAGATAAAAAAAACGATAAACATCATTGTAAAACCAAAACATTCCTTACTTCGCTCAGAATCTAAAAAAAAAAGACATGAACTTCAGGCTCATCATTATGAGAGTTGAATTTTTCCTCAGCTGGCTAGTTTTCGTTACATGTTTCGTGATTTTTTTTTTTTTCCATAATGCTAAAGAATTGAATAAAAAGCAATTATAAAAATAGGTTAAGTGGTTTCCGAGATTTTCGCTAATATACAAACAGCCGGTGGGGTCAGAGGATGGAAGTTCAAACCTTCTAAAGGCACATTCTCAAAAATATTTCTATTTCTATGCTACGGGGGTTAAAGCCCGGTGACCGGACAATATCGGAATTGTCCAGGCATTTCGATATGCCCACCACCACATTAAGCAATTGCAATGCCCAAAAGTACTTTACTGTTTCTTGCTTCGCCTTGAAGTCTAAAGTTGGGCAATTCACGAATTCCAAAGTGATTATAGAGGTTATGCTATACCATCCGTATTATTTATACTATATTATAGAGATTTACATAGGTAGTATATTATTACATGTAATATAGTTATATATTATTATATTATTATATTACATTGATATTTATTTTGTGCGTATTATTATTTAACTATTACATTACGCATCTGTACATTAATACAGTTATTATTATATTAGCGTTGTGCTATAACATTTCATTACCAGTAAGTACTTGAAAAATGAAATTCCTTAAATGTTAGTTTTATAAATTTACGTTTCATATCTAGACATTTGACCACAACAACTATTTACACACCAACTAAAAGTACGCTATAAAAAATCACTTTGCCCGTGTAAAAAAATGCATGGTTAATATTGATTTAAACGCAAAAAAAATATCAGTGCAATATGATTATAATAATAAAGTATAATATTAATGCAACAATGTACTACCTATATCATTTTACCCATGGGCATCGAGCAATCTGCAAATGGTCCAATTTCAGTCTAATCGAGGCATTTGGTGAAAAATTAAATTTTCATTTTCATCTCTAAACACAAAAAAAAAATAATAACTTTATTTATTCACTTGAAAAAATTTTCAAAGTAGCCATATTATAAAAATTGTATTCCAAACATTTTAATTTATCATACATTCATATCCGATAATTAATTTCTAGAAAATAGACGCGAAAACAATTAATATCCAATAAAATAACACGTTATGCGATAAATGACCGAAATCAGCACGGTAATTCTTTACTTTTTATTGAATATTAAATATTTTCACGTCTATCTTTTAGAAATTAAAATGGCTATAACTAAAAAAAATATTAATCAGATGAATGTATAGGGTATTAAAATTTTAAAAATAATATGTTTTACAAAACGGCCATTTTAAAAATTGTCTTAGGTTAATAAATAAAGTTATTATTATTTTTTTTTTTTTTGTGTTTAAAATGTTTTGTGTACAAATACGAAATCCGAGCACACTAATATTTGGAGACTGGGTTAAAAGTCGAAACCACGAAATGCTATTCTTTATATGCGTATACAACATTTTATGCTTTTAGCTTCATTTTGAATATCTGTAAGGGTGTAAAGCTAACAAAGTGAAAAACCACCTTACACTCCTACATAATCCAACGAGATTGTAAAATTCAAATAAAAAATTTAACCAATATTTTATTACTTCAATTTGCCTATAAAAAAAATCATAGTTCCTGAGTTTATGCTCTTTTAATCCTGAGAGAACCGTTAAAAGTGTCCAAATGTATCAGAAAATAGATATAAACAGAGTGTAACACGAAAATCTGGCTTTAAAAATAACTTTTAGATTCTGAGTGAAGCTAAGAATGTATTGGTTTTAAAATGAGGTTTATTTTTTTTATTTAAGTTATGTGGTAGTGATTATACCGATGAAAATATGTAAATATTTTTAAAACAAAACCATTGATTTTTGTGTTTACTATTTTTACTATATCATATGCTGTGTCAGGTTAAGCTGTAGGTCCTAGGCATTGTTTGAAAAATTACGTTTCATATCACAGCTACTTTTGAAAACAATTTTTGTCAAGTTTGTATTATATTTTAACTTTACATATTATAAAACACCTTACCGATTTCTATTTATTCATAAATAATAATTCGTGCAAGGTAATTATAATACATGGCAGAACAACTTCGTTATCTAAATTTCTTACGAGTATAAAAATAGTATGGCCGTCATGGCTCATAAGGTAGAGCCAATCGGAATTTTTTTTTGTGTATCAACAAGTGTAATGCCTTATTATTATTGAGTAAACAATCTGAAAAAAGAGTAATAATTATTGTGATATTTTCATTGTTTTCCACACAGCATTTTGAAAATGATAATATTTATAAATGGTTAAATAATAAATATTTTACTAATAATAGCGTATAAATATTTTATTCTTATAATAAAAAAATATTTTGTTATATGATTTAGAAAAATGTTTTCTAAATATTTGTATAATGTTTCCAAGAAAACGTACAAATTAAACGTATTAGAAATATGAGATTATGATGTTATTCTAAAATATTTTCCAAATATGAACTATTCGAACAAAAAATATTTCCATAACATTTACCACATAATTTAACAATAATCGAACATATTTCGACATTATAGAATTTTCCTAAAAATATTTTGTTCATATTATGGAAATCTTTTTTTGCTACGTGGGTTAAAGATTTTATAATCTTATATTTAATTTCTAACGAAACATGTTAAATATTAATCACAATTTTTGTTAATTTTGGCCTAATTCTAAATTTCTCCTAATTTTGCCTATTTATATATTTAAGAGAGAGGGGTGTCAAAATATTGGTTGAAAACCACGAGTCTAATGTATTAACAGAAAATTTACTCACCACTCATGCCTTTTTGATGTTATTTTTATTCGTATCGAATAGTTAGTTATAATCAATAATAATAATACATTTTTTAAAAAAAGGATTATACGGCAATGTTTACATTCATCGCATTTGTATTTAATTCAATAACGGGACATAACTAGTTTATAATAAGATATCTATTATAAAGCATACATATTGGGAAACACGATGTTATTTTAAGAATATTTTGAGAATAGTTACACTAAAGTAATAACGTAATATAATAATATTTAAATTTCCCCCGGTAAATTCGTCAAATTAAATCGGTTCCACCTTAATGCGGCCATTTTATTTCTATAGTCGTAAGCGATCGCATTTTGAGAACGAAGTTGTTTTACCATATATTATAACTACTTTGAATTTACCTATGTAATTTATTATAACATAACTAGTTAGTGTTGGAAAATGATAACCAACAAATTATCTACCTAGATAGTATAACAGACAACAATTGATAAAATGTATCTACATAATAGAGAATATAATTTGGTTTTTATAAAAATACATAATTATTAAGTTTTTAAGTTTCTAAGACTCATTTAAGGTTCGTCAAAATTCAATAATAAATTGTATATAATAAAACAGTTATTTTAAGATTCAGACCTCTTTTCTTAGCCCGTTTGTTTCTCGTAAGCTCCTGGCACAGTGCATCTGACAACTTATTATTTTCTTGATTTTTGTATTTTACCTACTTGACCAATTTTCGTTTCTACTGGTATTTTTTATATTATTTAATTAATGCAATATAAATATTTGATAATAAATATATGACATAATATAATTGTATACTAAATAATGGGCGACGAAAACGATTTTCACCATATAATGTATTTTTGACATGTCGCTGAACGGACAGCGCTGAAATGTCCTAGATCCCAAGTATTGTACGCAAAAAACGTACCACAATTATTTCTGACATAATGATAATGTTATTTACAGTCGAGATATTGAAGAGGTCACCAGCAATATGGCCGTCGTCTGGGAGGTACATGTTGTATGCGACGTTCGACGACCGCCGGGTGGGCGAATACAAGTATACCGTTTATATGAAGGGTGGGCTTAACAAAGATGAAGAACTGCCAGATACCGACGAACATCCACAACAACAAAAGCGAAAAAAGAGACGTCGCCGGAGACGTATAAGAAGGAACGTTAACTCCAAATATGATAATTACGCGTCGGATGCGTATGACGAAGATGAGATGTCTGAATATTATTTATATCCTAAAATTCGTTCTCTGAGATACCCGAAGGTATAAGGAATAAATCAATTCGTTAACGTTTCTGAGCAGTTGATGGCGGCTATCATGTTTACGGAAAAAATCCTCATTTACATTATTAGGGTAGATGGTTGTGTGGTTGTAGCCGTTGGGTTCCTGACTTCTAGACCTTACATTCCACAAAATCATTGATTTTTAATAAATTAGGATTTAAAATTATTAAATGCCTACAACGTAATGTTTAATAGATAACAAAACAGATGCATTATATATTACCGTTGATCATTGGCGTAGCCAGGGGTTTTTTTTTTTTTTGGTACTTTGACCTCCCATTTGTTTTTTTCTTTTTAGGTAAAATTAAGGTTACGTTGAGAGACGAATTAGAAACAGTAATAATTACAATATCAATAGACGTAGACCATAAAAGAGGTGGGATTGAGGTTGAATGTGATTGAGAATGATACGAGTGATGTCGAGTATATGTGAGACGACGTAAGGGATCAGGTCAAGTAAAGTTTACGACGAGGGTGGCTGACTTCAAAAAACTAGAATGAAGACAAAGGAAAAGAAGTATGTTATTTAATCTTGAAATGTATAATATATGGTATTTCAGTCAAGTTACAAGCAAAAATTTGATTCATCGATTAAAAATTGATTTTTAGGACCGAAAATAATTCTGACGTTTGAATGTTCATAGTAAAGTCGTGTAGAGAAGAAGATTCGACGAATTATTCATAATTATTATTATCATTATTATGCTATATCCTTTCTTATTGAGAAACCCTGGGCACGCCACTGATCATGTTGAATTATAATAGTCAATACTTATATTTAATAAACTATATTCACATCACGAGTTAATGAAGCGTCATAATAGTGAGCTGTGCAAGGTTATTTAGTATGAATTCCGCTCTTATTTTAAATCGTAATTATTATAACCGAAGACACATAGTGTTTATTTTTCTTAATTTTTCTTTGTTGCCAAACTGACGACGTTAGTGTTTACGACGTCTATTATTGTTAACTAATCATTATAAAATTTCAAAAGAAGGACCTAGGAAACAATTTAACATTAAATACTAATATTATAACAACATAACAATACGGACTACTAACTACGAACAATACTATAAAGCCTAGAAATTTAGTCACATATTCTACATATTTTACTTATTCGATAGGTTCTATTTTACATTGTATAACATGATTATTCCTCTTTTTAAAATATTCAGTGTTTTAGTTAATTGATTTGGGATGTAGTGGTATGAAGCAAAAATAAAATGGCTTATGACATGAGTAATTTTTGGTATCAAACCGAAATAAAATGTATAGGGGCATTAGTTATTTATAGTAGAGCACTTTTTGTACTTTTGGAGGTAGCCGCCTCTGTAAGCAACATGCATGTTGCAATATTGTAATATTTTTCAAATCGTATTGTTTTTCCACAGGCCAACACTCCAAATCCCATTGTCACCTTGTCAGTGATCGTCAATCTCGACCAACTTGAAGATCCTCAAATAAAACCGAAAATACGGACTTTGACACCACCACCAGTTTTCCAGTATACCGAGTAAGCATATTTTGATAGACACAAGGCTCGACTTGAAGGGGGCTTTAGAAAATGGAGTACCTTAATTTATCTTTCAAAAATGTTAGCGTATTTCTATTATAATTTATGTGTGAAAGGCTGAAAGAATGATACAATTTTATTTTTTTATCAACATTTTTTTTTAAAATTAGAATTTGAACTTTAAAAGATTATAAAAAAATCACTTCATTAGGTTCATTTAACTTTTTTTTTTTACCACTAATGCAACTAATGATCAATTTTAGAACATTTTCGCTGAGCCAAAACAATTTTATTGATTGAAACCATATAACAACTAAACATCTCGGTAATTTCAGATGCTTATAAATATTTCAAAAATTGCCAGAATGTTTTAAAAATGATTCAATATCTAGAAAAAACTAATGTAACGTGTATACAAATATTCAGTGAAATATTCGGTCTTCACAATTATTCTATAATGAATTATAACAAAAAAACAAAATCGAATTCAACCGATACCGTTACTATATAAATATTCCAGTTTTCCAGAGGTTTTTTTTTTCAATTTTCCCCTATCATTAAGACAAATGTAAGTCATGTAATATCATTCTTAGAAAACCAAATAGACAACATTTTCTTCAAGAAACAACCCCTAAAGTTGATAACCGTAGTAAGATTTATGATCAAAAAGTTGTCTACAAACAGAAAAAATATTAAAATACATTATAGTAAAACTAACAATTTCCTTACTATGTAAGTATCTAAAATAAATAGAAAATTAAGCTAAAACTTAATCTATGCTATATATGAGGTATGCAATACATGGGTTATAAGTGTTTTGTTTTTTTTTTTTTTCTTAAATCATTAAACTGTGATTGGAAATTGGGTAGGTGTAGGAGGTGAATCTGCTCACGGGTTGTATTGAGTTAAATAATTGCAAGGGATATAATAATTATTAAGTATTAGGTTAAGTTTTATAATCCAGCTCCATTTATATTTCCAATTTGAGCACTGGATGGACATATGAATAATATACGTTAATAATAATAATAAATTTGATATTATTCGTGTTCGATAGCGATTATTATTTCACGGCAGTTCAGTGGGTGAGCGCCGGGGGCGCCGGCGCCGGATTACTCAGTCAAGATGATGATGAAAATATGCCGGGTGCTTCAGTAGCCGAAATATGCGTCGTGTGGCTGAATCGTGCTCAAAACACGAGTATAACGACACTGTGCAAATCGCCGTTATGGATGTGTCAGGAGGTAACGTATACCAGTTTTCCCATTTACAATAATTTCCAATAATGCGTGTCTGTAAAAAAAATGTTAGCAAAACATCCTCCCCTTGGATACTAAATAAGAAATTCCCAGAGAAATAATCCGGTTTTAGACTTTTACACAACAGAAGAACACAATTATAATCAGTAAAACATATTGCATAATGAACACGATGTTACTTTTAATCCAAAGTTAATATAGTCTATTTTTGTATACATTTATTTTTAGAAATTCACTTTTAGAAAGTTCTGGAGCTCCTGAGCCGTGCGTATTTTAATTTTGAGACATTTTAGTTTTACCTAATCCGTCAACACCATTATGCTTTCGGCATCAAGGCGAGGGAATACAGTGAGGTAATGAACAATTAAATTGCAAATAAAGGAGTTGTGTCATGACGTGGGCGATCAATTTTGAGTATAAAGGTCGTTCACGTCAGTCATTTTTTTTTTTTTTTTTTTTTTGACATGCTTTAGCCGCAGTTAAACCCAATAGCTAATTAGGTATACAAATAGAAAATAAATGTAAAATAGAATGCACATTACAGAAAATAAAATTATAATAATTAAGTGGCATTTTTCCAAAACTTTGTGTCCAAGTAAAGGAAATATCCACAATATCGGATTGGAAAAATTTCCATTCATGTTCTTTAGTATCAGACTGATAGGTCAAATATTGAATTCGTCACCTCAATAACCTTTAAAGATACCTAAATAATGAAGTTCTCAGTACCATTTTATTATCACGAGTACACGTAATAAACATCAAGGGTGAGTCCAAGGATAGAAAAAACGTCGTCGGAAATTATTTCTGACAACACCAATCGATTCCCTGCTATTTTCACAATACGAGTCAATGTCCAACTCCATTTTTAAAAAAGTTGATAACAGAACGTTTTGCATGTCATGTCTCAATTCAGAAATAATGGTTTTTCTGTCCCCTTCCTCACGTCGAATGATAATATTGATAATAATGACATAATTAAATTAATTTATTTAGCTATTACAATATTTTTATATTTTTTCCTCGATTAAAAACCTCTTTTTTTCTGACGAACCTATAATTTGGATATTTATCTACAAATTTTAAATATCATTAAATAAAATGTATTTATGCAGTTTTACAATAATAATTTATATTGATAATAATGTAAGTTTGTAAATTTTAAATTTTTTCCTTATCCACTTAGACATTGAGTATTTTTAATTTTTTTACCGCTAAGGAGTTCAAAAAAAGATTTGTTCCGGGCATCTGAAAGTCTAAATCCAGCCCTGAATATCTGGGTTGAATAATTGGATCTGTCAGCCTTCTTTGACAATTTAATTACTGTTATTCTAGTATGATCATTTTAATCGTACAATAATTACTTTTTTAATAAAAACAATGATTTATTTTTGTCATACAAAATATATGTTCTGTGCATAATACAAAATTATTACATTCACGTTCTACAATAATTAAAAATTAAATAATGCTTGAAAGTATAAGTTTATAGGTTGATAACGAGTATATTATTATCTTCGATATGTATTTAAACTAAAACTTTAGCCTATTTAGAGATTTTTTTAATTTAGATTGCTATTAGAAAATCAATGGGGTGTAAAGGTTTCAAACACAAAAATAAAGATAATATCAAATAAAGATAATGTAACATTTTAGAGCGACTCGTTTTTGAATTTTTCTGAAAACAAATTAGGAAAAATGTATTAATTTTCGAGATAATGAGTATCGTTAGGTTAATCGATCTGTGTGAAATATTTAAAAAAAAAAAAAAGGATTATGGAAATCGTGGGTACGCTGTATCGTAACTAGAACAAAATATCTAAGGTAGGAGGATACTAATCATTTTAAATATAACCTGTTATTTTTTAGAGTGATAAAATAGGTACAGCAAAATAACCTAAAAATAATCACCAAACCGAAATTTTTTATTAGAGAGGCGCGTTCCTTTACATGGGCCTATTTGTAGAAAAGCTGCAGCTCTCCTAAAATATCTGGAAAATGGTGGTTTCGAAAATTATTAGGGTGCGCTTTGATATTAAATTACACGTCAACAATAACCGATAATCAGCGGAAATACTGTAGGTAAATAATGCCGTTATAAGGTTTTGTTAACCGTTTACACTATACTTTTCTGCTTAAAGAGCAACTAAATATAAGCAACTATATAACTTTCAACGGTATGTAGGGAGCTCGATAAATTAGAATAGTGGTTATATCGTTAGGGTTGACTAACATTTTTTTTTACATTTTTTTTTTTTCTCAATTACGTTTAAAAATATACATAATATGCCTATGGCATGAGATTATTAAAGGGGCGTTTGTTCAGAATCATTGTATATTACTTGGAATCATTAAACAAAATATTATGAAATATTCTTGGATTCATATTGGTCTATTATATTCAGTGTTGGGATTAGATTAGTACTTTTTATCTAAATAAATATAAAGATTATACGACAAAAATTATCTAGGTAAAAAAAAAGATTAAATTTTTTTAATACCTACTTAAAAGTTTTACTTTTTGAGAGCACACCTTAGTACTTAAATATTATTTAAACATCGGCCATATGTTTAAATTAATGCTAGTAGTAGACATTATTGTTTGTCAATAACGAAACTAAAACTGAATAAACATTTTCAAAATTAAGTATAAATATAATAAAAAAAAAATATTCACGATTCGTCACAGTAAATTTTAATTATTATGAACCTTCACAACTGTTTTAGTATGTACTAGAAGATATACAATTATTGTTATAGGGTAAAGTACATGCAATATCATTTACACTATGCGCATTGCATATGTATATACTATACAATAAATAAAAGAACACTTTATTTGATGTTAAGATAATGATAATATAATTTATGCACAGTTAATATGAATTATTTATTAATAAAATATTAAAAGTATTTAAATAATTAATTATTAAAACGATAAATTGACAATAAAAATGTACAGTTTTAATATAATATATATATATATATATATATACAATTAGTATAGAGTCGAATTTATTTAGATAGATTAATTTTTCATCTTAGATAAATAATTAGATAACTTTCAACTATTTACCTAGATAATTTATCCATACTAGTCTCAAAACATTTATATCGTTATGTTATTCCTAATTATTTTTTTCTAACGGAATATTGTTGGACAGATTAAAATCGACGCATTGTGTTGCATCATCGTAGAATAAAATTAGTCAAATTTTACTGTATCGTTATTCTTTCAGTTTATTCTATAAATGAGTCGGCGCTGACTTGGGGATAAGTGTATATTATCATATGTACCACCTCTTCATTTCAGTTTAATAAGAATAATCAATAATAATATCCAACTATTGTGTGCATGTTTCGTCAATCTACAGCACTAGTGCAAATTTTTAATTGTCATGTTTCACCAGCAAAACCAATGCGCACTGCATTGCCTACTATATGTATTTCATATAAACGCATTAAAACACTCTTCTACACCGAGTAATAACCTCACGTGCTCGATTGATAAGAATTTGGCTTTGAGAGGTATTATAATTTGTTTCATTAATTCATTAACCTAGGCCAGTAAATAAAGCAAAAAAATAGCTTACTTAGGTACTTTATCACACTATAACGAAAACCACGACGAAACCGTTAAGAAAATAATTATTATTCCCTCAGATTAGGGACATAACTACGGTCATAATTTATAAATAATGCATGTAACCGCACGTGCTAACTACATTAACCACATGTTCAAATAAGTTTACATTTCAAAAAAACACTCCAGAAAGCTTTTTATTTATAGGCAATATTAATGTATGATACACATTTATATAGTTTAAAGATTTTAATGATTTATGCAATATTTAAAAAAAAAAATTGGCTAAATCTATGAAGAGCATTAAAAAAACTCTAGTCCATTCCACTGGGACTTTTAGTAAAATTAATTAAACATTCTAATTAAGTTTTTTTTTTCACAGTCGAAATTTTTTCCCGTTATTTTTCCTTTATTGACTGGCTTAACCATTACGCGGTCAGCTTTCTAGTACGATAATCCATGAACCGATCGAATGCGACTGGATGTAGTGACAAGGCAACTCGTACATATATTTTTCGAACCGCTTCTTAAAACCGGTAACCAGTAAAAAAAAAGCAATTTTTTTTAACCAGCTAACATGGAATACACGATACTTATCCGTATAAAGACAATCAGTTACCGGTATTAAACGTAGCTAAAATTTACGGCAGTGGTGGTCGGTTCTCTGAAATAGTTTTATTAATGGTTTTAAACCTTGACAATTTTTTTCGAGCTCCCACTCCTCCCATCTTTAAAAATACGCTCCAAATCTAACAAAAAACTGCTGTGCTCTTGATTGATAATAATATATGTACAATTATCGTGTGTCGTGTACAGACCCAAGTGATCAACGTGGCAGGAGATGGAAGCGGTGGTGACGGCGCGGACGGAGCGCAGGGGAACAACGGCAACGACCATGTGCGTCGTCGGTACCGGCGCAACGGCAGTGGCCCGTTGCAAAAGCCGTCGCCGTCGGACACGTTGCGCAGATCGCCGACTAACAAAAACAACGCTTCGTCGTCCCATCGGCAAGACGAGCAGCTGCACCACCGCCGTCAACAACACCAGCAGCACCAGAACGGTCACCACAGTCGCCGGCGCCGAGCCGGAGACGTCAACGGCTCCGGCACCGAGGGGTCGAGAACACGGTACGGCGGATGGGTGGACGCCACGGTCGGCGGTGCAGGCGGCGGGGTACCTTCCACCGGTGGCGGGATCATCGACGGTACGCACACGGTTTGGCCGACTTCGGAGACCGCCACGTGGTGGTCGGCCGCGACCACGCCGGACGACAAAGAGAACTTCGTCGGCGACGACGGATACACGAGCGTAGCCGGCCCGGGTAACGCGATCACCGCCGCCGGATACGTGGCAGCCGCGTTGGTCCGGAAGGGCTGGGAGACGGGCGACAAGGAGCTGACGCCCCGTGCGCCGGTGTTCGCGGCGGACGGCCGGGGATACGTGAGCGTGGCACCGGTGCGCGACGACGAACACGACAAAGACGACTTCGTCGAAGGGGGCGTGCGTCTACGGCGGCCGTCCCCGAAACCATGGCTTAAGAACGGCAAACGTTACCAATCGCCGGTCGTCAAGTATTACGCGCAGGTGGTGGCCGTAAACATAACGAAAAAGCTGTTCGCGCCGCTGACGTTCGGAGAAATGGAGAGTGGCGGCGACGACGGGAATAACGGGAAGGACAGAAAAAAGAAAAACGAAAACACTAAGAGTTGGACAGTGGTCAGGATTTTGTCGTGGGATCAACGCACTGACATGATGTAAGTCGTCGTTCCACGTGTTATTAATTATTAATAGGGTACGGATTTAAATTCTCTAAAATATAATAAAAACGCCTGAAAAAAAAATACAATTTAATGCACTGAAATAAAAAAAAAAAAAAAGGTAGAAAAATGCTCTGTAAATTATTTTAAACGTTGAGAAAAACGTTTTTTTTTTTTTATTAGGTATATACATTTGCTAACCACAATACCGTAAAATACGGTAGTGCAATACGACTACATTACAACTCGATAAATGGCTTATTGTTTCATAGACCTCGCTATTTCACCTAAAGTTAACATGCGTTTCTACAAAACCGTTAATTTGATAAATCCGTGAACACGTATTTTAGTATTTTAATATTCTCGTTAGACCCGTACCGTCGGTAAACGTTTTAAATCAAAAATGAAATTAATTAAATTTATGCGAAATCCTCAACGAATTTAATACGAGTATTTGGTACATTTGTACATTTTAACGACGAATTTCAAGCAAATCAAAAACGGACGCGACATACCGCGATTTATCAAAATGAAATATGTAAATAATAAATTACGAATGAAAAATGATGCGTAATAATTGTAACACGATAACGTGGTCTTAATAAATACAAAAAAAAAAAAAACGAATAATGTACGAACGATTAAACAGGTGCAACGAAAACATGCACGTAACAATAATACTATGATGGTATTAAATTTCTGTTTCGGTAATATAAGCAAGACCCGTGCATACGTAAACAACACTAAAACACGTGTACGCGGATATTAAATTCACGTGTATTATTAACTAAGCGTCTTCACGTATAATTAATACGTATATTAACGTGTTTTTTTTTTCGTCATTTTGAATTTTAAACGGTTTTATACCTAAGCATTTTTCAATCGTGAAATTTCTCACGATCGTGTTTCACTTAAAAACTAAAGTTAACGAAACAAAACGACTGGACGACACAGATAATGTTAACATCTATAAGCTTGATAACAAGTCAATTCATTCTAATATCAAAACTAAAGGCACGCTACTTGTCCCTGCTGAACGAAAATTTCCTGTCGTTGTATTTAACTATACCGAGCAACATGCGAAAACAATGGTTACGGCAGACCGGTTGAAACCGGCTTGATTTTGATTTCGGAGTAAAAGTAACGATATGAAATTTACAGCGAAGAATATTTCGGAGGAAATCTTATCGAGTTTTTGTTTTATTGTCGTAGATGTACAGTTTGATAAAAAAAAAAAAAAAAAAGGCACACAAACCTTTATAGTTTTTTTTTTAGAAAAAACTTAATAAGTTCCAAAAACACCTACGACATTTCTTCCTGATTATCGTTCTCTATAAATTTCATAAATATTGCACGGATGTTGCAGCAGTAAAAAAATAGTAAAATTGATTGCAGTATTGCACTAAAAATACCGAAAACTGGACTAAAATATTAAAAATTGCACTAAAAAATCACAATTTGTTTACTAAAGTGGAAATAGTTGGCATAATTTTCGACGTATTTACAAAACATTAACAGAACATAATTGCTCAAAATTCACGGAGTGACTGAAAACAGATTACAGTAGTCAAACAGTCACAATTCACAAATTATTTTTGTATTGTTTAAAGATAAGATATCATTATTAGATTTTATGTCTCGTGATATTATAGTATAATATTATCTATACGATTGTTGACTATTGTTAAAATAGTTGTATAAACAAATGAATTCAACAAAATTCCGAAAATTGTAAAAAATTGCCCTTAAAACTTCTAGATTTAAATTTGTACCTACATGAAACGTAATTAAAACTTACTTATCAATAAATTGAGAATATAGAAAAAAAGATACATATGCAACAACATCCGTGTCCTATTCATGAATTATTGGTACTTTTACTCTAAAATTGAAATCAAGCTAGGTTTACTTGGTCCGCGTATGAGCATTGTCACCAGGGTAGTCGGGCGGAGACGGCACGCATGCTGTGAGTGCGGCGTGCTCCTCTTAAGAGGACGTTACACATGCATTAAATGCAACAACAAAATGTGTTGTTTTCGTCTTAAAAATCACAAAATAATATAGTTAAAACATGTTTACGTAGATTACACAGAACTCGGTTAGTTTCGGTTTTAGAGTAAAAGCATATAGAATAAAATTAGTAGAGAACAATATTCCGAAAGAAAAAACATTACGTTTTTTGGAAAACATATTTTTTTTTTTTTTGAAGTTAAGGCGAATTAGAAAAAATCGTTAAAAAAAATCGTTAATAATAAACGGTAAATCGCTGTTATATTCGGAGAAAATTAAAAAAAACGCAACGTCTTGCTCTCCGGAATATTGTTCTCTATTCATTTCATGATAAGTACTTTTCTTCTAAAACCAAATTTTAGAAGAAAAGTTCATAGAATTCTATGTTATCTGTGTTAGCATGTTTTAACTCCCTATATCTACTGATAATAATCGAGTTTGTAATTTTCAATATATTTATGTAATATTGTCATTTGTTAGCTATTAAATAAGTGTACGTTTATTATAAAATTCGTTTTTCTTTTTCTATTTTGTTAAATAATTAATAATTAATAAATTTTTATATCTATTGTAAATATTCATTGATAAAAACCGCACTCTCAGCACAAGCAGGGCATCTTGCAGTTTGGTCCCACAAGATAACAGTCAGATTTATTTCACAGAATGAGCGCTTAAATCGGAGGGCCAAAAGCAGTTATCTTAAAAATAATAAGAAAAAACAAAAAAATAATATCTTACACCAACCGAAAAAAATGTTAATTATTCCATATAATAAATTAATATCAGTTTTTGTGTCAGCCTATACTGAAATTTATTTATTTGCTTTATCATCGACACGAGTTAAATAATTTTTTTAGCAAAATATAAAAATTTAATTCAAACTTATATACTTGTAGTCTTTATCCCTGCAATCAGTGTTAATATTAGAACTTTCGGTTCACAGAACTATTGAGTTAATAATTTAATACTGTTATTATTGTAGTTGCATATCTGGCTACCTATACTAAGGTACTATAAACATGTTCTTTAATGCCCTGCCTATACAACCCTAATCTGAAAACTGTATCTAATAATTTTGATTTCAAAGGCATACAAATCTTATAGTCAGTTTATTCAATGTTTATCGAAAACATTTTTCTTGTCATTTTCTAAATTTACCACATTCACCAAAATGTATAGTACAATCAATGATTATACAAATAATAATAATAAATAATAAATGGTAGCAAAAAAAAAATAATTATCATTATGGTAATAGTCTAGGGATTTTAGGTTTAAGTGTTGGTCAATTTGATCTGAAAAAATTTCTTTTTTTTTGCAATCACTTTAAAGAGAACTGCTATGGGCTCTAAATCGGAGCCGTCCGAAAATGCAAGAGTACCAGCTTTGAAATATAAAAATTCCCGTTTTAATTATGTACCTATCACAAAAATAATGTAACGTTCTAATGTAAATTAGAATTATATTTATACATATTTTATGCAACTTTTTTTGTAGCTCTAAATTTTTAAGAGTGTCACAAAATAAATACTAGATAACAAAGAAAAACGAATTATGTATTATACTGTATTTATATGACTACTGATCAAGTGTTAATAATTTGTAGGTAAAGTTTATACTTAATTTTAGAACGAATTGACTTGTTACCAAATTCAGAAGTAAGAATATTATCGACCAAACGGATAGATTTTGGATAAATAATATACCTTGTCCAGGAGCAAGGTGATACATTTATAAACTCCAAATTCTTACCAGAACTATTTATAATTCCCGATGGTTGGTAATAATTTGTATATTTTTTTTCTTCTTTATTTGAGTTTAGAGTTCCAATTCTTAATTTCGGTTATCAGCTAAAATTTCTTATCACGAGGCCGTATTCTGATAACGAAGCCGAACCGACCCTATTCCGCACAAGCATATAGCTTATAGAGAGCGCTGCGATATTTGAAAATGATTTTGTTGAATTTCCGTGTAGACGTGTAGATATTCTATTATTGCAATTCTATTATTATTATTATTATTATTATTATTACAGTCGAATCCGCTTTATTGGGACACATCGGTTGCATTTTATTTTGTCCCAATAATCCGAAATACATAAATGACATACATTTTTTGAAATTGTTTTACTAGTGACTTTATTTAAATTTTTTATTACATTGCAAAAAGAAAAACACGGTATTATAACTTAGTTATTTATAAAAATACATACATACATAATTAATATAAAGTACATATATACACATATATAATGTACATTGTATTTTATGTTATTTAAAAACACTATGAATATTACTTTGTTTCTTGCGTATTATTNCATCCAAAGCAATGATGGGGCATTCAACGAATTCAACGAAAAGGAAAAATTTCCTTTGTGAACATACGATAAGATAAAATTTAATCTAATAAACGATTACGCGAGTCGGTCGCGATTTTCGAATTACTGATCTATTAATATACTCGATAAAAATGTCCCAATTATCCGAATTCGTAGCCCAGATAAGCGGTGAACGTTTACCCTACAAGTATACATTTGTTTTCGTAATTGAAGAATTGTCCCTATTAAGCGGTTGTCCTTATTAACCGGTGTCTCCATTAAGCGGATTCGACTGTACTATAAAAAGCGTGTGTAGCATCCTGTTAAACGACGATCGTTTGTGCGTTTTCCAGATACTTCTTGGCCGTGCCGTCGGGTCGCGGAGCCCCGCACCACCGTCACCTGTACGCGGTAAAGTACACGCCCGTGGACGCTTTGTCGGCCACGAACGTGGACACGAGCGGCCGCACCGTGCACCACCATCAGACCCGAAAACCGGTGCGTCACGTGGCTCGCAGCCGGCCGATATGTTTGAGCTGCGACGCGCAACAGTCCGCGGCGGACGGAGCGCTCAAGCGCGAACGTCGCGAATTCGGCGGCAAACAGGACCGGATGGACGAGGCGCGGGACGATCGGCTGAGACAGCAACAACGGGAACGGTGGGAACACAAGCAGGACGACGAGGACGATGTGGCCACGGCGGAAGGTAAGATATTATTAGTCGATACGGATTTCACGGACAGAGTTTCGCCGCGTGCGCGAATTTACCGAATCGCGTTTTCTAAAATTTTTGTTTGCCCCTCTCCCCCCCCTCCTCTCTGCTTCGCCTCACTCCAATCCACACTCTCGATCCCCGTACAGAAGCCGAACGTCGTCAGCAACAGGACCGTCGCCAGGAACGCGAGGAGAACCGCGGCGCGATAAGACACTGCACGTACTACGACGCCCAATTCTCCCGGGACGGCCGGAATTACGCTCTGATATGTCTGGGTCCGTCGGTGCCGTACGTCACGTTGCACCGGATCGCGGCGGACGTCGACGGCGACCGCGACACCAACGGCAGTAAAACCGGCGACCGGCTCCGCAGCGTACCGCACAACGCGCACAAACAGCTCAACGATTCTTCTTACGCATACGATTTCGTAGCCCTTCTGGAGAACAACACCCGTCTGCAGGTA
Organism: Cinara cedri; assembly: GCA_902439185.1. Classification (NCBI taxonomy): domain Eukaryota; kingdom Metazoa; phylum Arthropoda; class Insecta; order Hemiptera; family Aphididae; genus Cinara; species Cinara cedri. The sequence continues at coordinate 145,724 of CABPRJ010000051.1, read as the reverse complement.
ACGTCTCGGGATCGGGTTTCAATAATAATTTAAATAATAATGTGTAACGTTCATTATCCGAAACTATTTTCCGCAGGACAAGTACACGAATCAAGTGTTGTTGCCGGGCACCAGGACGTTCCAGCTAAGGCTTTCCGGCGGCCGCAAACTGACCACCGCGGGCGGTTTGCATTTCAACGACCCGCTGTCCGCGGCCGACTATTACAGTAACGGCGGCGACCTGGATCAACATTTCACCAACAGAAAAGGTCCGGACACGGATCCACTGACCGTGGCCCAAGTCAGATTGTATCTTCCGCTCGGCGTTTACGACCCCGAAGCGGATCCTCGTCCGGAATTCATGCCGAATCGTGCCGGTAACTCCGGCGCTTCCCCTGCGGGCAAAACCAACAAAAAAAATTCCGGGGATTCCGCTCGGGCCGGCGGCAGCTCGACGTTCGCGAACGGCCGCCGCCGACAGAAGCGCTCGTCGTTTTCACCCGATGACGACGCCGACGACGGCGGTGACGGATCGAAACGGCCGAGGAGAAAACACGAGCGGCTGCGCCATCGCCGGATCAGGAAACTGTACCCCATGCTGGTGGTGGTGCACTCGGACCCGGGATCGCAGGCCATCACCGACCGATTTTCCGACCGACTGGGCTATACGACGGGGTTGCTGGTTTCCGGAGCGTTCGGCAAAACGGGCGCCGGCGGTCTGGACGTGGCGAGCGCGAGATACGGCGGCGCCGCCGAATGGAACCGCCGTAGACCGAGGAAACGCCGGGGCCGCCGGTCCTCGGGAGTCAGGTACTACACGTCCAGGTACTCGGACGGTTACGATTACGAACAAAACGACGCCAGTCAAAACAACGAGTACGTCGTGGCCGTGGTGGACCCGGGCCGGGGCACGTGGGCTCGGGGATACGAATCGCTTTTGGCGTTAAACTACGGCGACAAGACCGACGGATTCGGCGAAAACATGAACGGCGACGGACCGGGCGGTGTGCTCGGCACGTCCGATATCCGTGATCAACTGGAGGCGGTCGAGTATTTGCTCTCGAGCGCCACGTACACCGGGAATGGGATGAACGATGATGGACAAGGCTATTACACCGAAGATCTTCCCAGAGGAGGCCGTCTGAGCCGCGATCGTCCCAGATGGATCCCGTCCGTACCCATGTTAAACAGAAGGTACTATAGCGACGATGACGATTATCTCGACGCGGAATACGACGACAATCATAAAAACGATAACGACGATTATTACTATTATTACTATAGCAACGGGGAAGATTATAACGACTACGCGGGCGTCCCCAGGGAAAATGAATACAAGGATGACGACGGGGGCGAAAACAGCCGCGGCAGAGGTCGCAGAAGTGCCGGAAACTCGGAAACGCTCCAATTGCCATACGTGGACGCGAACAGAGTGGCGTTACTGGGCGGTGGTCCGACGACGCCATCCACCCCGCCGTCGGTATATGGGGGTTACGCCACCGCCCGGATGGCACTGTGGCAAACCATTTACGGGGGTGCGCCCATCGAGAAAAAAAATGACAAAATGCCCGAGGACGAGAACAGAAAGGAGCCCGTAGCGATCCACTCGTCGTTTAAATGCGCCATAACCATGGCGCCCGTGTATACTTGGCGGCTTTATGGTAAGTACAATCATTACCAAAGTGTTATTGTTCATGTTTAATGTTCCGTTGACGACTCCAACGGGTTATTAACAAGCTTAGATCTTCGGTCTTTGCAGACCGAAGGGATTTTGCTGGTCTCGTTTATTCGTCCTGTCAGTAAATATTCTCAAATACTATGTGAACATAATATATACGTGGTGATTTATAAACATTTTCTTTTTGCAAACTTAAGAAACAAATAGTTTTGAAATGTTACGTTATTATTTAGTTTGTCACCTTTATTTTGTTTTTTTTTGGGGGGGAGGGGTGAAATCACTACATACTTTTGATTTTCAAATGGTAACCTACACTATAAATTCTATAAATAGATGAGAGTATTAATTAAAATACATTTTGGCGTTGACATTTTTGATTTCCGTCTGTCTGTTGAAAATATATTCCACTATTAATTTTGAGTCGAGGGATTGACAAAAACCAAAAATTTCCAAAATTTATTTTATTCTCGTCTGTTTATAGTATTTATAGTTAAGGTTACCATTGGAAAATCAAACTGATTTCATTCACCCTCTGAAAATAAGGGTGGCAAACAAAAGGATAACGTGAAATTTTAAAGCGATTTGTTTCGTAAGTTTTCAAAAAAAAAAAAAATTCTATAAATCACCACGTATATATTATGTTCACATAGTAGTGTATCCAAACGGATACAAATGTATGGTACAGAAGTTTTTTAATTCATCAATATCTAAAATAATTTGTAATTTTATTTTACCGTCTTCTACGGTGGTTTCGGGGGTGTCGAATTTTGTAATTCAAACGAGAACCTATATTTGAAATTTCATAAAAATATGGAATGTTAATTTGAATACATTTTAGCGTCGAAAATGTTTGTTTTCTTGTCGACGAGATTTTACACTTTTCAGTATAGGCAGTGGGAGAGTAGTGGAATAGCTCTATTCAAACGTCGTGGGCAGAATTCGTTTAGAGTCTAAATTTAAGACTAATTTTTCTGAAACACAATCCGTTTGGACCAATTTTGAAGACTTGTTTGGGCTAAAAAATACTAATTTTATACAGCCTCTTTGGACCAGAATTTTCCTTATATCAGTTAAACTGAAAGTTTATTTAGCGAGTATTTATATAGTAGTATTTTATCTGTATTGCATTATCTTATATAAGACCTTGATACACAGACATCTTTTATATGAAGATATTAGATATAGGTATATATTTAATATCACTGAATTTTTCGTATGTTTCAAAACTAAATTTATACATAGAGATTGTATGTAAACCTAAATAATTTACTTATTACTTTATTTAAAAATCAGTTTAACTGGACGTTTATTGAGCGAGCCTTTAAAGAAATTTAAATATATTGGTCCAAACAGGTTTACTAAATCCTGATCCAAACGGGTTGCAGTTTTATTAGTGGCCCAAACTTCCTGGTCCCAACGCGCTTCGCCCCATGCCGTGCCTAGAGTTGGGCAAAATTTTATCTAGATTATTATTCGAATAATTTGAAAACTGATATTTACTCGAATAGTTTTCGTTTATTTTAATTGGTTAACCATTACCAACCGGTAATTCAAAATACGTAAATATTAAAAAAAACAATAGTTGGCCCTGTAATATAAGATATAATCTATTTGGCCCAAACAATATTTTTGTATACAGCTCGATATTATGTTATATAAATTATTATTCGAATACATTTGCATTCGAATACTATTTTATTTTAATAATCATCTAAATAAAATAATTGTATTTTAATAATGCCCAACTCCGGCTGTGCCGTCAAACAAGAGCCGCAGTATTCGAAAATGTATTTAAACTAACTCTTCATCTGATTTATGGTATTTTAAATATAGGTTTCCATATGAATATCGAAAGTTGATCCCTTCCTCCCTAGAAAAAAAAGACGGGAAAGAAAAATGTACAAATTATTTTAGACGTTCGTAAATCTAAAAACTTTTATATTTTACATTTTTATCTATTTAACTGATAACATGAAACATACATTTTGAATCGACCTGTACGCGGCGTTAAAGCCGCTACTCAACGAAATCAATCTTGTCGTTGAAATCCGTCCATGTAAAGGAAACGGCCTTTTCGTCCCCCATCGTGATATACGAAAATTAATTGATCACCGTTTCGGTGATTTCGTGTAGTGGTCACTCGAATTTGTTATCATGCAGTTTTTTTTGCAATGCGGTCGACCGCTGTGTGTATTGAATATATAAAACACCAACTGCACTCTGCTATTGTCGTATCACTATTTACATTCGATATTCCCAATCATGCATGCATAATTGTTGTCCGATCGCTTTTTTTTTTTTTTTTTTAGATTCGGAGCATGACGAGGGATCTATTGATATTACTATGATGTGCGCTTTTAATTTTTTTTTTTTTTTTCTATCTGTAATCGACTTCTCGAAAAGAAATCTTGGTCTGGTTTATAGAGTATAGTACATTTTCTGAAAGGAATTTTTCTGTTTTCGGTGCGATGGGTTTTCAAAATAATTGGGAGAAACCCTCGGAAAATTAAAAGAATGTCCCCCTCGATGCACCAACTAGACAAACATTCCTTTCAGAAAATCTACTGTACTCTGCACATCGGACCAAGATGTCTTTTCGAAAAGTCGTTTATAGAAGGAAAAAAAATGATAATGTGTACCACACATCGCAGTAAAACCAATAGATACACTACGAATCCAAAAAAAAAAAAATGATAATTAATAAAATATCATTATGTTTGAACTGCTTGATATTGATATGGCAAATATTTATAAAATGAAAATGTGTGTTATTAATATATTTATATATGTTTGAATTATTTTAAATCATTACAAGGTCATTCAAGGTTCACGTTATATGTGAACGTGTTATACAAATTAAAAACGAACATTAATTCTTCTCGGTTTTAAAATGTATAACTCATTAATAGCCTTGTCCAAGTTTATTTCAGATATAGGTACGGCGAGGTTCATCGTTTTATGCCGGGTCGCATCAAATATCTACGCAGTGATAAACTCGTTTATCTGGAGTTAAAATAAATTCAGTGGCATAAACCGTGTTTTTAATGTTATCTATTGATATACACGTACTTTATCGAGAATCAAAAACGCACTGCACATCATAGTCAAACCCATAGATCTCTCGCTACGTTCCAAATCTAAAAAAAAAAAAAAAGAAAAAACGTACCCGATTTATGCGTAATACGAGTATAATGTATTTCATTTTTAAACATAAACATTTTTAATAATTTGTTAGTGTATATTGTGTTTATTTCATAGCCGCGAGGGTTGAATTTCCCCACTTAAATTACATTTAAAAACTATAAGGAATTTTCTAACAACTATAATAGTAGCTCTTTTTCAAGAAAAAAAAAATCTAATTTTGACGGAGTTGTAAAAAAAAAAAAAAAATCAAAAATAATATCTATAACTCCGTCAAAATTAGTTTTTTTCCCTTCGAAGAATGATAGTAGTAAGTCAATTCCTACCAGTTAAAATTATTTTTTTTGATATACTGAGAATTTAACAGCAAATTAAAATATTTAAATAAACGCGTGTATTTTAAATGGAAAAATTCAACTCCTGCGGCGTGCCATCCAGCGTCAAAATAAAAATCTGAACAAGTTTTTTTAAAATTAGTTTTGAATTGGTTTTTTCTCGGGTACAAAAATAAAGAACGCCCTTATATACTCTTCCGATATCTTTAGCCAATATTATTGAGCGTAAAGAGGCGAGTCAATTTTGAATGTGTACCGTCGCAAAATCCATTTTGGTTTACAGTCACACCGTTTTGAATTTTTAACCATTCTAAGCATCCAAACCATTTGGTTTGCCTAAAATTAAAATTCGATTCAGCCACTGTCTTATTCTCCTCTTAAATTATTTTTAACTGGCTTTTTCATTTAGGAACTTTGAACTAAAAAAAAAAAACTCAAATAACCAACGTACTTTTGCCAAATAAATATAAATTCTTTATCAACAGTCAACAATTATAAAAAATGCATACAATTTCACAACTGAATATACACAGGTGCCCTACAGTGTTATTCTTATGCTGAAAATTCTGCCAATATTCGTTTTTTTTTTATATTTTTTTTCTATCGGATTTTGTGCGAGAGGAACATATATATATAGAGACAAATTTTAATTTTATTTTCTTCCCTTAAATTGAAAAAATAATTACTTTTTATTTTATCATTTTTAAAATTTTCAAAATTGCCGTTTTCTAAAAGACAATTATTCCCGAAATTTCAATGTTACATACAATCATATCCGATCAACGGTTTCTTAGTATTAGCCGTTTTAGTTTCTAAAAAATTGATGTGAAACAGATAATTTTCACCAGAATAACATGTTACATGATAAGAAATTACAATCAGCATGGTAATTCCTTTTTTTAGAATCTTTTATTGAATATTGATTTTATTCACGCCTTTTTTCTATACATTAAAACCATTATAACTGAGCAAATTTTAATCGGATACACATTAAAATTGTTAGAACTATATATTTTACAAACTTACTTCTTGGAAAATCTTAATAAGTTGACACGTTAAAAGCTATTTTTTCGGTGATTAAATGATAAAAATAAAAATTTAATTTTTCTCTACATAAGTTTGTGTTCCCTTTGCACAAATCCCAATTAAAAAAAAATTAAATATTTACTGAGTTATTAGTGTTAGGATAACAATGCAGAACACTCTATACTAATGTACATAAATCGGGAACTAAAAATTAAATGCATTATGCTTATAACAGACGTAACTAGATGCAAACAAAAGTTATATATTTGAAAAACGGACAAGTTGTACAACGCACCTATTCGCTATTGATCATTTTGGATAGCTTTCGATCTGCAGTCTACGATAGTTTAAAAAAATATAACAAATAAGGAACACATTACGTATTCAATTGAAATTGAATATATTTATTTATGAAATATGGACTAGCACTTACAGAGCCAATTTTACCAATAGGCTGAAAAGGCTATAGCGTAGGGCGCCGTTCATTGGTAGGGGGCGAAACAAAAACATTTCTTTTTTCATTGATCATTTTCGAAATCGGATCTCCTATTTTTTGGGATTTTTCTAAGGAATTTTCTAACCTGACCGAGGATATTAGGTGGGCGATCCTAGCCTACTGGTGGAAAATTCATTAATCAGGCCCCGATGTACTTACCTTTCTCGTCTAATGCCATAATGAAATACAATATGGTGTTGTAAATTTTATGAAAGTACCTTGAACACGGACAACAGAAAAATGACAAGTTTTATTGACTGAATTCAATATCACGAGGATTGATATATATATATATATTGTATAGATAAAATACCATGTATTAAATATAACTTTTTAGCATTTTTTTTTTAAATTTGATCCGCCTAAAGTTGGATTTCCTACCACTGTGCCGCGACTCGTCTAAGATTGTACAGTATGCATTATAATACACGCAGTAATACATAAGGATAATCTTTGTGATTAATCGATTTTCGGAATAAAATATGGTCGGACTACACGCATGATTAGGATTATTAAATATAAAATATAATAATACGACAATAAAGTCGAGTGCGATAAATGTTTTGTTTCAGTTCACAGGGTGGTCGACCACATCAGTCGAGAAAAGTTACACGATGTCAAATTCGAGTGAAAACGTGCGCGCATCGTGAAATATCATTTTTGTGTTTCATGATGTGTGAATAAAGCGTTTGCTTTTCATGATAAATCGATTTCACGAGGTGGCTACGAAATATTATTTATACACAATTTTTTATATATATATATGTTTTATGTTTATGGTTAATATTATGTGTCGTGTACCTGTTTTAAAATGTCGATTATTTTTTGTAGCGTCGGCATTCGCTGAACGATATTACGGCTTTTATGGGGGACAACACAGAAGTACTTGGAAATCGTACGCCCATTCGGATCTAATACCGGCTGCCTCGTCGTTGAACCAGTCGTCATACTTGCCGTCTTCGTACGGAAAAGGAATAAATTTATTAGTGGTACACGGAACTGCGGACACGACTATACACCCGCAACATTCGATGATGCTCGTCCGAGGGGTTATACAACAACAGCAGCAACACGTATCTATGGATCCCGAAATGGGTAAAGTGAATTTAACAGAACCAGCCGAAGAACCAGCCGTCGATGAGCCTCGTATCCAAATTGGCTCCATGAGAGTGTCACAGCTCGTTATGCCGGATGCAGACTTGAGCAATTCAAGAATGGCCACCGGCATAGAAAACGGTTTTCCGATGGATCACCATTACCAGATGCTTCATTCAGTTTACAGTCACGTCACACAATATTTAGGTACAGAATGTTTTTCGCCGGTAACCGACGGAAACATAAACCAAGAAGACAGTGACGGCCGACGTTTACGAAAACGTAGGAGGAGTAGGAGAAGATGGAGAATCAGGGATCGAGAAAACCCCAATGACCAACAACGGGAAGAAACGCAAGACAGCGACATTGACAAAAATGATTCAAGCGATAATTCCGGTGGGAGGTTCCGTCGACACGATATTGATAGCAGCCAAGAAACTTTGAACAAACCGGTGGCCGAAGACGTCGAGGCGGTTTCAAATATCAAGGCCGGCGCCCGTGAGTTTGGAGATAATAATAAAACTAACAGTATTAATGGGGGGAGCAACATCGCGAGTACCACTACTACTAGTCTTAATAATAAGAGGAAGGAATCGCACGAAATTGGCGGCGATGACGAAGACGAAGATGACGAAGAAAACGAAGAAAACGAAGGTGAAGACAGTGATCGTTATAATGATGATGATGGTGATGATGACGATGATGATGATGATGATGATGATGATGATGATGATGATGACGATGATGACGAAGATGATTATGATGGAGATGACGACGATGAGGAAGATGGTGATGACGACGATGACGATGATGATGATAACGGACAATGTTGTGATGAAGGTGATGAGGAAAGCGACGGCGGTTGTTGCAATGATTGCTGCGACGATTGCTGTGATTTGTGATGATAATAATATTATGTTTGATGGTAATTGTTGCGTCTGATTATTAGTAAGTATAGGTTAATAAATATAGTTAGTTGTATAGTAAAGAGAGAAAAGACGAAAAATGATTAGTGATAATCTTACACCAAGTTAGATTAGGTTTTTTGAGTATTTTAATGAAATTTTCGTTAGCGGTTAATAAATCGTGTTTATCCTATAATGATAATTGTATATTATAATAGTTACTAAATGAACACCAATCAATCAAAATTGAACAATTTTAAGACTTATTTTAGACACACATATAGAGTTATATATTATATTGTTATTGTAGTAATATTTATTATTACGTTATTGGTATTTTATCTAAAAAATATTATTTATTTTATTGTTCGTTGATTGTTATTTATTCAATTATGGAATGGAATTGGTTTGATAGCAGCGCTTGACTCCTCGGCAAACGAATTTATTAGGCGATACTCCAATGATAACAATAATATGTAAACCGTTCTCGTCCCTTAGCTTAGCGCATTCATACAACTCGTGACGATATCGCCGTGTAATTATTACACCGCGAACCGGAATAAAACATTACGCGGGTGACAATAAAATACGAGTACAATTAAATAATAATAATAGAAAAAAAAAAACAAAAACAGTCTTCGTCAACAGTATATCGCCGTCTGATTAATATTATAAAACACCGTCAATAAATTAATTCGGTCCCGCCGCCTCCCCCCAATTCGCCGTCTGCCGCGAGTCGAGCGCCGCTAAACGTCAGGACGGGCAAGCCCATATTCTAAAAAATTTATCATTCATAGTGCTATTAAACGATAACGTAATGTTTAAGTATAGTTTAATTGTATAGCATAGTTTATGATATTATTTTCTTATAAGTAAATCACAAGACTAATGTTCATTATTACATATTATACATAGATTCTAAATTATATAAATCCACTAAGTGGTCGTGTTCGTGGCTCATCTAAGATATTTTCATTCTGCTTTAAAAATATGTTAACTAACTCACACGGTAGTTACCTAACTGTTATAACTTTACGTCAATACACCAATGGTAATGTTAAACGATTCTAAATTAATTGCGATTAGTTTTAGTACGACTACGATATTGTATAGGTATATATGATTATTTTTATGTGTACGAGAATTATTATTTTATAGTGCCCGTGTACCAACGTTTCGAAAACACGGTAAAATAATCATTCGAAGTTTCTAGGTATAAAAAAAAAAAAATATATATTACAACTTCTCGAAATAACAATATTATATTCTAAACGTAATTATATTTATATTCTAAAATACCATATTATATTTTTAACGATAAATCAAATCATTTATCAGTATATAATATATAGTTTTTCGTATTATTATTATTATTATTATGTTAACAAATGACTTTATTCAAAACACCATTATATTAACTATTATACATTTCATAAATTTATTAACTCACTCGCGGGGTAAACATGAAAATGCCCTATTTTAGTTGTTTTTCTATGAGTAAAATGTATTTTTAACACGTCTATTATGTAATATTATTGGTACTAAAATATTCTACGTATACAATACACAATTATATATTTGTAAAATCATATCTATTATTGTTATAACATTATCTCTTATACCATTATAATTATTATTATTATTACTATCGTATTATAGAGTTTATTATTATTATTATTATTGTACTTGTTGATATAATTATTATTATTATTATTATTATTTATGTACCATTATGCCAATTATTATTTCGGATAATAGATTATAATATTATATTACAACACACACATTTATATCGGAAACGTTACATTTTTATTTTATATAACGATAATTATAATATAGCATATAGCGAAACTGAAGCACCACGAAAAAGTAACTATAATATATTACATTAGCATTTTAAGTACGTTATACTCGTATTATTATTATTATTATTACCTAGTTTATTATATTATTATTATGTTATACGCATAGAGAGACCGTACGTATTTATTTGTTTATTACAATATATTTGTACTTGTATTTTTTAACAATTGTATCTGCTCCAGAGTGTCTGTAACATACCGAGTGGGGCGGTCAACTCGTCGGCTCGTCGCCGCATCGGATTTACCATCACCGACTCCCGTACCCCCTCCACCCCCCCACCCCCCCCACGGCGTTTTGTATCCGCGGCCGAAATTGTCGCTGTAAAATTAACGTTATTCCGCCGTCATTTCGTAACCGGACGCCGACGCAAATACCATACGGGCGATACGGTAAAACGTACCGAATTTTTTTCAACGGGACGGCGCTGCGCCGCCGTTGCAGACGCCGCGCGTACATTGCCGATTCCGGTTACCGACGAATCGCGGTTGTATGTTCGCTGTAGGTACCGGAGCCCGCCCGCGGGACGTTCACATTATCGGCGGGACAGCGCCCGCCCGCGGGACGTTCACATTATCGGCGGGACAGCGCCCGCCCGCCCGCCCGCATAACAACACTACGATATTATAATATCGCGACGGTCCGATGCGTCCTAACGGCGCGTCGGTCGGCGGATACAGACAACACACCGATAACAGGTCGACCAATAGGCGCGCGCGTCGCGCGGTTGACCGTTCCCTCGGTATGTCTATACACCGTACCGTAATAGACGCTCCCCGATAAACCTGTGTATTAGAAGACCGACGACTGACGTAGTAATTGTATTTCTGTGTATTAGTATTGGATATTAGCCGTTACTTATCGTGTGATATTGTCATGTTCGATTTCTGTACCGACACAATGGAGACGCGGCGTCTTCTTCGCGCGGCAATATTTCGATTAGATTTCAAATCGATCGTGATTTCGAACGGTTCACAAAACGTACATATTCCCACTTGGCACGTAGTATTACGCAGAGTACTCGTATATAAATAGACGCTGGCACCAGCCACGTATACAGGTGGGAGGGGGATTCAAACACCCCTACTCGACCAAATATATTACAAATTACGAAAACACCAATAAATATTGTCCTATTTTTTTATAAAATAATACCTATATATTTGAAGTTGATTTTTTTTTTATTTTTTTTTTTTTTCATGAATCCCTCTCTCCCCCGAGATTGTTTTGTGTACGTGACTGGTTGCTACACACGGGTATTAATTGGTTTCGGTCCGTATCTCGATTATTTAATTCGTTTAATTTTTGATTCAATACAATTTTTTTCTTAGATAATCGTATAGAATTATAGACGTCGCGATTATTATTATTATTATTATTATATTATACGATTATAAATTATTAAATGCGTATGTGTTTTCATATTGGTAACTGTAGCCAATATTTTATTGTATTATTATGTAATAGCATGTTACAGTAAATAGACATTTAACCGTAGATTAACACTAACTATAGTTTTATTATAATATATATTGTCCTAAAATATTGTTCTACATTATATTAAAAAATACAATTATCCCCGTTGTTTGTCAGTAAACATTTTAATCACAATACTATAATGTTGACAATATTATTATATCGTATTCCTAGACTAGAAGAATTAGTGGTTTTTTATTTATTTATTTATTATTTTATTTTTTTTTTTTTTTGTATTTATAACACTTTTTATTTTTATTTTCAATACCGACAGTAGTGCAGGTGGAACTGACTACTACAACTCCACTGTATATTGCTATCATTTATTGTATACCTAATCAAAAACCACTTTACGTGTGGATAAACCCTATCAATACGGTAATGGGTTTACCAGCTATTATATGCATACATAAAGTTACAGTCCAGAATTTCTCGGTTCCATGCATTTGATAAATCCACAAATCCACCACTATATTCATACGTGAACAATAAATATTAAGTAAATAAAAGGTGTAATATTGGTAGTTTCTAGAAGTATTAAAAGCATTCACAAAATGTCAATACTTTAGTTAGTTTGCTTTAAATATCTATAATAGTACGTTCGTTGCCAATTGTTACCGAATTTCATGGTTATTATATTTATCTGCCATTAGGATAGCATATACAAATAATACGAATTTGTAAACATTGTCCAAATAACAAATGGCATTGGACATCATAATTGTACACGTCGTTACATACGGAGTCAGCTATCTAGTTATTATATATTATATATCTGTGGTATAAACAATGTCTTTTTTTTTTTTTTTTTTTGAAGGTAGCAAATTAATTTTGAAAATAAGTACGAACTACCTAAATTTTATTTAAAATTCCCAATCTATTGTATCTAATTTTAATATAATCAAAATAACCTTACTTAAAATTGCATGTAAATCCAAAATGAAATGCTTACCACTACCTATAAGTTTTTCGGCATTGCATAACTGAAGAAGTACCAGAACAACAAAATACAAAAAGAAATATAGTTAATTCGCCAAATATTGATGCACGTTTGGATGGAATGTGTTAGTCGCCTATTAGTAGATGAAAAAAAATATATGCTCTAATGTTATATCTAAATTGAACAAAAAAATGATAGGTTTTGTGGCAAATGTGATGTTCATCTCTGATCGGATAGAATAGGCGACTATTTTGATAAATATTATACCAAGTCATAATCATGAAAAAACCGATTTTTAATTAAATTTGAGTGGTTTAAATTTTATTTTGTTTGTTATATAAAAGAAAATAACAATTTGTTGTATTTTTGTTAAATTTGAAAACAAAATTGTCCAGCTAAATTAATTTGGGTCTAAGTATAAGTAGTGTTTAGGTAGGGATAGTGATTTTTCTTTTTTGTGAAAATCGATGTATCCATGTGTCTCTTTCAAACCATCAACGTTGAAAATATCGAAAGTTTAAATAAAAATCTATGTAGAAAACATAGTTAACTAGAAAATAATTACCCTTTTCTATGAGCACATTGAAGAGATATACAATGTCTATAACTCAACAGTCAAACCCCAAGTATAAACAACTATAGACATTCGGCCTCAAAGTCATAATTTGTCTTATTGAATGTAAGAAAAGGCACTCGTGAATATCGAAGATAAGTAACATCGAAATTACATCGAATAGATAAGCAAAGATCGAAATTCAAAAAGTTGGTAAAGCTTCGATGTAAAACATCACAACTAAACATAGATTATTTGAACGTCAAACATTGATGTTTCAAAAGTATCGATGTTTTATTGTCATTCCTATACAACACAGCAAAAACATATTTCCATAATATGATCAAAATATTATCAGGAACATTTTATAGTTGTCAAAATATTTTCAATAATATTTAAATAATATTATTATTGTTGTTACACAATGATGTACATTTTATTTGCCCAAATAGTTCATGTTTAGAAAACATTTTAGAATAACATTCATTGAAAATTTTAATCTCATATTTCTAAAGCGTTCGATTTCTATGTATTTTTGGAAACATAACACAAATATGTAGAAAAGTTTTGAATGATTTGACGCTCAGTAACCTTTGTGGTATAGCCCATAGGAATATAAACCGAAGTTTAAACTGATAATAGCCATTACAGGAAATATAATTTTTAAAGGACAAACCTATAATTTTTAAAGGACAAACCGTTTGATGTCAGTTAGTTTGTTTGAACACTTATAAATGTTTGTTTGAACACTTATAAATTTTTGTTGCGATTTCGATTTAGTAGATGCAGATGAGAAGTTAATTTTTCGACTTCAAGGGGTTTTCATGATATAATTTGGAAAAAAAAATGATCGGAAAACTGGACAAATATTTACGACAGTTTGTATTATACTTGGGAAAAACTACCTGCGCTCAGAATATTTTTTCGTTATCAATGGTTTATCGTTGCTTATAGATATTATCAATGATTTATCATTTATTTTATCGATGTATAGATGTGTCTCATTCAAACCATCGACGATGAGAATATTGAAAGTTTAAATAAAAATCTAACTGAAAATCATTGACTTATTTGGGAAAACATCACCAATTAGAAATATAGAGGAAATAATTGTTACGAAATACATTAAAAAGACATTCAGTGCCTATTACCGAACATTCACACCCCAATTACAAACTATAATCATTCAGCCTTCAGGAATCATAATTTGTCCAATTGTATGTAAGAATACTCGTGAACATAGAAATTAAATTCTACACCCTTAAATATATGCGACGGTGGTGTAAAGGTTAGCATAGTTGCCTTCCAAGCAGTTGATCCGGGTTCGATTCCCGGCCATCGCAGCAATTTTTTTTGCAACTTTTTTTTATATTTTTTTACGGAATAATATATTATTTTTCTTTTTATCTTGTTTGTCCGCATACTCTCTAAGTTATCTTATATTGTAGAATATTATTTTCCTGTTATAATTTGACACACAATAACCTATGTGTATAGCCCATAGGAATATAAACCGAAGTTTAAACTGATAATAGCCATTACAGGAAATATAATTTTTAAAGGACAAACCGTTTGAAGTCAGTTAGTTTGTTTGAACACTTATAAATTTTTGTTGCGATTTCGATTTAGTAGATGCAGATGAGAAGTTAATTTTTCGACTTCAAGGGGTTTTCATGATATAATTTGGAAAAAAAAATGATCGGAAAAGTGGACAAATATTTACGACAGTTTGTATTATACTTGGGAAAAACTACCTGCGCTCAGAATATTTTTTCGTTATCAATGGTTTATCGTTGCTTATAGATATTATCAATGATTTATCATTGATTTTATCGATGTATAGATGTGTCTCATTCAAACCATCGACGATGAGAATATTGAAAGTTTAAATAAAAATCTAACTGAAAATCATTGACTTATTTGGGAAAACATCACCAATTAGAAATATAGAGGAAATAATTGTTACGAAATACATTAAAAAGACATTCAGTGCCTATTACCGAACATTCACACCCCAATTACAAACTAT
Source organism: Cinara cedri (assembly GCA_902439185.1). Lineage (NCBI taxonomy): Eukaryota > Metazoa > Arthropoda > Insecta > Hemiptera > Aphididae > Cinara > Cinara cedri. The sequence goes on along the minus strand of CABPRJ010000051.1, from coordinate 130,211 downwards.
AATCATTCAGCCTTCAGGAATCATAATTTGTCCAATTGTATGTAAGAATACTCGTGAACATAGAAATTAAATTCTACACCCTTAAATATATGCGACNACAAATATGTAGAAAAGTTTTGAATGATTTGACGCTCAGTAACCTTTGTGGTATAGCCCATAGGAATATAAACCGAAGTTTAAACTGATAATAGCTATTACAGGAAATATAATTTTTAAAGGACAAACCGTTTGAAGTCAGTTAGTTTGTTTGAACACTTATAAATTTTTGTTGCGATTTCGATTTAGTAGATGCAGATGAGAAGTTAATTTTTCGACTTCAAGGGGTTTTCATGATATAATTTGGAAAAAAAAATGATCGGAAAAGTGGACAAATATTTACGACAGTTTGTATTATACTTGGGAAAAACTACCTGCGCTCAGAATATTTTTTCGTTATCAATGGTTTATCGTTGCTTATAGATATTATCAATGATTTATTAATCAAACTAACCTACACATCCTGATTTTTCAACTTTCCGCCTACAACAGTGATATACTGGCACGTCCATCGGCAGTATTATCTCATTTTTAGAATTAATATGCGTATATTTAATAATCAGTTTATAATATCCGGTGATCACTTTTTCCCTTTCTTTTTTCCTTTTCCGCCGTCCTTATCGCCAGAGCTGACGGCGGGCAGTAGGTCCGATTCCATATACTGCGAGGGAACCTCTGTCGTGACGGGGATCTTTATCTTGGGCATGCGCATCTCGATCTGCAGTCGTGCCTTCTCGTCGGGTTCATTGTGCCGCTTGCCCAGCCGTATGACGAATACGTGCTCGTCTTCGGAAATCGGCAACCCGGTAACCGGTCCGACGGCCGGTTTCGTAGACTTGGGAAGAACGGGCAGCATTTGCATCACGTGCTTGCGTGGCTTCGGCGGATTTGGCGGGATTACAGACTTGGCGGGCCCCCGGCCGGCGGTCACCGTCGCCGGCGGTTGGGTGGGACGTATGTTGTAGTACACGGCACCGGCCGATTGGCTGTCGTCGGGTATCGGCGCTGTTTGACCGTCGCTCGAGCCCAAGTAGAAGGTGGCCCGGTCTCCGCGCAAGCCCACCTCGCCCGGCAACAGGACCATTGCGTTCTGATCCGTCCGTCCGTTCCCTTCCAACGGTTTTTCGCAAAGCCCTTGCAGCACCTGTGTGACAGCGCGCGAAGGCGTTTTTCGGTTTAACAACAATAACACGTTTGCGCGGCATTCGAAATTCTCGACAAATCCGAAATTCTGGATTCGGAGCGCTTAAAACCCCGCCGATTGGGCGAGGACCGTTTTAACGTATATCATTGTTAGGCGCCTTCTGATGAGTTACGATGTAAAATTCACCCGTTTATGGTAACAATACGTTGGCGATCTACTACCAGTGGCGCGACCGGAATTTATTATCCGGGGGCGGGGGGGGGGAGGATATGAATTTGAAAAATGTCAATTTCGGATGGTGTTTTGTGCGATGGAGCGGGTAATGTTATAAATAGCTAAGTATATGAGTAAAACCGTCGAAATGTTCGACTATCATTTATAGACGGACGCATGTTGGAAAATAATTGACACTCACATTATTTATGTGTTTGAAATTTGTAAACACTCTACTCATATGATAACGCTCTCTCTCTCGATTGCGAACTAGTCGAAATACTCCAATCAGGATCGTCTTGAAATAAAATAAAAAAAAAAAAGATAAAATAATACCACACGAAACAACTCTACGAAGATTCTAATGTACTAAATATCAAAAACTTGTATTCGATATCGGCAGTCCTTTTTTAAAAACAAAACAACCCCCGCGTCGCAGTATAGGTAGTGTAGCCAGATTGGCTGAAAATAACTTTACGAATACGCCGGCCCCGTAAAACAGCCACGCGAAAACGGTATGAATCCGCCGGTACGAAAAATCTAAACTCAATATCAAAACACCTACACACATTCCAACTGCACAGGTTTAAAATAGCCGTTGCGACACGGCTGCTTTGCGAATTTAACACCGGTCCATTGTTATAAAAACACCTATACTGTTGGGTGGCGACCATTTTTTTACATTTCTTTAACTAACGATTTGCATTATAACTTTGCCGTTTTTTTCAAGTTTACACGCGACGATTTTTTTACGTTTAATTTAACGTTTTCACTGGTTTCGACAGTTTTCCTTATAATACATAATCAACAATTCTCGAAACACCGTACACATATCGCCATTTTTATAATCGAACACGCGTTGACGTGAAAACGCCCGGGCCTCCACACGAGAATACTCAGTGAGGCCCAGTATTATTTTTTTTTTTTTGAGAAACAAACGAATAAATTATAACAATAGCAATTCGCGCGATTCGAAATCAATAATAGTTAAATTGGTCCGTTTAGCCGACGGCTCATAACCGGACCGAACGCTGAACGTGTCTCTGCAATGAGCCGTTACCGCGCGCCGTTGAGTTAATGGCATAACAATATTACAATAACCCAACCCCGGACTTATCGCAGTCATGGCCGAAACCACGTCGTATCCGTTACCGCACGTTCGTACACGGTGCTACGGCATTACGTTTCAAATCGTTTATAAAAATCATAAAACCACGTGCCACGTAAAACTCGTAAAAAAAAACTTACCCGCATATTTTTGGGGGGGGGGGGGTGGTTAGGTGGGTTGGTCGGTCGCAACCACTCACAACCCCCCTCCCCCTCCCCTCCTCCACCTCCTCCTCCTCCTCGCTGGTCGCGCCACTGTCTGCTACTAATACCACTTACGTTTGGCGCCACGCCGGTCCCGCGGAACGGACATCCGAGCATTTGACATTTCGCGTCCATCACGCAACCGGAGGTGGCGATCGGCGGTTTGCCCGACGGGTCGTCGAGTGTGCACACCGCTGTACCGAACATGTCCTTCATTTTTTCTATAGCGGTCGCCGCGCATTTAACCATTTTGCGTTCGCCTCTGCAACAGCCTCCTCTCGATGTCTTACACTTCGATTGCATGGTGGTAATTTAGATATGGGTATGTGAATTTAAAATGTAATTTCGTGCGTTCGTTTTATTGCGAGATTTTACAATTTTACAAGTGTAGTTGTATCGTCACTTGTTATTGAGCGTAATACACACGTTATAAAAATGCCTAGTTACAGTTAACGCCCTGATGCGATTACCGTGCACGGCCTATTTATTAGTAGTATGGTCTAATTACGAACAGTAGGTAGGTCCCGCGAAAAAAAAAAAAAGTAACATCTTAGTACCTTTCTACAAGTTACAAGTTAAACAAATTTAAAATTTAGACCAGAGACGTTGAAAAATGTAATAAATTTGTCATGAAAATATACTTTAAAGCTCTATTTTAAAACTGAACTATAGTGTCCTTAGGTGGCTGTATTTCGGATAACTATGCATTTTAGTCGTTGTTCGTGGAGTACGTGATTTATAACGATTAATAATCACGATAAAACCGGTTTTTAATTTAGTTTGATTGGTTTAAATTTTATTTGTTTGTTGTAATAAAAGAAAATACAAATTTTTTTGTATTTTTGTTAAATTAAAATTTGAAAAAAAAAAACATTTTTCAGCCAAATTAATTTGGGTACGAAAGAGGAAATATAAAGCGTATAACTAGTAATAGGTAGTGATGGCTATTTTTTTGTGAAAATCGATGTATCGATGTATAGATGTGTCTCATTCAAACCATCGACGATGAGAATATTGAAAGTTTAAATAAAAATCTAACTGAAAACCATTGACTTATTTGGGAAAACATCACCAATTAGAAATATAGAGGAAATAATTGTTACGAAATACATTAAAAAGACATTCAGTACCTATTACCGAACACTCACACCCCAATTACAAACTATAACCATTCAGCCTTCAGGAATCATAATTTGTCCAATTGTATGTAAGAATACTCGTGAACATAGAAATTAAAACACTAGTATAGTTTCGATAAAAAATATCGAAACTAAATCGTCAATGTCAAATATCGATTTCATTAGCTTCAAACATTGATGTAGTATATATAAAATAAATTCTACACCCTTAAATATATGCGACGGTGGTGTAAAGGTTAGCATAGTTGCCTTCCAAGCAGTTGATCCGGGTTCGATTCCCGGCCATCGCAGCAAATTTTTTTGCAACTTTTTTTTATATTTTTTTACGGAATAATATATTATTTTTTTTTTTATCTTGATTGTCCGCATACTCTCTAAGTTATCTTATATTGTAGAATATTATTTTCCTGTTATAATTTGACACACAATAACCTATGTGTATAGCCCATAGGAATATAAACCGAAGTTTAAACTGATAATAGCTATTACAGGAAATATAATTTTTAAAGGACAAACCGTTTGAAGTCAGTTAGTTTGTTTGAACACTTATAAATTTTTGTTGCGATTTCGATTTAGTAGATGCAGATGAGAAGTTAATTTTTCGACTTCAAGGGGTTTTCATGATATAATTTGGAAAAAAAAATGATCGGAAAAGTGGACAAATATTTACGACAGTTTGTATTATACTTGGGAAAAACTACCTGCGCTCAGAATATTTTTTCGTTATCAATGGTTTATCGTTGCTTATAGATATTATCAATGATTTATCATTGATTTTATCGATGTATAGATGTGTCTCATTCAAACCATCGACGATGAGAATATTGAAAGTTTAAATAAAAATCTAACTGAAAATCATTGACTTATTTGGGAAAACATCACCAATTAGAAATATAATACGAATAATTGTTACGAAATACATTAAAAAGACATTCAGTACCTATTACCGAATACTCACACCCCAATTACAAACTATAACCATTCAGCCTTCAGGAATCATAATTTGTCCAATTGTATGTAAGAATACTCGTGAACATAGAAATTAAATTCTACACCCTTAAATATATGCGACGGTGGTGTAAAGGTTAGCATAGTTGCCTTCCAAGCAGTTGATCCGGGTTCGATTCCCGGCCATCGCAGCAAATTTTTTTGCAACTTTTTTTTATATTTTTTTACGGAATAATATATTATTTTTCTTTTTATCTTGTTTGTCCGCATACTCTCTAAGTTATCTTATATTGTAGAATATTATTTTCCTGTTATAATTTGACACACAATAACCTATGTGTATAGACCATAGGAATATGAATTGATATAGCCATTGTATAGCCAAATATCATTTCCAACGGAATGAAAAAAAAATAAATAATAAGTATCTTTCTACAAGTTATAAGTTTAAAGAATTTTAAAATTTAAACCAAAGGCGTTGGAAAATGTAATAAATTGTTCATAACAATATACTTTAAGTCCCCATTTTATAACTGAACTAATGCCCTAGGGTGGTTGTACCTCGGATACTCATGTTATTCATTGGTTGTGGCGTACATGATTTATATCGACAAAAAAAAAAAAAAATCTGATAAGTACAATCCAATACCTTATTTGGATTGATACATTTTGTTCTTCTCCTTCACCTCCATCCCAACTGTTCGGGGTCGGCCACTCTCGTTGTAAACTTGTAATTGACAAAATATCCCACCTCGCATACACCAGCTGTCCGCATATCATTCTATATCGCATTCAACCATATCTTTTTCAGTTTTCTTCCCCACCTATTTCCTCCTGCATTTATTATTATTACAATTTTTACTGCTTCATATTCCTCTCTCCCCGTGACATGCTCAAACCGTCTCAGTTTATTTTTTCTATTTTGTTCACTATCGAAGTCACTGACTCTTTTATACTCTTTTCTTGTCACTCCATTCGTCCATCTAAACGTTGTGATTTCTGCCATACTTATTCTATGTTATATTTTTCAATTTTAACACCCAATACGCCAAACTATACAAAATAGTCAGTCTCACCATTTTTGAACTTACATTTGAGTCTTATTGAAATTCTTCTGTCATATGAAACACAAAACTCCTGAAACTTATCTTCATTTTATCTAACCACTCGTAATCCTTTGTTCAAAGCCACCATTCTTTTGTACAAAAGATCCTAGGTTCCTAAAATTTTCAACCTCGCCTAAATTGCTTATTGTCATTAACTGTCTTGTACTGATAATCCAAACTCACGCTCTGTTTTACCTATTTTATCTGTTATTCTGAGTCCTACTTTTTCAAGCACTACTCACCATTCCTCATGGCTATTGTTAACTTATTTTAGATTTTCCCCTATCAAAACATTATCATCTGCATACGTCATGGTAATCATGCATAATAGTTCCTCCTCTCACTTGTTGTCCTCGTGCACATCTGAGATCGGAGAGTATGCTAAAGTCTTGTTTCCTACTCCTGCTCGGCAGAGTTTTACACCGGCTGTCGACCTACGCAATCACATTTGTCGCCTTTTAAAACAGGTAGAAATACTGTGGTGTATTCTAAACCTCTCACACAGGAAATTCCGATTGATAAATGCGGATTATTATTTCATTTAATTAAGTCGTACACAGTGTATTTCATTTTCACATTAGTAAACGGTGTTCAAATAAAAAATGAATTCAGCCATCAAAAGTTCTGGTTTATCTTGTACATTAACAGCGGTGCATTCATAATTATTTTTTTAAAAATATATTATACTCTTATGCTTCGTGTATCATGCAAGCGGGGTATTTTATATATGTATTGTGGTCCATACTGTTTTGTAAGGAAATAAATAGAATTTAGGGAATCCTTTTGGACGTATCCACCATGTGTATAAAACAATAACTTTAACCGTTAGTTTTAAATAATTCGACACTCCGTCTTGCGAATTAAGTTTTTGTTATTGTAATCGTATTGATGATGAGCTGAGTTCAAATCTGAAATTCGATTGTCCATCAGACGACGCTTGTTTTTTGTACAACTCGGGTATAACAACTTATGTTTTAAACTAAATCGTATTTTAATAAATTATTGTTTTTATATTTGTAGTTTAATAATATTATGTTTGACTAATGTTAGCGTAATATTATTCTGTATTTAACTTTAATTTAATTGATAACAGTTAAAAATATTCCAAATGTAATAATAATATTTCTTTTTCTAGTATAAATTTTATCCTCCTCTGTATATTTAAATTGTAAAAAAAAAAAAAAAAAACTAAACGTGCCACCTAAATATAGATTAACTTCAAATTTTAATAGATTTGAAGCATATCAAAATCAATCAAACATAATACTTACATTTCGCTGGACAGTGTTGTTTGTAATATTTGTATGTTGATTCTACATCTGTACATGTATGTTTTTTTGGGGGGAGAGGGTGAGTCTCATTTACGCATACGCCGCTGAAAAAATGTCTTCAGAAAATAGGAAATTGTTACTACGTCTTATATGGACACGAATATTATACGTCATAGAGACGTATCAATTGGTTATTCATAACCAGGTACCTACATACTTAACATAATATTGAATGTGTGGGAAAGGTATATTTGACTTCCCTGGAAAATTTTTTTATTGACGAATGTGGCCAGTGTTTTGTAACTGACGGCTTATTAGTCGTCGGAATGGTGGATACGATAGCGAGCTGAAGGGCTCAATTTTAACGCAGTTGCGTCAGATTTCAAAAAGCGTTTATTTTGATATCCATTTGTTTAATGCAATAGTATGAGTATCTAATAGTCCTGTTTCAAGGTTATTATTAATTTTAGTATCTCCTTGTCAAATGTTTTTCGAAATCTGTTCTGCACTATTGACGGGTAAATGTAAGAGACATACAGTCAAATTTTCGCATTTAACTATATACTATATAAGTATGAATTTAACTATGTGTGTGTGTGTGTGTGTGTGTGTGTGTGTGTACATATATGGGAAGAAGGGGTTGAAGACAAGATAGTGGTGGTGTTAATACTTAAATATTACTGAAATATAAAATTTTGTCATTAAAAATTTGAGTTCAGTCCACTACTGCAGTTATATCAGTAGTGTATCCAGGAGGACTACAGGGGCTTCACCCTTCTACATGGCCGTGTTAAAATACAATAAAAAAAATAATGTAAACTATCTAGAATTGGAAAATTATTTGTATGGAAATATGTGCATGCATTTGAATGCGTTGGTTTTAAAATGATGTTAATTATTATTATTTTTTTTAATCTGTAAACAACTTTTCTACCGAAAATTTTTCTCCGAATTTTAATTATAGCACTTTTTCCAAAAGGAAATTTTTCTAGAGTAGTATTTTAAAGATTTCATTTTTTCGATTTTCCTAGGGGTTTTCATAATAAATTTTTAAAACCGGGGATAAACATGGAAATTTACGAAATATATTATTTTCAAATCGTACATTTTACGGCCATTCAAAACACATATAACCAAATTCCGCTCAGAATCGTTTATTATTAGCAAAAAATAATTGACGCGTACAGATAAAAATTAAATTTCCCACCTCCATATTAAAAATAACTCGGGTAGGTACCTAATTATTTTATCTATATATGCACATTATACAAAAATAAGAACAATATAAGATAGAATTTGTTTGAAAGTCCGATTTAAAATGATATAATAAATCATTAAAGTCGATTTTCCAACATTCTACACATTTTCAGTAGTGTCACTATTCAGTAAATATTCTTTCAGAGATGTGATATTGCAATCAAATCATAAAAAAAGTTTATCTGGGATAATGGGAATAGGTGCAGCTACTGTTGTAGGCGGAAAGTTGGGAAGATAGGATACAGAAGAGAATTTAATGTATATCTATAAGCAACGATAAACGATTGTTAACGAAAAAATGATTCAGATTGGAGTTCAGTTAATAGCGTTACATTGTCAACAATATATATGTCATATAATGGTAAAATAAATAAATAGGAATAATATTATGTTTTCTTTGATAATATTTATTTAACAGTGTACCGATTTTCCTGTTTTTTTTTTTTTTTTTTTACGTTTTTCCTAATTGTCCAATGTTTTTTTCGGTTTTTCATATTTGTTGAGAAAATTCCTAAAAAACAAAATAAAAATAAAAATTTTTGTAAAACCATGAAACCATACGCTTCTTCGTATCACTCGGATTATAAAATGTAATTTAAGATACAGTTAACATTGGAAATCAATTTTATTGCATAATATGTACCTAGTGAAGTATATTTTCTGATAAATGTTTTTATAAACATTATTATTTAAGCAAAAACTTGGCAAAATATTTAGTTTATATAATATATTTGTTCTTATAACCCACAAGCCCGGATAGCTCAGTTGGTAGAGCATTAGGCTTTTAACCTAAGGGTCCAGGGTTCAAGTCCCTGTGCGGGCGGCGATATTTTTTGCAATTTTTTTTTACATTTTTTAATCGTGATTTTTCTTTGACAATCAAACAATTATACGCTGTGCTATAATTATTGATTTTAGTCTCTCAGCGTTTCATTTTTGAATGTTTTTTTTATTTTATTTTTATTCTTAAAAGTTGAAGGTTTTATTTTCATCATCATGTAATTCAAGTTATGACGAAACTCGTGAAAATCACGGCATTTAAAACATTTTTTAACAGAACTTTGTTTAGAATCGGTTTTCTTTATCAATGATTTTTATCGTTGTGTAAACAGATATTATAAAGTGTATGCAATTTTTTTCGAATTTTTATTATTTAAATGTCGGTATAGAAGTATTTTTTAAATTTTATCAAGAGTTTTTTCACAAATACGAAAAACCAAAAAAAAAAAAAAAAAAAAAAAATGGGAAAATGTAAGAAATGTAGGTATATTAGCTAAAGATATGATAGCCTTATTTTTCCTGTGGACAACTTTTCTACCAGCAATTTCGCTCACATTTATAATGATAGCAGTTTTTCTAAAACCAAATTTCACTAGGGAGATATATTAGAAAAGTCGTTTTTCGATTTTCTCTGGAGTTATCTCAGCAAATGTCTATTTAATTATTTTACTATAATATGGGACATATATTATTGACACACCATCACTATCAACTGAACTTCGCTCAGAGACATTTTTTCGTAAGCAATGGTTAATTGTTGCTTACAGGTATACATTAAATTACCTTTAACAGTGGCTACACCCGTCCCCATTATCCTAGGACATCTTATTTTTTTTAATTTGCCGGTTTGTAAACAAGTTTTCTCCTTGAAATCTTGTTCCGATCAAAATTTGACAAGTGACCTTGTTTGTTGAATTTGATCTTTAGTTGGCAGTTTAAAGAGGTAATTTTTTGAAATTCTCATTAATATTCGAGATAATGTGGAAAACCCGGTTCTTTAGGTGAAAAAAGATTTAAAGATTAAAAATGAGGTTGTCATTGGTAACCAGCCGTTTATATGTATTCTTCGCTATTATTTTATTTTATAGGCAATTTATTATTTATTTTATCATTATTTGATTGATTAATTAATTTTTTAATTAATTATAAATGATCTGGCCTCTGGTATTGGTCCCATTTTAATTCAATGTTTGTTCAACTAGTGAAATACTTTATTCGAACACTGGATCAGTGTTCAAAAGATGTATTTCACTAGTCGATCAAACATTGAATCAAATTATGGCCAGCACTCGATGGTGCACGCGTCATCCATTTACTCTTTCCCGTATACCTATCTGCGTGCACTTATTTTTATTCCATGGTGGCGGAAAGTTAAGAATGGTTTATGGCTTCGATGGCGCCATACTCATACTCAATGTATCCCAGACCATTCACTGTGTCACGGAATACTCCACATTAACTAAACTTAAGATTTATTCTAGCGTCAGAAATCTTTTGGAACAGCGCCTCTAGACGACGAATTGTATTGTCAAATGAGACAAGTGAAACAAGTACATCATTCACGTGTATGTGCGATCGTTTATGGTTTCGTCATCGCAGCCACTTATGGGATTAGGCAAAACGGGTTCAAGCGCTTGCTGAAACGCTGTGTTCGACATATTGATGCCAAAATGTACAGCAGAAATGGGCACGTCCGACCTCTGTGCACAAAAGCGGTACATTTTTGTGGTAGAGTGGAACTTATCATTAACCCGCGATAGATTCAAGACTGCTTTTCAAATATCGCTTTTCCTCCGAAACGAGCTACTATAACTGGTAGAGCGGTGGAACAGAATGTCTCATTGACCATTATGATACGGTTGATCCGACGCGCGTCTATAGTCTACATACTGATGTGCTGCGTTAAACCGATTGATAATAATTTTATAGGTATGCATTGTAGGCCTATTATTACTGACAGCAGCAACTGTAAAACAATAAACACAAAGATAAGATTTTAATTTCATTATGCGAACGTTACACATATAATGCAAATTTTTTTAAGCTAAAACATCTTTTCGTCATTACATTCATTTATTGCACAACTTTATTTAACCTCCTAGTAGTGTCTGTATTAGTCTGTAAACTGTAAGTTTTCATATTTTATATTATATAATATAATATAGTAAATATGTTTCGTATATTAGATACATTGGTTGGTGTGCCTTGAACATTTTGTAGGACTCCTTCACTCCACTCAGAGTCTAAAATGTATGTATAGAAATAAAAAAATAAATAAATGAATGAATGCGTCGCCTGGAGTATGTATTACGACAAGTGTATTATACGACCGGTTTCGAATTAAAAACTCATCATCAGGTACATCGCAGTCAAAATGTAAAAAGCGACTGAATATAAAATAATTAAATGGAAGAATACATAGAAAAAAAAAATTATACATATTGGTCGTTTAACATAGAAATAATTTATTTTAATCGGAGAGATTATTTAAAATGAGTTATTATTAGACACAGATATGTTAAGAAATATAAATTATTTCGTTATTATTTATTATTTAAAATGTATTGAAACAAGGTATTATTTTTTTAAAATCGGTTTGTACATTTAAAATATTATTAAAATTATTTTTCATTATTTCATTGTGTATATTTAATACTTCTAAAGCTTAATTGGTGTAAATGTTATTTTGGGTATTTAATATCTTTAAGTCTGTATTAATATCAAAACCTATATTATGGTTATTTTCTAAAACACGTTTAGCGAAATTTGAATTAGGGGCAGTCTTTTTTAATTTTATTTCAGAAATGTATTATTTTTATTTTATTTTTTAATTTTTATTTATTTTACCTATATACAATTTATTAGTTATATTTAAGTTTATATACACCAGTATTTTTAAAAGAAGGGGGATTTTTCGTGAAGTTTTTAGTCCTTTTGTTTATACGTTTGATTAAATTATTCTTAGTCTTAAAAACGATTTTTACATTATTTGTATTATTGTTCAGAATTTTAGCAAATTCGTTACACATATTATTTTGATATCTCATACTACAATAGTAATAAAAACATTATTTGGTGAGTTGTGTATCATTTTTCCTTTAATACGTTTATGAATTTGTTTATAAGCATTTATTGAAATTTTAATTTAAATTATTTCCTTGGGCTATAATATGGATAATATATTGAGTTCGTGTTGATAATTATTATGCTTATTTAGTGGACTAAGATCAAGCCTATTGAATATTGAATTAAAAAATGATATGTTTTGAGATTAAAGGTGTACCATGATTAGAATCATGTGGTATTATAGCATTAGTTTATGTAGGTTTCCTGTATATACTAAAATTAAATTTATTGTTTATTACGGAAACTGGAAGATCTAAAAAATTTAATTTAATATTGTATAAATTGGAAAAACAATACTCAACAGTGTATACGTGTAGAATATTATAATTTTAATAATAATAAATTACAAATTCACTATTCCATAGTATCATATTACATTATTTATTTTTGACACTAACCAAATTAAATTTGATAAAACCACAAAAAAAATTTGTGTAAAATTTACTACAAAATGATCGTATTACTCTGAAAACGTTATGAAATTATCTGCATCTACGTATTTTAAATGTGTTAAAAGAAACTCATGAGATGCATTTGCATATACCCTTGCATCCCACAAATTACGCCACTGCCTACCTAGTATTATATTATTCACCTCAGTCTCTCAGTCTATTCTCTACTTACGAATACGATCATTTAACGTGGTACACTTAGTTAACGGAATTAACTTTGACCTTTACTCTATTCATTCGTGAAAAGCATGATAAATTGGATACGCATAAAGGGATTGTTGGAATTGCTTAATGCTATCGCTTGAAATTTACAATTTTCACTTTTACAATAATAATAGATTTTTATCTATATTTTAACACGAACATTTTCGTTCAAAATTGTTAATTACTATTTAGTTAATCAATAAAAATTAATGGGCTTACGACACGTGACTTTCTAATTTACTTCACGGATGCTATATGTGTAAATACGATGGCCTAATCTTAGAGACGATTGTTACACGAAAATAACATAACGGTCCCGTATTGAAATATTATTTTCATTTAGGTCAGGTCACGACTCTCGAGTCACGTTGGTATGTATATACGCGTGTAGAGATAATGGCGTAAAAGACAATACATTTTCGAATCAGCACTGCACTCGTGTGTGCCAGGACGAAACGCGTAGACATTTGTCTACAGCATTTTCTACACGTTATTATAATCATATAATAATGCGCCCGTCGAGGAAATAATAGGACAGTACAAGGTGTTAATTTAGAATTCGGATGTGCAGAGAGACCGCCTTATCTCGAGCGAACGCGTGCAAGCTCTATTACGGGTAGCTATTTATAATAAAGTCCCGGGACGAGTTTTGTTCAATATTATATTTTGTAAGATTTATCCGTGCTGCGACGGTGGATATAATAACAGGGGCATAATACACCGATAAAAATCACGAATTTTATCGTTTATGAAAATCTTTTTTCATAAACGTCAAATGCACGTAATACTATAACATCACGGAGATATAAGTCTGCGGCTGCAACGGTATACTTCGTTGGTTCGTTAAAAAGATATTACGTATTGTTAAAAATACAGGAACGGATGTCGGGCATTCGTCTCTTGTCGTATCGATAATAATTACTCGGTTTTATTCACGTTTATTTCGCTTTTTTTCGCTCAAAGGTGCTGGAAAAAAAAATGTTTGTTTCGTTATTTACATTTCTTTTCAAGTAGTATAATAATAGCGAGACGAGAATAATATATTGTCTATAAACTGTGAATTTGGCCTTAATGTCGGCGAATGTCACTATTCAGTCACTTTCGCAGAGAAAATATGTATTCTATATAATGCAAACGAAATTCAATCTGTTGCAGTACACTTTTTCAATTCAATTTTACTTTTTCGAAGCCTAACATTCCCGACTATAGTTTTCTCGATTATAACTAATATTTACCGAAACAATTTCTACCAATTTTTTTTTCTCAAGTTTAAAAAAAAAATTGTACCTCTCCGGGTGATAACTTACCGCAACAGCGGGAGACAATAATATTATGATACGAATGAAAATTTCCGAAAACAATCACTATATACTCGTACCCGTATTATAATAATATTTTATAAATGGAAAATCATAAATTGTCTTCGATAACACTAACTGTGATAAAAGTGTACAATACGCTATGGAAAAAAAAAACACTTTTTTCAAAAAATACACCAGTCATGTTTACTTCATGGTTTACCTTGGTGATACGGTTGATAATTTATTTTAGAATCTATAATTTATACTGCGATCTTCATTTTTTAAATGAAACACGCCTAGACGAAAATCGCAGCTTTATCAGGCGACAATTACAGCAAAACCACTGAGACTTTTAAATTTGTTATCATTCAATACCGTGCACGGACAATGGTATGCAGGACACAACTAATATTTATTAATTTTATACTCTAGTTGTTGGTTCATGGGCAAATTAATAGAAATTAATGTTCATTTACATAAATAACAATAAAAATAGATTTAATAAATCTATTGAATAATTGATGACTTGAGACATGGTAACATTCAGGCTGTTACCACCAGCCTCCGAAATTTCTACGAACAATTTTATATTGCTTTTTCTTATGTATTTTTTCCGTATTTATTCAAGTTTGTATTTCTGTAAGTTAGGTATGGAAAAAAAAAATAAAGAAATATTTTATTGTAAGTTTTCCTTTGAACTTTAAATTCTAAAGGAGAATTAAATTATAATATATACGCGTTACGTTATTGTCTGCCTATAGGTCTATGGAAGCGCCATCGAATATTCCTGAACACGTGTAATCTGCTTATTTTGAATTTCTTTTATACATAGAACCATAAATACTTAATACTAACTCAATTATTTAGTTAGAAAAATATTTGCATGTATAATGTGGTCGAAGAAGTACCCAACTAGTAGTTAAAAAAAATTGATACTTTATTGAATAATAAAGAATATTAAGTAAATTAGTACATTCCTAAAAAACGAATATAGTTCTTTTTAATTCAAATTCTACAAATCATGTTATAGTTTTACCTTAAAATTGACACCCCCTAAAACAAATAATTGGTAGACACAGCCATGGATGCCAGCAGGGAATTGATCAGGGAGAGACACAATAAAATCAAACACCAAAAAGTACTTAAAATAAAATTATATTTGAAATTTTGAAATCCAGGGGAGTGGAAGATGCCCCGTCTTGCCCGCTCTTCAAGTGTCCATAAATACGGCTATGACTCAAAGTAAATGTAAATAACTATCTTAACTAAAACCCTCCGTCAACTAACTACGTGTAGAAACCTCGTTAAGAAAAAATAACTCAAGTTAGAAAAGTTGTGATATCAAAAAGGGGCTAAGTAAATTCTTAAATTCCTTAGTATGTCCATTTTTTTTTTAATTGCTTGTATTTGATGAAGTGCAATGATTTAATATAAACAATTTAACTCAGCTTGGTGGTTACTAATACTTACGACTGTAAATAAAGATACAATGCCGACATGAATATTTACATCCCCATTCTATAATTTATTAACTTCACCATAACACTATTTATGAGTAGCCGCCGAGCTAAGTTAAATTATTTATACTAAATCATCACATTTCATCAAATTCAATCAATTACAAACAATTTCTATTCTAATGAATTTCAGAAATCACTTAACCCCTTTTTGATATCACAACTTTTCTAACCTTAGTTTTTTTTTTTTTTTTTAGCGGGATTTTTACACTTAGTTAACGGAGGGTTTTTG
This sequence comes from Cinara cedri, assembly GCA_902439185.1. Taxonomy (NCBI): domain Eukaryota; kingdom Metazoa; phylum Arthropoda; class Insecta; order Hemiptera; family Aphididae; genus Cinara; species Cinara cedri. The sequence continues at coordinate 114,174 of CABPRJ010000051.1, read as the reverse complement.
TTGGGATATCGCTAATTTTTTTTTATTAAAATTTTGGGTATAGTTAACCTATAATTTGTTTAATTATCGAGTGAAAAATGATGGGAACAAAATATCTTTGTTGTTTTATGGACGAATAAATGAATATATGATGTATAGCCATGCATATAGCTTATAAATGTTGCTGGAAAACGACACTTTAGCGGTACAGCAATAAAATTAATAAAAAAAATTGTTTTTTTTTGCCGCAGCAAATGTCCACCACCGCAAACAGGTGGTAACAACTCGTACAATATGTACATTGTTGAATTGTTGAAAAAAAATAACGTTTCGAGTAAAAACTATGCTAATACTTTTGCATATTATCCAGGCTGTAATCATTCGATCAATTTCAAATTTACAGTGTCAGTACTTACAGATTTAATTATCGTTTACATAACATACTGATCAACCCGTTTAAATTTCAAAACAATCGGCCCATTGGGTTAGACTACAGAGAGGTCGGACCGTTCACCGTAAAATTGCACAGGTTAAATTGGAGTTGGCCGTCTCGTGTACTCCGGTCGACGCACAAGCTCTTTATTTCTTATTCAGCTCTGGGCCGCGTCCGCGGCGCTGGATCGGTGTATTAGTATTCGTTTTCTAATATTTCTTATATTGTATTACTTTTCGTAAAAAAAAACTACGACCACGCCGTAATATACGTGAGTATTATAGAGATTTGAGATAGGATTATGTACGATTTAAAAATGATTATTATTATTCAATCAGTAGGTAGTTAGAGTATGAGGAGGCGAAAGGGATCGGAGTCTTCTTCTCATCCAATGTCAAACTATTTGTCCCATTTAGTTTAAGTCCTAGGGGTAAGGGGGGCGTTCTAATTATTGTCACTGAAGTACTTAGATATTTGTTATTTATTTATTTTACTTATTTAATTCGTTTATCAAATTCTTTAATATCTATTGTACTATGTACAATCAGACTTTGTTTTCCATTATTTTCACTGGGCAAGAAACATAATATTATGTAGGATAATTTTGATTATAATTTTTTTTTTTTTAAGAGGCTAGGGTTTAGTTTCTAAACCTTATTAGCATAAAGCGTTTATGTACAAATGTGCCTCGAGAGAAAGACATTCTAAAAGTCTTGTCTCCGTGATAATGGGTTTCCTGAAAATTTGGTTTCCTCGAGTACGCGTATAATTTTTTTTTTTTTTCTCTAGTAATTACTTTAATTCCCGTTCGAAGTTTTTGCCCCTTGAACCGCTGTTAACAATACGCTCATTTGTAAAAATAAAAATGGAATTCATGTCAACGCGGGGTCCGCATAATAACGAGGAAAAAAACGGCGGACCAACAAACCCCCCTCTTTCACCTGGATCCTCCCGTGACTATAAGCGTGGGTATTAACACATTCCCCCCAAAAAAAGCGTATAGATCGCAATGCTTTTTACCGTTATTTCGTACCACTCTGGGGCGTGCCCACCAGTACATTCGCCCGTCCAAACTCGTATTATAAATAAAATTAAGACGCGATCCCCATGGCCGCGGGCGGAAAGAAAACTAACGCGATTTTTTTATTTTTTATTTTTTTTTTCCTCGTACATCGCGCGCACATAAATAAGTGTTTATCTCGTTGGATTTTCGTCACTAAATCGTTATTTACGGCGACGGAAAATCCGTGGCCCGCGCGTTAGCCGCGTCGGAAAAAAAGTCGTCGACGGTGCGGAAAACGGACCGAAATCATAATAAGTGGCGCAGCCATAATATACTATTTTAATTGGTCAATCTGAAAAACGACCGACGTCCGAACGGAAACGCATATAAATATAAACACGTCACGTCGAATAATGCGCCATTTCGTAAAACGGATTTTTTCGCGAGAGGGTCGTTCGTTAACGCGGAAACGAAACGGCTGCACGATCGTACACTACGTGTATTAATTTTAGAAAAATTTTTCACGAAGCGGTCACTATACGGGCCGGGAGCGTGAAGCGATACCGCGCGCGCCCGGACACCGAATGCTAATGCACGCCACTAACATCCATAAACACCTATAGACACGAGGGTATGGGCGGGGGACAGCCGGGTGTGCGGTGGTGTGACAGCTCGAACAGCCCACGGCCGGAGTCGCCGGGCGAATACTGTCGAGCTATGTAATGCGTGTTCTGTATAAATGCGTATTTGTGTTGAAGCGTGTATGCGTGTGGGGGTGCGTTACAAACTCAAAACCAGCGAAAAAGGTGACTCGGTATTACGCAATCGCGGATGATATTTTGTACAGGAATTGTTTGGACGTTGCGGCCCATCCGGCCCAACAGAAAAATGGCGAAAAAAACCAACCGTTGGAGCCGTAAGAGTGTGTGCGCGCGTACTAAAACATTTTGGTTGTGCGACCCTTCTGGATCGAGAACGGCAACTAATCTGTAAATTAACGAATGGCGCGAATAAAAATGATACAAACAATAACTCGCGGTGACGAAGCGCAGACTGGCCGGCCGCTTACCCGAACCCGAATCCAAATAAATAAACACACCAGCACGGACAAACGGAATCGAAAATACAATACGTAACGCGCGGGTAGGTAGTAACTGTCCTTGGTGATATTTGTACGGCGGCTATTGGAGCCCGAACAGACCTATACGCTTTCGGCGGACTGTTTGAGCCCCCCGCCAGTGTCCCTTGCCACCAGAATAACCGCTATTGGAGCCGGCCAGCGGTGAGAATCGGCTATTGAACGCGACAATCGTACGAAAGTCCCGCGTGCGTTTCATTAGCGGACGCGTACGAAAAACGGTTTCGTCGCGGCGGGTATTGCGACGGCGAACGCGAAACGACGACCGCGTGACAAACACGGCGGCCGTGCGAAAACCGTCGGCGGCATTATACACACGCACACGCCCGTTTCTATTAGTTTCGTGAAGCGAGTTCTTCGATTTTTCGGAATTAGTAAGTTCACGTTTGTAGTTTAGTATAGTGCTGACCGTAGGTATCACATCATATTATTATAGTATTCGATTATTTACTGTTTTATGCAAAGAATATTTCTATAATACAAATTAATAGACGAATACATTAGCGGATATATCAATCAACAACAAGCGATATTACAATTGTTATTGTTTAAACATAATCGACATATATTTTATTTCACAAATCACAATACCGTGAATTATTTTATACGGGTTATACAACATTCACCCTCGGCCGGATCGTGATCGGGTAACCGTTGTCCTTTTTCGCTAGCAAATCAATTTTCATTTCGATCCCCGACATTTTACATTCCGTGTGTACGCTGTACCGGCGCAACAACGCGATCATCATCAGTTTCATAGAGATCATCGCATACTTGACACCTGTGGGAAAAAATCCGTCATATTACACCGTACAAAAATAACACGTAAATGTCGAGAAAATTAGCGGTGCCATGGAAAATTGGACGTTCGGTCGATCCAGACTCCAGAGCCTGCGCTAGAAAATTGTACGACTCCACGAGTCTGTGTATAAATTATTGTTGAAAAAAATTCAACCAAACCTTTTTTTTTTTTCTTTTCTATCGATGTCCTTTTTAGGATTTTGCTGAAAATTGTACTTTATGAAAAGCTTGACAGCTTGACTACAAAATAACGGTCTGAATGATTACGTTTTTTCCTTTGTTCAACGATTCCTTCATACCGCTACTCTCACATCGGTCATTTTTATTCGGAGCTTCGACAAATATCCTCCATTAAAATACTTTGGTGGCTTTTTTGCTCTCCAAAGTAAATAATTCAAAAATTTGTTTTTTTCAAGAACTTAACTTTAGCGTAATTATAAGCGATCTATACAACGTATACAAATCCTACCTACTGATTGTCGTTTTTTCTATTAAAATATACTATACCTAGACAACCTCTGGGACCACCACTGAAGGCCAAAAAGCTAAACTTATGTCGTTCGGACTCGTTCTCGGGACTAAAGTTTTCAGGATTGAACGAATCCGGATCAGGATACAGCTCCGGGCAACGGTGCGTGACGTACGGAGACACGAAAACGTTACAGCCCTTTGGCAGTTCGCAGTTTGCTGTGTAAAAATAAAACGAATTCATTAAATGAAAAAAAATGATTATCCTTTTTCGCAAAGTTTTTTCAAAAAAAAAAAGTTTCGTTTCATATAGTATATTGAGTAAGTGTTTATTCAGTATAAGATTTGCGTAAAGTCACGGTAACTCACTGAGTCGTATGTTAGCGTCAGTTTTTCTCGAAAAAATCGCACCCGGCGGAAACAGCCGGAGGGTTTCTTTCAAAACCATTTCCAAGTATTTAAATCGAAACAAATCGTCCGGTGTAACGTCTCGATCGCTGTCGCCTAACACGTTGTAAATCTCGTCGTAAACTTTGTCCTGTATATACAGAATTGCATTATTATTAATATTTTACGTGGAAAACGCAAACCGAACAGAACGCTACAACAATAATTAGATGCTATCTGTTCTTAAGATTTACCTGGATATCCTGATGCATGGCTAACAACAGTACACAAAAACATTCGCTAATAGCACTGGTGTCACTACCCTGAAATTCACAACAAGTTTAACAAACGTTCAAAAATAATCGTTTTTTATCCTACTATCGATTAAATTTAAACGGTATCATTAAAGTCTCGGATATAAATTCGCTTTATTTTTCTTTGCGTTTTACACAATTAATACGTTCGCTTTCGGGTATCTCGAGGCAGAAGCGAAGTCAGAGGGTTCTAAGGGGGTGACTATAATCCTCCCCACATGGGCCGTTATTTATGTGCGCGTACCGTTTTATGATTATTTGAGTGTCAAATACGTTTCCCCGGTTATTTCTTCCACTCTTGTAATAACGTATACTACACTGGACCGTATAAAAACGAGGAGCAATTGCATATTATATGCTAGAAAATAGATACAATGGATTAGTCACGGATAATGTAAATTAAAGAGAAGACAACAATGAAACCGATATAATTATGGTCTACGCTCAAAATTCTCCAAAATGGATACAGCTCTCAGAGGGTTCTACATTCCTATAATAATACAATATTATAGTATACAGTTACAAGCTATACTAAGATATTTTATTAATTTTCGTAAACATTATTATAGGTATATTAAAATGTATATTGATGAAAATACTTTATAAACAATCTTTTTTTTTTTTTTTTGGAATACTTTCGTACTTCTAGACATCCTTTACCTACTTCTATGATTCAAACACCAGCCTATTTAGCCCTCCTTCTCAACAAGAAATCTTGGTTGCACCATTGTCTCGCGGTATCTATTCGGGAATAATATTATCACGTATCTGGTATTGAACTCATACGAAAATCTGTATTTTTTAATTTTGAAACTGTGTACGGTAACTAGTAGTTTTCATTCCTGTATTCGGAATAATAACGTTAAGATGAGGACGTTATTGCTGCATATGCAGTCTGCGTCTTACAGCATAGCAAATTGTCTTTCAGCAGGGACCAATCTGTATCGTCAGTTTTATTATAAGAATAAATTTAACTATTATCAAGCTTAAAAATAAGAACATTAACAGTGTCGTGTCGTCGTTTTTTTAATCTTCAAGATACGACTGCGTGAATTATAACGATTCAAAAACGCTGTCTTGCTTAAAAATTTAAATCACGAAAAGGAAACGACGCATACAATTTTCATAATATATTTGAGTTTAATAATAGGTCGATTCAATCTGTAATAATATTAAAACTAACGGCACAGAGTTGACCATGTTAAACGAAAATGTGCCAATGACACGTGGCTATAAGATAAGCACAGCACATGCAGGTATAACGTATTCCTATACCAGTGACTCCCAACTTCTTTTATTATACGCTACTCTTGTAAATTTTCAAAAATCTTTTAAATTTGATAAGACTATTAGAGGTTAGACGGCGTTTTTTATTTATTTTTTTTTTTGGCAAGCCGTATAAATACATTTTACAAAATAACTATAGATCATACAACTATAAAATTAATTTATCGTTTTAAATTTTACTGCATGTAAAATGGCATAATTTTTTCGGCAACAAAATTCTTGTTATTTTATAGTCATTATCTTCTTCCCGTGTAGTTGTATCGAAATTCCTGCCTAGGAGTAATTAACCCCCGGTTGGGCACTAAACTAAACTGCCCTAAACGAAACCATTATGATATAATTGTACGCAAGTCGGATAATATTATTATTTTGATATTGTAATCCGTCAAGCCGCTAGACTCGTGTGTTACTAAAATTGGTATTACCGCGACTGTCATCGTTATGACCTCGTCCTTGAGTTCGCCGTCCGTGAAATCCGCTCCTTCATTGTTCAACTTGAGCAACTTGTCCAAAAACACTTTTATAGAACTCTTATCTGAAATCACGTTTCGATGAATTCGATATTGTGCATTTAAGCTGTAAACACATTTTTAAACAGATAATATATTGGTTTCGTACTTGTTTTTTCGGTAACGTCGCCGTTTGCCGATTTATTTGACTGTTGTGCCGCCATCGTAGTTTTAAATTCGAGTTTTTTGTCTCTTATTATCTATAATGTATACATTTATAAAACTCTAGATTATTACTGGTATTCAATTAATGTTTTTTTTCGAATTTTCCCCCGAAATGGAGACATTTGCACTATATATTGTGTCTGCTGTTAGTATTGATAGTTATTTTCTTCGTGTAAAATATACATGTTGTTGCAAATATTGTACCGTTTCATACATACATATTTAATCAATAGTTTTGTAAAAAAAGTCATTTTAATTTTTAGTGAAACTGTGTGAAAAACGAGACTACTGCGTAAGGCGATAAGGAATAGCTTGATTTATTGCGTTATAAATTGAAAACATTGGAAATCAAAATGGTTGTTACTAAAAAACTATTAATGTATGTTGTATTCGAATTTTTAGAATAATACCTTTTACAAAATGGCTACTTCGAAAATTTTGTAAAGTGAACAAATATAAATTTCTTTTTAGGGATAAGGGATAAGAACGAAAATTAAATTTTTTTCTAAAAAGAAAATATAATGGGGACGTTAAACACGGTGGGACACTTTGTATATTTGCATTCATGTGCAGATTTTAAGTTTTCACAGGAAACAGCGGGTTTTAAACATCTTGACAGACTCGAGAAAGTAAGTGATATGATTAAAATGTGTATATTGTGTAAAGAAAACCGTTGTTTGTTCATTAACGAAAATCTCGAGAAATATACTTTGTCTATTTTTGTAAACATTTTTTTCTTTTTATTTTCTCACCATTGTATTGAAAAAAAAACAGCTAAGTGTTTCAACAGCAGTAAGTCAACTGGGGGGAAAATTCGACTCAAATGACTGAACTTTGAAACTCGTGTTTTTTTTTAAATTTCATATTTAAACCCAGTCTTACCTGTAATGAAACCCTATTTAATTGATCCAAGTATACTTTCAGACCGGTGATGTACGCGTAAACGGCGAAAATCTGATCGAGATACAACCACGGTTTTACAATGCAATTACTCAGTTCTGAAACCCTAAAACACGTTTGCCCGCCACCCTTTTTTTTTTAATAGGTACACTAAATTATCAAATATTTGTAAATAGTTTATAAAGCAAAATTTAAACGTTGAAAAATATAATATAATGACAAAAATAATCGGTTGTATGTAAACTTCGGTAAAATTTCCCCCTTTTTAAAAGTCGATATGTAAAACTGTGATAAAAACCAATTTAACATTATACAAACTGTGGCAAAACCGATAAGATACATCATAAAAACAGCGGCAATTTATTTCATATACTTATTAGGTATACAGGCTGTCCCACGAAGATATACCCTTTGAATATCTCCGGAAATATAATAATCGAATTCTGTTTTTTTTTATTACTCACTGGGATGAGGACTGAAAATATGTATATTTGAATAAATTTTTTTTTTTTAAATCAAAACAATTAAAATAAATAACTTTTTATTTTATTATTTTCGGAAAATTTTAAGATAGCCATTCAGTAGAATCTATTTTTTCCTGACAATCTTGGTGTAACACGCATTTATATCCGATGAACAGTTTCTAAGTAACAGCCATTTCAAATTCTACTAGTCCGCGTGAAAACCGATGATATCGCGTAAAAGGTGCCTACACACTAGCCGCCGCGGTAGCGGTAGCAGTTTAATAGAACTCGCGTGTTGTCATTGGAGTCCACACACTGCAAACCACACGGTTTTTCAGATTTTTTTCATCATTCCACGGTATAGGTATATATGTATACTATTTATTTGCGTAAAAAAATATTAAAATTATAAACGCATAGTAAACCTCTAGCGCCGCCGCAGCAGTGTGAACACGGCGGCGGTTTGTTGTATCGCTACCGCCACCGTCAACCGCTACCGCTGCACTGTGTGAGCGCCACTGCGCTGTTGGGTTATTCTCTGGATAACATCGGTTTTCGCACGGATAAGTAGAATGTAAAACGGCTGTTGCTTTGAAACTATTTATCGGACATAAATGTGTGATTCGTTCAAATTTTCAGAAAAATAAATTCTACAGAACGGTTAGGTTAACGTTTATCGAATATTGTACAATAAAAAGTACGTTTTCAATGTACATTGTTCAAACCTGAAGTCGGACACTGTGTACGATAAGCGGAAAATGTAAACTTATTCAAACTTTACTCACGAAAATTGGGCACCGTACACAATGCCCGACTATTTACTTTGCCCGTAACATATATAATATTATAACATACGTACCGATAAGACGATCAATGGTCGATAACGTTAGTACGCTATCTAAGAACATGCACGCATTATTATAGAATATGGGTCTACGGCGTTCCTCGCCGTCGCACACATATAACCGAGTAACGACTGACGACAGACATTTTTTTGGTAGTCAATTGGGAGCTTTTTAGAGTACTTGGGTATATATATATATATATAAAAAACAGATTTTAAAATTATGAAATAGAAAAGAACATTACTATTTAACTAATATTAAAAAAACAGCCATCATATAAACTGACATCTAAGTAGTATTATCACAAGTAAAGCAACCGATATTTAATTCCTATGTAAAGATAAATTTGGATTTACCTTACCAATTTAATAGATTTCCGTTTATCGGTATACACATATTACATAATTGAATTAATATGTATACAACATATTAATTCAAATTTTTTATTTAATATAGGTTGTTCAAGAATATCGTAAAAAGTACCCAAGCCACAAGAAAAATGTACTGGCGACAGATTACAACCAAAGATAATTCAAATACAAATTTCACCAAATAAATGAGAATATTTTGTATTTTACTTTTTTTCTCGGAAAATCTTTAATTTTCAGAAAATATTATAGGAATCTTTTTATAGAAAATTATATGCTCCTTATAAAAGCTCATATACATTTGCATGTCTAGTGTTATAATTTTCGAAAACCCGTCCATTTACCCCCTTTGGCCATTTTTCTACCACCTCGAGGCACGAAAGTTCTTTTGTAATCAATTCCCAATTTTACCAATATTTTTATTATACAAACCGATATTAAATTGTACTGTAAATAAAAATTAAAACTGTAAAATAAATTGCCGCATTTTGTATATTGTTAAATTTGTTTTTGCCGCGGTTTACATAACAACTTAGAAAAAGGGAAATTTTGCCGCAGTTTACTATCTTCCAAATAATCGAATGTTTTACTTTTTCATGGCGAGCACGAATTCGGCCAACGTTCGTTTATCGATACGGTCGTAACCCATAGCGGCCTCTACAGTATCAACAAGTGGTATTACATTTGAAATTTGTTAAAATTCTATAATCATCATTCAATACGTCACAAATACTTTTTCGGACTTACGGCTTACGTTGTTCAGATTACACGATATGATGTAATCCCAAACGTCGAACGGTTGCGTGTCGTTGGTGTGTTTCGAAAGGAGTTCGACCAGTTTTTTATTGTTCTTGTTGAAAATCGGATACAACTGATCCAGAAATTTCGAGCTAAATATCGTGGCTATGATGCGACGGTGTTTTTTCCATTTGCTCACTGAAAATCAATGGTTTTATAATATATTTCTGTGGCACCGGAATAGATGACTCCCTCTCCTCCACCCGTTTAAATCACAGGAGGACAAAACATATCATTCATCCCTACCCCTCAATAGAATATAGATAAAACCTTATGAATAACAAAAACGAATATTTAAACCCAATATCCACTAATTGTATTTATTAATCCCTCGTGAATACAAATATTTAATATTAAAATATTTCAAATAAATACTATTCCGTCATTTTATAACATAACTGATATTATTTTTTCAAAAAACCAGTCCAAATCGCTACACAAATTACGTGTAATTTGATACGTAATAATCTATAGCAACAGAGAAATGTATCTATAGAAATGTAATTAAATTTTGTGTTTTCATTTAAGTTTTTTTTGTGCCCGAGGATGTGCTTTAGTCAGTGCTCGAAACGGACGGAATTCTTATTCATATTTTAATATCGCTGTCCACGCATCATACAAACATACTGTATAATATTATTTGAATGTATAAGTATTTAAACAAAAAAAATGTGTTATGGTTCAATATATTATTTTCCATTTCGAGCACTGATGTAAGAGTAAAATAAAAAAAAAAAAATGTAATCTTATAAATTCTCTCTTCTGAACGATTTTAATTTTATGGCCGATAACCAGCTGGTGTGCATTGTCCCGTTAAATTATTAAAAGTCTAAATCGTTTGTAGCTACGTAGCATGCCAAATTATTACCGAAACTACATATAGATAAAATACGTATTGTGATAAAGTTAGTAAATATCTAAAAAATAATAAAATAATGAAATCTTTTTGAATTCGTCCTATTAATTATTAGTCTAAAATCTGTATTCATAAAAAATATAGTATTATATGGATTTTATCAAAGTGTTTATGCTATTATGTTTTTTTTTTTTTTTTTTTAAAACATATGTAGTCGACTATATATATATATATAAAACAAAAAAACTTTTATTTAAACAGAAGCGGATAATGAAGGATGTATTGTTGAATCTATGAGGTTTTCATCTGGAGAATATTATTATTATGTTTTTTTTTTCTTTTTTTAGTATATTGTCAACTTAAGATATTGCTGAAAAAGAAACGTTTTCAGGTTAATATTATTGCATTACATAATATTATTACATTTTTAATTATTTTTCTGAAGTTGAAAAAATGCGAGAAAACTTACTTGGTGCGGTGAACACACCTTCGCCGACTGCGTGCCGGATGATGTGGTATATTAAGCCTTTTTCGAGTGCGCTGGAACTGTTTAATACGATCTGAAACCAAAACGTGAAACGTACGATATTTATACAATATTATGTATAGTGATTGTTGAAAATGCGTTGCGAAAATAATATATTAGGGACGGCGATATCGATTTACTTGTACGTCTTCTGGCTTGTAAACGCCGACGAAAAGGAATGGTCCTACCCACAACTTTACTGGTTCGTATTCGTTTTTCACGGCCGATTCTTTAAATTTGTACAAAATTTCTGAAACGACAGGTAATATTTCACAAATAATATTGCGCACGAAAAGAGATACCGGGATATGGACCCGGAAAACCAAAACGTCTCGTATCGCATCGTTTATGTTTCTGATTAGCTTACTCTCGGGAGTCGTGCTCATATCGAAAATCGACCCTTTCAGCGGATACGACGGCGGGCCTTTAATCTTGTGCGCGAGACGATAAAATTGTCTGTACTGCCATCTCATGCGGCACCACAATATGACGGAAATCACGACGGAGGCGTAAATATACAGTTCGCTTTTCGTCGTCGGCAAAGCGTACGACGTTACATTGTTTAACTGAGAAAAAAAACATTCCGTTTAATAATCGTATATTAAGCGCTGTTAATAAAATATAACGCGTCCTTTAAAACGTCACAGCCGAAACGGTCTGTATGACATTGAGTTCCGACCGAATGTTAATGTTATCTTATAAACCCGGAAGTATAATACGATATCGACCGTAATATTGTACGGGGATTCGAATTTTATGAATGTACGTTTATCTGCGCGCGTTTCGCATAAAACTTACAATGTTCGTGTGTGCAAACATGGTCGTTTTTAACAGCGCGGGTAACAAAAAAATATTACAATTTCGGTATACACTAGTACATACTGTATACGGTCGAAACGGCAACTAAAACTAAAATATTGTGTTTTATCACTTATATACAACGTAAAAACCGAAGGACAATAATATTGTAATAAACGCGTATTCCATTCGCGTCACTGTCACCGAGTAAAAAAAAAAAAAAAAGTCAATCTATCGATTCGCTATGTTTATTGATTATATTATTTGATTGCATTGCAAGTTTAACTCGGCATGTCAAATAAATCGTCAATAGTAATAATATGTCAAATCGCTTGCGGAGGGAGAGTGGAACGATCACTAATTTTAATATCTAGTCATCAGTGTAAAATTACGATGGTTTTACTATAGACAGTAGTCGCTTGTTACGCGATAAAAGTAAATTGTAATGAACACACAGAATTATTGTATTGTCAGTTTCAATTTGATGTTCAAATTTGAATTTAAAATAAAAATACGCGAAGGAAAAAATACTATATCATTATCGCGGGTTATGAATAAAGATATTATTTTTATTATCATTATAACTACGACCTTATAGATATTATAGGTCTGACAGCACGATAAAGGCGGCCGTGCTGTTATTGATGGGACAAGGAGTTGACAAAATATCTGTGCTGCATTCTAGAGCGTAAATTAAACCATATTTTTATTTTAGGTCGTGATGTCGTGGTGTCGTGATGTTACAAGATCACCGATATTTTCCCCTAACTGGAACCTAAAGACCAAACCAAAATATACCGGCTCTCAACCAAAACCATTTAAAATTATGGTACCGGAACACGATGGTGTCGATCCTTTTGTTTAGGAACCGAAAACAAAACTTCTATATTGGTGTAAAGGGGATTTCCGGTTCTTTTCGGTTTCAAATTTCAATAGATATTTTATGCATTTATAAAGAATAACCTCCTAGTAGTAATAATTAATAAGTAATAATTAATGATAGAATCGTATGTCTATCACAGTATTATTATTTATTTATTTATTTTATAATTCAACGTCCGAAGGGAAATTTAACAAGAATACGTAATGATAAAACAATAGAATATAGTGCAGTGAACATATAGTGCAGTGAATACACATGCAGTAAACCGAAAAGGGCGAGGCTAGGGACGAAATGTGAAAATTAAAATTAAAGTTTAATAGTATTGGCGAGGTGGAGTTGGTGATTTTTACCATAGGAAGTGGATTGGGTCAGAACGTGGTATAGGGCATTAGGAATAAGAAAATTATTCCCGACGTCTGTGTCCTACATGACTTGACATAAATCATTTAAATTCCAATTTCCGCGGAATCGATGAGCCCGGGTACTGACAGTACGTTACTAGCTTTATAATTGTATCAGAATATATTATGTATATCGTAGAGACAATGTCGGTGACATTTGTATAGATTAAGTGATATTATTATATGTTATATAAACTAAATTCTGAGAGGCATTTAACTAAAAATAACTGTAATTAAATAAAGGTTCTTATAATGTTGCATTTTTCTTACTCGGTACTTATAACTCTTGAAAAAATACGTCCCAGGATAATGGAAACGGGTGCAGTTACAGTTATGGGTAAATGAATGTATACCTGTAAGCAACGATAAACCATTGGAGTTCAGTTGATAGTGATATGCTTTGTCAACAATATATACGCCATATCATAGTCAAATAATTAAGTAGGCTCAATGACATTCGTTTTTCAATTTTATTTTCGGAGCGGAGCTCGGTGTTTTTGCATGCAGTGTGAGGATTGTGCAAATGGTATAGCAGAGTGATCATCATGATACTACAATATATATATATATTTATATAATATATGTAAAATTAACCGATAAATTCATAAGATAAAATTAAAAATTTAACATTCGTGTAAATTTTAAATCGTTTTACTATTCTTTATTATATTTTAACTTAAAAATTTTAAAGGCGATATTGTAGGTATTAGTTAAAAACTATTACAGCCTTAATTTTTTCTGTCAACTACTTTTCTACCATCAATTTTGGCCAGGTTTTACAATGATAGCACTTTTTCTAAACAGAAATCTGACTAGGGAGGTATTTTATGCAGGTCTTTTTCAGATTTTTCTAAGAGTTTTCCGGCAAATGTGAAAAACCCGGAAAAACATAGAGAAATCGGGAAAATCGGTACAATATTAAACGAATATTATTAAAGAAACTATATTATGACTATTTAACTATTTTACCATAACGTGACATACACATTATTGACAAAGCATCACCATTAACTAAATTGCGGCCAGAATCGTTTTTTTCGTTAGCAATGGTTTATCGTTTCTTACCGATGTACGTTAAATTCCTTTTTATATTCTACCTTCCCGATTTCTCACCTACAACAGGGGTTGAATCCGTCTTCATTAAGACAGTTTTTTTTTTTTAAATATCACAATAAAAAAAACAATTCATGAATAATGTGTCATACTTAAATATAAGTATAAGTATAATTTTTACTTTGACCAAAATAATGAGTTAATTGCAATACGAAAAACGGTTTATGATCAGGAAAAAACAATAAATATTTTTTTAAAATTTTTTTTTTTGACAACACTTGTACCTTAAATCGAAACACTTATTTCATCATTTGAATAATATTATGCCTCTTTCGTTATTATTATTGATATTGTTTTAATTTCGGATTGTATTTTTATTGAAATCCAAAATAATTACAATGAAATAAATCGCAACTACTCCCGGGTATAGGTACCGAAATGATACAAATGCATCTTACAATCATGTGTATAATATTCCATTATGCAGCGTAATCAAATATTAATGCGAATTAAAATTAGTCGTGGTTCGTTATGATACCGACGCGCGCACAAAGCGAAACGAATTAACAACTGTTATCGTCGATAATATTATAATTATTGATGTGTTATAATATTATGTAACCGTGTATTAAAAAAACGAAAAAAACCGTTTATCGTTTATTGTTTTTAATATTAATTTTATGTCTATTGTATGTGTAATACGCATGCTTATCATTCTAATTGCATTCAAACGACGACCCTGTTATCGTTATTATACAATCAGGCGCAAATATTCGTTGCAACGCGATAATTGACCGCCGTTGTTAGCAAACGAATATCACGATCGCTTATCACGATACATAATATTAGCGAATGGTATTGTTTGTTATTTGTGATTGTACGCCGGTTTACTTTCGATTTAACGAATAGTGTGAAGTTTCGTGCGGGCTATCGGCACGGTACGATAATAAAACGTAATCGAAGCCGAAACGAGGTGGGCAACGCGGCAATATTATATTGCGTGAAAACCCGTTGGCTGGTAATACTGATGCATACGATTGCCGTTAAAACCAGGGGCGTATTTACGGGGATATAATATCATTTATGCGGGAAATCGCAGACAAAAAAAGAAATAGGATAATGAGAACGAGTGCAGTCACTGTTATGGATATTTTGATGTATACCTGTATACCTGTAAGCAACGATAAACCATTGCTTACGAAAAAACGATTCTGAGCGGAGTTCAGAAGAATAATATTTGTTTAATGTTGTACCGATTTTCCAAGTTTTCCTACGTTTTTCCCTGTTTTTCTATGTTTTACCTAGGTTTTTCTAATTTGATGAGAAATTCAAAAATGACCTCTCTAAAGTACCTCGCTAGTAAAATTTTCTTTTAGAAACATTGCTATTATTAAAAGATGGAGCAAAATTGGTGGTTTTGCACGAGAAAAAAAAAACGTAACATTTTAGTCATATACATTTCGTACATATTCCCGTTATTTTCGGTTTTTCAAAAAACAGGATTTGATTAACTTTATTTTCTCGGGAGGTATTGCAATAGGTTTATTTTTATAGAACACCCTATATACAGGTAAATTTTCAAAATGTTTACTTTATATTTGGGCACCGTATAATACACAAGGGGAAAGAACTACAAATCCATCCGTCGTCCCATCCAAATATTTTTGTTCTTTATAACGTTTTGATAATGATTCGATTTTAGTACGATTTATATATATTAAGTCTATCGAAAATCACGACCTTAAAATATTTAAATAAAACCATTTGATAAGGACCACAAATAAAAACACTCCTAAACATGGAGAATAAACTAACTAGAAACGAACATATTTTGTTCCTCCGTTATTAAATTTCTTATTGAACGTATTATACGTGCATAGTCTAAATGTCTTGTTTATTTACGTTTAGAGGATCTAAAGTCATTAGTTCGTATATTTTTTTGATTAATTTATTGCTATCCTTAAAATAGTTGTCTTACTTTAGAACCCAAAATTATTATGATACACAATTATCTTCAGATTCAACTAAGATGCCTGAGGATTGGACAAACTCGTTAGGTATTGTATTATCACTAATATCAATATTAGCTTTTTTTGTACTAATATCAGTTATTATTATAATTACATTAAAGGTGATGGAAGTACCAAGAGCTGTATTAAAAAAATAAAAATAGGTTATTTATAATTTAGATTTAAAACATTACGTGATTTATCATTCTTAAGGTTTTTGTATTGATCTCCATTCAACCGGTTTCGGTTTGATAATACCGAATATAAAAAAAAAATTCCTTCTAAAATTTACCGCCCCTTAAAATGTACCGCTGTAGATACGTTCCTGTAGTGCCAGAATACACTTCTGTACTCAATACCGACTGTTTATAGGCCGACAGTAATTGATTTATTGATTTTTTAAATCAAAGGTTTTAAATGTCGAATGAACAAAAACCAATGGTTTCGTTTCCGAATTCGCCGTTTTTATTACCGTGTGACATAATAGACAAGTAATAAGTACATAATATTTTAATCGACAATTTGCACAGAGTCTGTTATATATTTAATACCTACTAGTTGTCCCGCATGGCTTTGCCCGTGTCAATATTGAACGAAAAAAATATTAATAAAAACGAGTTTTCCCGTTACTCCGTGTTTCCACCATGTTTATTTTTTTTTGTTTTGTTTGTTTTAACTTTTTTTTTCATCTGTAATATCAAAGTAACCCATAAATCAACAAAAAAAAATTCAATAAAGTAAATAAATATTGTAAATAAATATATAAATAATTATTAAATATTATTATTTATACATTCATTTACTTTATTTATTTACGAGTATTAAACATTTTAATAATTTTGTTTTTACTTTATTATTTTATTAAAACAATTCGATTTTCGTAAAAAAAAATACTAATAACCTTGTATCAGCTACCCTTTACTCAATAAATACAGAAGTTTGGAAAGTAGTAGCTCATCACGTTTGGATAAATATAATATGTCTATAGAGCTCAAATACGGGTTTGAGTTTGGGCACCTGTTTTCGGGCACAAATGTAGACACCGTTCGGGTACACTATATCTCAAGAAAAATAACGCGTTTGGATACAAATTAGTATTAAATTAGAACACACACCCACCTAAAACAAATACGTAAACAATAGCAAACTATATGTTTTGTTTATTTAATAACATTTTCGAGTCTATTACAGCGTTACCTAGGAGACAACTAAAAAAAGATCGGTTCTTTTTAGACTCTAGTAAAAAAAATGTATTATGTTGAATATGATTCTCATAGTTTTAAAATTATCATCTACATATTTATATATATTACGTAGTATTATTTATCGCATAGTTTTACTAAATAATTAAAGGATAATAATAAATTGGATAAGTTTATAGATTTACTATAAGTATTTACTATTAGTAATATACTAGATTAGAGTATACTTATTATATAAGGACTAAATAAGAGATAAATATTTTGCAACATCTTTATCGGGTTAATGAATCAAAATGTATTATGTAAACGAAATTCAGAGTAGGCGAAAAAAAACAATGTAAACGAGAAACTTTATCTCGTTACAGGAGGACTAAAAAATTGTCCAAGAAAGTTCAACTAGGGCTCAATTTTTTTTCTAACAAAGTTAAAAAAATCCACCATCACCCAAATAAGTACCACCCTAGTAATCGGATTAAATTTCGACGTATAGTAATTTTGCAAATTTGTAATAAGAAAAAAAAAATGTTATTGCAAAAATCGTATAAAGATAATAATTTTTGCTGAATCTGTTTAAAAGAATTGAATTTTTTTTTAAAAAAAAAGTTACACTACGTTTCCGTGTACCAAATGTGTTAAACAATTGAAATTTGTCTGAAAGTAAGGTTTTCGGTACTGTCTATAACCTCCTGAAAATCCCATTTCAATCCAAGCGCATTCAGCTTAAATATAAAGTGGTAACTCATATATCGAAAACTAGTAAACATAGTATAATATTATGTTATTCCTCATCGAAAACAACATTCATACAAAATTTAAACTTAATCCGTTTAGTAGTTTTTTCATGAAAAAGTAACAAACAAGCGTTCAAACAAATTATTTGTAATATTAATATTAATAGTAGGAAGAGGAATAAAAGAATAATATATAAGTTCTTTTGACCGCTACTCTTGAACGCTTTTGATGACTCCCTCTAGAGTCTAGACCAAATGAGCTCTAACTTGGAAACTGAAGATTTTTTCTACAGGTGGATTGAAGTGATAACTGTTGGGCTAAATTTCAATGTAAATTTCGCCATATAGTAGTGGGGGGAAGAGTGTTTTTTAACTTTAAACTTTTCTACAGACTCTCCTAAATGATCTTAGGTGGTATGAAATCGTGTAATTAAATGACATTAGTATTGTGTAGGATGTGTCACATTTCAATTTCCAACTTTATCATTTTGTATGATCGAAATTCTGTTTTGTGTGTTTTTTTTTTTTTTTTTTTTTGAAGTATTAAGTAAGTAAATTGTGGTTAGAAGCAGACCCAAGAGACAATAAAACGTGGATGAAAGGGCGTAAAAATTAAAATCCACATGAGGCATACATTAATGATAAAATTCAAGCTCAGAGTATATTTTTGGGTGAAATAGTGTATTTGGGAGCGGACGGGAAGGAAGGGCCATCATCCCTATTGCCCGCAGGATCCACCACTGATTGTGTAATATATACATATTTAGTGAGTACATATATTATAGTCATTTCAGTTATTATTGTATTACTACAGTGTTCGGTTTAGCGTTTATTGTTTTCCGGATAGTATTTCTATAATACCAAAAAGACATAGGCGGGAATTCTTTTGCTGCTCACGTGTATGTTGTTTTTTTTCTTCCCGAAAACTCCCGATAAACTATCGAACGACCAAAATCACCGTGGTAAAACGCATCTCGTTGACAGTATATATTATAATATATGATATCCGCGTAGAGTAAAATCCCTAAACGCGAACGCCTCGATCGTAAATACGCGTACAGTACTTAACTATAGGTATACATGCACTACCTATTCATACTTACTCTGCGCGCTTAAAGGATTGCCGAAACGAGATAAATCTTCGTGAGCGCGCCCTTTCGGAAACTGAGCAACGGGCCGAATCGCAGAATGTAATAACACAACGACTAGTATTGGTCAACGTTTCCGATAAATACGTATTATACAATACAACGTGAGTATAAAACATTATATAAATACGAATCGCGTGAATTTATGTCCGAGGCCAACCATCGCCGTAAAAGTACACCATTATCGAGATTTACCGTGCCTCTATAATTTCTTTCGTTATTGTTGTAACGCCTCTCGGACTCCGAAAACATCTGCGGCGGCAACATGTTATCGTGGTATCTCGTGAGTTGCTGGCGATCGGGACACATTGGATAATGTGACGGTAAGAAGTTGAGCTAAGCACAGCGGAGTTCCGTACTGTACACATGGTATGTCGTAGTTGAAAATATAATACAACAGTTGAATGAAAATATTATTACGCGACTATAGCTCGTGAAAAGCAGAAATTTCGAACTGAAAAATCGGGATCAGTGGCGTATTTACGACAGAAAAACAGATTGGTACAATATCTTCTCCCTGACCTTTTCTTTTAGTACCTATTATTTATAAGAATATACGTGTTCTTAAAATCAAATATTTTTACTTTTAGACGAGAAAATCAATAATTTTTGTTAGTATAATTAAGAGAATAGCAACGTTATTTTTAAACAAAAATCGGATGACCGCCTAAATTATAGGTTTTCAATAATTTCCATGTATTAGCGTACTTAAAAAATTCAATGGTACATACCATAATAATTTGTTTATCGGTGGGGATGGTGATAATAATAATTAGCGATGAGCCGATATGACTTTTTTCCGATAGCCGATATTCAAATATTTGCTACCGATATAAAACCGATAACCGTTCCAATATTTGAAATCGATAACTTTGAGCCAGTATTGGAGAGTAAACTGATTTATTGTTTATAAGAAACTTCATTTTATTTTATGAACTCAACTGTTTTTAGGATGATTTCGCAACTTTTATTTATTACTGATTACTTATGCGACATTTGTTAATTCTTGTGGTTGTAATAAATATTACTATTACTATATTATTCTATTAAAAAACCGATACCCGAATTTTACCAATATTGTTTATGTTAATTGACCGAAGTAGTATCATTCACCGTGGCCACGAATTCGCTTACAATCAATGCATTTGGCGCTCTCTACTGGACAGCAGGTAACATTTGACATTTGGAGTTTGAAACGGTTTTTTCATATTATAATATCATTATCGAAATTAGACGTTTACCAAAAAAAAAAAAAAAATAAAAAAATTGTTCCGAAAATATCAAGGCCAATATCGGTTTTGAAAAAAAAAAAAAAACAATCGATATCCTCGACACCAGCAGATATACGATATCGGTTTATGTCGATACTCGCCATTAAATATAATGCGGACAACGTAGATATAAACACAAATAAAACACTGCGAAATAACCTGTACGTATATTTTCTCTTGTTTAAAACGATGCCTACCCGAACCATTTTATTATGAAGGAGATCAGATTAAGTAAATAAGGTGACGATTACAATATCTTTAGGTAGGTGTTCTATCCAAATTACGATTTTAGAGTGTTGATTGAATTACTAATTGCACGTACTAATCAAATAGTTGTATAAATAATCAAAAGTCGGTATTCTTTTTTTGCCATGGCCGATACACTTTACACAATAATATCATGACGCAATTTTCAAATCTCCCCATTTGACGAAAATTTAAATACACTACTGTTCAGGATGAGATATCATAAAGATAAGCGAAAATAAATTACATTTTGCATATAGGAATGCGGCTTTATTAATATTACGTGATGTGAACACCATTATCTCGAATCGAAAATTGTTGTGTTTGTTTTTGATATGAAACCATATAATATTTACATGTCATTGTATAATAATTACACGGGTCTATCGCATTTACGGTTAAAATAGTGGCGCATAATACTATAATATAGAAAGGATTGTAAACAACCCCCTTCGTTTGTATTCTCGTGTTACGCTACTATTATCAATGTTATCATTTCGGGTTAAAATTTCGAGCCTTTGTTTTTGAACACGCATGCATCACATACACAGTCAATTTAAAATAGCACCGGAGGTAATATCGCATTTTCCCATGACTGTTTATACCTTGGCCGCATTGGAAAATATGTCTCAATTGTTATAATATAATACTCGGTCGTACTCCCGCGCGTAGTCTATATTAAAATATTCAATCAATACCTATATTTGAAAAAAAAAAAAACAGCCTATTATACCTAAAGTAATAACAATACCTTAATAATTTGTATTGTTCGTAAAATAATGAATATTTTTTTACGAATGTTGCAACATGATAATAGTATGCATTTCGAGAATGGAATTAAAAAAAAAAAAAAAAAACCCAAACTTCGTACTATGATTGGTAGACAACTGTTCTAATTGGGTGGTTTGAAATGCGTGAGGTACACGATAATTTCAGTTTATATATTATACTGAAAACAGCGATCAGTTTCTGATAAAAAAATGTTAATGTTAGAATTATAATAAGTCGTATTTGCTAAAATATCGCAGAAACCAACAAAAGTAAAACAAACTGAAATTTCTGGATATTTTTTCAAACAAAGTCAAATATTCATAGCTTACATACTGAATATATAGTTTTTTCCTAAATTTAACAATGGGTATTAGTTATTGTAAGAATATGCAATTTATAAATCGTGTAATGAAGAGAAATATTTCTAAATAAGTAATAAAAATTCGTTTTTTTTTTTTCATTTTTCATTCTCAGAGGGAAAAAAGTGAATTGAATAAAAACCGAGTTATGATATCATCGGTACCTATAGGGCTATAGCATTCTGCATCCCGCGCGTTTTGTAATAAACTGTTTTTAACGGTCTAAGACTGGTTCTTACAACGTCCCGTAACTTGTTAACTAGCGCTAACCGTAAGTTAACCAATAGTACTTCACCAGTTTATGACGAATTTAACTGCGATTTAGCGCTAACCGGGACATCGTAAGATCGACCGTAACAGGGTAAACAGTATTAGACCACAGATTTATGGTTTCGTGGTACAACAGTGTTACATATTGTTATACGTATACTTGACGTTTATGAGGAAATATATTGAAATCGCGATTGTATCGGTTTAATATAGATAATATTCTACCCGGTGTTGCGGTACGATAATTCTTAAATAATTTATTGTATAAAACAAATCCCGGTACTACACTGACAGTATACGAGTATATTTTATATTATACAACATCTTTCGCATGCACGAGTTCACTAGTCGAGTGATACTGCTCCTCCGTCAGATTACGCCTATGCCATTGAAGATATCCGATCTATTATCTAAATTCTATATTTTTACACCTTGTATTTACGGGAGGTTGGCGATGGTTAAGCCTATCCATCATTGTCGCGAAAATCATCATGTAATAACACCTGTGTGAGAACTAGTTGAGCTGATCCACCTCCTAACGCCTTAATCATATAGCGTTCATACCATCGGCTATCATAGCGGTCAACAACTGGAGGACCGTGAAAGGCACAAAACCGGTCCACCAACATGCGCGTGTGTCTGCCTATCTTACTTTAATGCGTTATTTGAATTTAAAATCATTTTTATAAAAAATAAATATTTTTAATTTAATTTATCAAACTACAGTTGTATTATAGTTCACAATCAACAACTCATCGGACATATCGTATTGTCACAATATTAATGCATAGTTATTATAATGGCAATTTGTTTACACTGGCTTTTGTTCCATAGAAGTTACTTGATCTTCACTCGCTTGAGCTACCACGAACTATTCACGTACACAGATAGAGTATTTACTATTATCACTTAAATAATATAGTGGGTTAATCGGCCTTGGACTCGGAGAAATTTTAAAGATATAGTACCCATACTAAAAAAAAAAAAAATAAAGCCTGTGACATGTTTAAAACAATAACTTTAGCTTAACAAAACAAATAGAAACGTCAATAATAGACACACGCGAGTTGGGAGATCCTCGGAACGTATTCACCCTTTGTTTCGTGTTTATTGTCATATTATGATACTACCGCACAGTCAACCGGAAGTCGGATGTGCTAGACGTCCGTTATCGGTGATGTCTACAATGTCCGGCCTTGTGACGTATACTTAATATTGTTCGTATTGCGTTTAATCTTGGCCATGTCGACTGCGGCGGAGTTTGAAGAGTTTCTGAACCAACCGTATTGTTTTTAAACAATTTGACCATCCCGCAGATATGAACTATAATGTGCACCTTGTATCAAGAACACAATCAATAATTTTTTATTGTTTTGCGGTGGGGGGGGGGTAAATAAATAAAGTTATTTTTAATATATGTGTAGAAGCCCGAAACGAAGCTTGTTAATGAGATTTCACTCTCTCGTTTATGGAATAAACTATATTATATAATGTAATTGAATATTGATTATAATATATAATATTATAAAATAAATCTATTGGAATTTACCCAATGTAAATAGAAAAAGTAACGGACATACTTCGCACGTGGGCGCAGCCACTTTTATATGTGGGAAGTTTGGAAGGTAGGATACAGATGGAAATTTAATGTATATCTGTAAGCGTTGAAAAACAATTTCTAACGAAAAAACGATAATATTGTGTTTGTCGATTGTAAGGTGCATAACTCAACCAAGTGTTAAAATACTTTCCTGTCTTCATCAGAGAAATTTGAATGCAATTAGCATTTAATACCTAATATTAAAATAGATAATATTTAGAATCATGAAAGTAATTATAATTTTAAACTTTAACGTCGGAGTATCTTTTTTATATCCCTTAATACTTTTTTTGTTTTATAAGGCGATGTCATATTTTGCTAAATACATAGATATTGGTAGCTATTGGAGATAGATAATACAATCATATTGGTACCGATCATTTTTCACCAACTTTGTGGGCAAAAGAGCCCGATGAAAGTACAAAAATGATAAACGGCACAGAAACTTACCACATATTATTATAATAGTCAACTTAGGCCTTTATATTCTTCATCTTACTGTTTTATTGTAAGAATACAAATTTAAAATACATTTTAATTTTATTTATACAAATAGATTATCTAGTGGCATCAAAACCAGCAGTCAGAGGTGGCAGTCTGCACCCTTCTTTTAATGGTTGGGTGGTGTTGGATCCAAGATGGGTACCTGAGCCACATTTTTTATCATATTGGTACATATGGAATATTAATTAACAGTTTTGTATGGGAGGAAGTTTGTTTTGTAAACGAGAGTGGTGGTCTATACAGTTTTTTATCTGTCTACCTTCTTTTGGACATGGTTCGGCTTTATTGGATAGATATAGATTTAGACAAAAACTTAAAATAACAGTAAACAATTACAGAAACCATTAATATTCAATAGAAGATAAGGATTTACTGTGATGATTGTGATTCCTTGCGGCGTAACGTGTTAATTGTTTTCACGTCTATTTTCTACACATTAAAATCACTATAACGAAGAAGCTCTTAAACAGATATGAATATACGGTACATTAAACTTTTTAGAATAATATATTTTAAAAAATGGCTATTTTGAAATTTTTAAAAAGTGGAAAAATAAAAAGTAATTTTTTTTTTCCAATGATAAAATAAAATGAAAAAAAAAAAATGAATATTGACAGAAATATTATTATATTGATAACACTGGAAGATATTAAACGTCTATTACCCTTTTTTCAGTCGGTTTATAGTGCTTAAACGGTTAGATAATGATTAAAAAAAAAATACAGAAATCAAATTCAATTTAATTCCACCGAGAAAATCGTCGGTTTGTGGATAAACGGATCGTCCTGTACATACAACCGACCCTCTCACGCGGTGGACTAACGGTAAATGTTTTCGCAAGCAATAATTTCGGATTCACCAACGATAATTATTACATTGTTTTTAATAATTTAATATACCAACGCGCGAGGTGTTTTACGTGCTTCTCGGGTAGGCCTTTTGCACGCTATATTTTATTATTATTTTTTTTTTTTAATGCATACCTAATTCCGTGCCGCCGCCGCGAAGGTATAAATGAGATACCTACGGATTCCTCAATATTGTAAACCGTGCGAATAAAATCGCAACACTTGTGCCGTATTTCCGCGGGCAATTTCGGAATATTGTAAAAAACGCCTTTGCCGTCGATTGAATTCAGTTATTTTTTTTTTATTCGACCGGCCCTTTTAAAATTTAACAATGGCCGACCAAAATGAACCTTACACGATAATATAATCATACTTTTCCGTCGGACTTCTACTCGGTTTTAATAATTCGATACGTTTTTTTTTTTCAAGTTTTGTGAGAGGGCGTATTTTTGAAAAATCCCGTGAATTATACTATAAAAATAACAATTTAGTACCAAAAACTATATGTTTATATGTATTCCTAATAATACAATATATTATTTGAGTTTATATATATATATATATCTTTTTAATATATAAAATAAATAAAGAGGTTATACTGTAATATTAATCAATAATTATCCATTCGCGAAGAATTAATTCTCTTGCTCCACGCAATGTTAGATGCAATTCTTTAGACCCGAACGCTATTCATAATTTAATAAGGTATCTTATAAACGTCTAATTTGTACAACACAATATGCATTGTGAGTAAGAATATGTATCAAACGTAATAATTTAAACTACTATCAGACCAATGGCTATAAATGCCAAGGTTTTATTGCTTTCATAATAATAATAATAATAAATGTTCATTTATTCGTATTACTTGATAAACGCACATTAATAAAAACGAATCGAGTAAAATAAAAAACGTATACAAAACGAGCATAAAATAAAATCCTACTGAAATTATATCGAAGTTCAAGTGGATGACATGAATTATTTGATAAGAGTTATGGTAGTTAAGTTAAATTATACCATCTATAAGTGTTGCAGCCATTTAATTACATGCACGGTAACTTTATTAAGGAACGGCTTTACTTAAGTTTAGGGTTACGACGGTAAATCGCTTCTTCGCAATGCTACCCGGGCAACGTCTTAGATGGCTAGAGATTTAACACTATGCGTACCGTTCTCACGAATACAATGCAAATGAACTCACTAACCAATATAATTAGTAATCGCTTGATTATTTAAAAATTTGATAGGTTTATGTTTTTCAATCCCGAAAACGTTTTTTTCTTAACAGTTACATCGAAAAACTAAAACGCGTAAATTGCACCGTGCAAGTTCTCTTTGTCTTTTGGCGAACATTTGATTTCTTAACTAAGCCCATAGCTATACAATATACGTATAGTGACAGATACAAATTTTAATGCACTTTAATTTCAGGGAAGACGGGCGGATTCCGAAACCCTCTTCTGGGTTAAATAACTTTTGCTTTTAATAAAAATATGCTTTTTAAGGGATGAGGTGTGTGCGGACAGCGACATCCACGATTACGCACGTAAACAATTTTATAAGGACCATAGCTCCCTAACGGCAAATCGTCACGCAACGCCTACGGCCGTTCCCTTAAACGGTTACCGGGCGTTCAGAAATCGGAATAAGTTTAGTGGGAATGGTCGCGCGTGTAAAAATGAAAATTTCCGAACGGTACGAAATCGGAGAAAAGCCGTCAATTCGTTTTCGAAAAAAATACGAAATCGTCGTCGTCGTCCTCGTCTACCGAACGGACATATTATTATTTTTGTTCTTTTTTTGTTTTTCAAACCGTTCGTGCCAAATAAAGAATATTAAAGCCAATGTGTGCGAAAACGACGTGCGGTCATTATATAATATTAATTCGTTTCATCAATATAATATACGTCGGCTATAATCGCCGCGGAACTAATTGTTTTCGCTTATTTTTCGTTAAAAACGGAAATCGGTGATTTTTACACCATGCGTGATGAAATAAATAAATTTCCCGGGGGCCGGTAATATATTACCGTCGGACTGCATGCCGGCCGACCGCCCGCAAGTACGCGCAGCCGATTTTTCATTATTATAGTATTACCGTGGTGGGAGAAAGGTGGGGGAAATTTGGGAGGGGAGGTAGGTTTAGGGGGTTGGAAAAGGCCAGCAACATAATACATCAAACACAGAAACGGAAACAATACTACGGCGGTGGCGGCGGTCGGTTAATGACGAAAAATGCCGTTCTATTCAAATCCGTGTTTTTCGGGTTTTTTTTAATTTTATTTTGTTTTTTCAAAAACGATTTACTCGCTCGTATAATATCGTTTTAGCGTTTTCGTGAAAATGTTTAACCTATTCAAAATATGATCATTATTGGATTACGAGTGTGATACAAAAAGCCATTAGTTTCACAAAAAACATGGCTTTATTTTTCTCGTTTGAAAATATGTTTACGGTTAATAAAAATCCTTTTTTTTTCACGTCGTACATCAAATGATGCAAATTTTTTTCCCGTCGGTACTTTATGCGAAACATTTGTCGAAGTTTTCGGCAGTTCGCACTCCGGGTACTCTATTGTTGTTGTTTAATTTTTGTTGATTTTTAGGTTACCTCGGAAACAATAAGGGAAAATATACGGTTAATACTACTGACCACTCCGCTCATCAGAATAGTTTTACCGTTTGCGATGATTCATCGTTACGTACAGTATAAATACTGATTTCCTCTACATATCTCACCTTCCCAACAGGTCTTCTATAATGGAGTGTTTTACCTGAAAACATTACCGATTTAAAGCAAAACAGTTTAAAACTTAAATTTTAGGTTTTTAATTTCTAAAGTCGGAAAACACTGGGTTTTTTCACCGTGGTACTTATGAAAAATGAGGATTTCTCGCTTGATGGTATTTTATTCGCATGCATGTTCTAGATTCCCAGCGTTTTTTCTATTGAGTTAAAAAAAAAAAAAAAACAACAAATAACGTTATACCTATCTATGCGTTGGTTTTATTTGGGTTGATTTATTTTCAAACGAAGGAAATTAACACGCGTAACGAACACTATAGCCATATGAGTTTACCGAAAACCGCTCAAAATCGTTATTTATTTTCAATGAGTTATCGTCGCTCATTTTGTATACACCAACAAAACCGTAACAATTATGCCTCTCGAATTCGCAACGGCGCACGCCGGCCAGTACAATATTAAAATGTCCGAATTTCTAATTGATCGAAAATTGAAATATCGAACGCGCACCACGGAGATGTGTTTTGTATTCGCGATCAACAGGTCAAAGTCCTTTTATGACGGGGGAGAAAAAAAAGAAAGTTTACTCGAAAACTACGCGTTATTGGAACTGTCTCGGATAAATACAAATACGAACGAAAAACAATTTAAGCAGATAGCAATATATATCTAATATAATAATGCGGGGAAAAACAATATTGAAAATGCCGTGCTGTGCGGGACCGGTCGTGAAAAAAAGACCTATCGCGAGATTTAGTTTGAAGGGTGCTGACAAAAATGTATATAAAAATAAAAACACCGTTCGGTTCGCTCTTAAGGGATTTACACTGCCGCGAACGTGTTATTCGCCGGGCTTAGATAAGACGGTTAACGGCACACGGCTACACGAGTGTTTAACGACGTTATTATTTCCCGCAGAATAAATATTGCGGAAAGTTTCGCGTGTGCACATCTATAGGTACGTTATTGTTGTACAGCGCGAAACGAGAAACGATTCCGACAAATCGAACGGTTATCGTACAGCCCCGTACGCTCCCGGCCGTGTCATTTGTCAACAGTAAACACATTAATTACTATAGAGGCGTAAATCGCGGGAAAATAACAACGGCAATCTTTGGTTTCCAAAAACGGTCCAGCGTTACTACGTAGACTGCGTTTTCATACGGCATCATTCAGCGGCGGATGTATCGCAGTACTGAAGAAAACGGAGGCGGATTTCGAATCCGCCGGGGTAATAGGATTCGACCGCTTCCGTTTTCTCCGAAAAATGCGCGAATTTCGGTGGTTTTCATTTCAAAAATCGTCCGTAGCCCGTGCGTTGAAAACGTCTGGTCACGCCGCCGATCAAATCCTCTCCCATGCTTTCCGTCACACTTCGATCAACATAAAGACTTATTCGAAATTTAAGAAGTCGACATTTGTAATGGGTACACGGAATATGAATCCAACTGATCCCTCGCTACGCTCTAAATCTAAAATGAACATCTTTGTAATACTAATACGTCCCTTGCTTCGCCTCAGAATCTAAAACAAATGTCAAGTATTATATTTTAGTAGTTTTTTTGAAATTACGAAATTCGTAAATATTACCTACGGAATTTAAAAACATGTGTTACCGAACTTCGCTCAAAATCTTATTTCGTTACCAGTGGTTTATCGGTATTCCTGTGAACAAAATTTTGCTCTGATTTACAATCATAGCACTTTTTCTGAAAGAAAATTTGACTGAAGTGGTACTTTAAGGAGGTTATTTCTTAAATCCTCATGTTTTTTTCCCGATAAATGAGAAAAAAAAGTGATAAAGGTACGAAATGTATAGGTGTTAGTAAAACAATATTACGGCCCTTTTTTTTTCTTTTGTAAACAACTCCGCTCAGAATTTTTTTTTGCGTTAGTGATGGTTAGTCGTTACCTACAGATATACATTGAATTTTCTCCCTCTACTACCTTCTCACTTTTCACCTACAACGGTGGCCCACTCACATGCAAAGTATGTCTATCTTTGTTTCTTTTTTTTTTTTTGTTACTGACTTTTGAAGGTTAATGATCGAAGAAATCCGTGAAATTGTAAATTATCTATCGTGGTTAAAAATCAATAAATTATTATTTTTAATGCTTAGGAATCAATTTTTAACCGAACAGTATTCATAATCGTATTTTAATACTTTGTTTACGATAATTTATCATTACGTTTAGAATTTAAAGTTACCTAACTAAAGTGCGAAGTATGTCGGGCATTTTTTTATAATTTGACTTTTATCGAGGCGTGTGCCCTGACACGGTTTAGTTAACAGTAATTTTGACAATGTTATATATTGTAATATGTTACTTTGAAAATTACGAATAATCGATTTTTGGATTGTTTTAATAATAATATATATCATGACTGTTACAATAAGCGTGAAATATTTTTTAATTTAAACGAAACACGAATTTATTTCGTTATAACCTTCATCCCATATAGATAATTCATATGGACACATATTTTTTTTCCAGATAGAGAGAATCGCCAAAAAAAAAAACAAGTTTATGTATAAAAAGTACCGATTGTCTAGTTTCAAAAGTATTGTAAAACTTGATTACATACAAATTTTACAATAACGATTAAAGTGTAATATGTCACAAAACACTTTAGATAGGTTAGAACGAGTGATTGTAATATCGGGGCGGGGAGAGGAGGGACAGTATAAATCGGAAATTAATATTCGGGAATGTTAGTCGCGTGGAATGATAAAAACACGGTCTTCAGTCACTGGTTAAATTTGGAAAAACCTTTGAAAAAGTCCGATATTCACCGACAATTGAGTGGCGATCCGAAGAACTAACTAGACGTTACAAAATATTCGGAAAAGTTTCTCTCTCATACACATTTGTACATGACAATATTTTACAAAATGCGTTTAATGAACAATTTTATCTGTCGCACAAAAATTATCCTACACATTGAGTAATAATAAAGCAAAGAACAGTCTGATTTCGTATAATGTTATAGGTTTTAAAAAATGTATTTTTAATGCGTTAGTTTGAGTTTTTAAAATTTCACTAAACACGGCAATAACTAAAGTCTTGGGTTTTTCGTCACTATTAAACATTACTAGTTATTAGTTATTGCCTACAATTTAAAACTTAAGAAATTATGTATGCGAGTTGTAGTTCATGAGTATGATCGATAATTTCAATAACAATTATGAATCCAAATCGAAAATAATGAAATCGATATGTCTCGTTCTTCCAACGTGTTTTTTTTCGGTTTTGCATAATTTTATTATTGAAAAAACCAAATGGAAAATCAAACAAATGTATTGTAAAAAGTAAAAAAAAAAAACTTTATGACAAACCTTGGATCAAATTTTCAAACATTTATCAAGGAATACCTCTTAACTAAAATGTTGGAGACGGGTCGTTGGAAACCCATCTTCGGTGTTTGATCGGGAGTGGTCAATCTGGAAAACACTTGTGGGAATTCGGACTGACTGTGCCCAAAGTAGTGAAAATAAAAGACAATGTGAAGTTTTACTGAAGACCCGAAGAACGATTATTGTGTGGTATTCTCATCAACAACGGGACATTCACTAACGCGCAGACTCACCGGAATAAAATTTAGAACAAGCTTACAAAGACAAAAATAAAAATAACGAGAACTATTGAGTCCCCATAAATCGAAAAGTCGTATGAAAAAATAATAGTACGTTGGTTTTAATAAATGTTTCGTCAAAATCGCGTATTCGAGGGCTGATGAAAAAAAAAAAAATAAATAAAATAAAATAAATAAAAAACGAAAAAGCCGTGTAATTTAAAAGTCGAGTGCGACGAAGTATGCTTACAAACGTGTCTACCGCCAGTTTCAGCTCTTTTTAATTATCATACTTAGGCATTTGATTATTCGACCTGTCCATTAAGGAAGTGCCTATATAATATTATTAAGTGGGTACCTATATTCTGATAATATAGACGTAAAACGTAATACAATATCTTCCCCTCTCCCGCGCTCCCGGTTCGCGTACGCTATCATCGTCCCTCGCTCAAGTGGGGTCGGCTACACTCTTATCCCCGCAGCAGTCCCTCCGCCTCTCCCTATACCGCTAACCATCCTTTTGTATATTTTTGTGAAAAAAAAAATACATATATATATATATATATTATTATGACGTAACTTATCATTTTTTTTTCTTTGTTACCAATATTAAAAATGCAGTTTAAAGAACTTTTTATTATTCGTTTTTTTTTTTTTTCGTAATATTATAATATAATATTGTATCGTTCGTCGTATTATATTATTCACGTTGGAAAACGATATGACCCGCTGACGGTTATTAAAGTATATATCCATACAATAACATAATGTTATTACAATAATAATTGTTACCGCACGGTATAATAACGGGACGAACGAATAAAAAGTGTAATGGAGATAGTATTCGGTTAATCAAAAATCGCTATTTAGCTAAATAATCCTTTAGTTTAGCTATTAAATTCCGTAAATTATTAGTAAAATTAAAATGTTCGGTTCGGAGGCAAAAAAAAAAAAAACAAAATAAATAGAAAAAAAAAAAAGCCCGCGTCGAGCGAAATGTCATTATTGTGCAAACGTCAATATTTTACAGATAACGATGCACTTACATCAATGGTACCATCAAACAATTGCACCGGGTGTGAGTGTGTGTGTGTGTGTGTGTGTGTGTGTGTGTATATTGTGCCGTTCGAGCGGATGAAAAAAAAAAAAAAAAATTGAAAATAATCGATTTTACTCGACTTTGTCGTCCATTTTTATCTCCGGAATAATGTTAACAATGACCACTGTTGAACAAAGTTTGAAATAAATTTTTCTTTTTCTTTTTTTATTTTTTCGTAGACGACTTATAACCAATCCATTTAGAACGTTTTCGTTGTATACCTATAATGCTATTACTTACCTCGGCCCATAACGTAACAATAATAAAATATAATCTAAAATGGAAAATATTACTCAAAATGTTTTTTTTTTTTTTTTGTATACACGACGCTTTCATAGAACGGAACGTTTTGCAATAGAATCGTATTTTACATTAATTCGTCTGCAGACTAACAATTCGTAAGAGTTCGTAAATGCGATTTTTCTTCTATGTTTAATCATGTAGACCTTTCTGCTAATAGACCGATGCCTTCCGGATATTCCATGCATTACGAGCTCCGGTTGAACGTAAGACAGCGTTACGCATCAAAACTTGACGTTACGATGCACCGCAAATCACAATTATTAACATCGCACGAAATAATATTGTATCGGGTTCGGGAAATAATCGAATTGCACGCGTTATCAAGAATTTGTTGACATCTGCAATATAATTTTTATGTTTTTCAAATTTGTTATGATTTGATATTTATTTTGAATGCATCTGCGTTTTCGATATTATCTTTCATAATAATACTGTCATAATTGCTTGATTTCAAACATGTTGATCAGCTCTGGTCACTGGAACGTACCACACTAATTCGAATCGATTTTTGATTCGGAGCGTAGCGAGGGATCTATTGGTTTTATTATGGCGTGTGTTTTTTTTTTTGGTTTTTTTCAACTTTTCTAACAGAAATATTGCTCCAAAAGAAAAAAAAATCAAGAGGCCGTTTTTATTTAATTTTTAATTGACTTTGATATAGCGAGAAAGCCGTTTTTTGATTTCACCTGTAGATTTTTTTTTTAAAATTGAGCAAACTCAAAGAAAACCGATAAAATTTGTGAAAATAATAATGATTGTATTATTTTAAATTTTACTGGTTTGATTGTAATAAATTCAAACAAATTCAATAAAACATATTTGTAGAAAATTGAAATTTTGACAGAAATCTTATATTTGTTTTTTTCTAGACGTGGTAAGACATTTAGTACATTCGAGCTATGTTTGAGCTGTTTATAGAAATTTTAGTTTTAGGAGTTTTTTTACGTAATTATTGTTTGGTGTGCACTCTGTGGATGAAATTGTAAGACTAAACCGAAATGCTTGGAAATTTAACAGGAAGTTCATTATAATATATGTTGTACCTACCTAGAAGTTAGAGGTCAACTAAATAAAAATTGAGTGATATATATGCATACTTATACAATATCTATATCTATATATATTTTATAAAAGTATTAATATCAAATATCGACGAAAATCATAAATATTTAAATACGGCATTTCAAAACATGTGTGACCGAACTTCGCTCCGAATCGTTTTTTATTGGAAATAGTTTTTCATTACTCACAGACGTAAATTAAATAACTTCATGCATTTCACCACCCTAATTTCTTAACTACAACAGTGCACACTTGTCTCCGCATTAACATTTTTCGTTTTAATTGAAAGTACATTCCGGATTTCAGTTGTATGATTGAAAAAAAATTCGTTACATAGTTACATTACTACACTAATGTCGCAGGTAAGTTACAGTCTATTGCAGTTTTTGTTCACATTACTTTAATAACTATATAATTTATGTATATTTTTAACAATTATATAAATACCCTAACTAGGTAAATTATTGTAGTATTATACAATGGATTTGCTACAAGTAATGTTTACCTATCGAAGTTTCATGTAATTGTATAACAATAGTACCCAATCGCTGAGGTTAAAATATAATTAGAAATACGTATATACAGCTAGTTTTTAGTAATTTTGTAATTTTAACTAGTGATCCAGCGATTTTAAGATATTGTTAATTATACTAAAAACAGTGTAGACTTAATGACTGTCGAGGTTTATTTATTATTTATTTTGCACGTGACGATCGGTTCCTACATAGCATTTGGGATTTAATAATATTTAATAAATATTTTGAAGTGGTTAAATAATAAACGTTTCAATAATAATATTGGATAAATATTTTGTTATTTGATTTATAAAAATGTTTTATAAAACATTTTTATAATGTTTTTAAGAAAAAATAAAAACTAAACGTTTTAGAAATAAGATATTAAAATGTTTGATGAATGTTTTTTTAATGTTGAATGTTATTATTTTCCAAACATGAACTATTTGGGCAAAAAGTATTTCGATAAAATTTAATCCATTATTTAACAACAATCGAACATATTTTGATCATATTACGGACATTTTTTTTTTTTTGCTGTATGGGCCAATAATAACAATAGAAATAGTACACCACTACAATGTAAATATAGAACAAATAACAATAGTATGTACATAAAGGTATAATAGTGTAACATAAAATAAGACCGTATAACCGAATAGGATAAAATAAACGGCGAGGATATTATTTATAATGTATAATAATACGTCTAATTTTAAAGTGTAGACCAGAAACAGTAGGCATGAGTTTTGAATTTATCATCTAAAAGTGAATATGAAATTTATCGTTCTTTCGTATGTTCGAAAAATTGAAAAATCCAAATGTATCAATTAACCGATTTCGCGCACAAGGATCGGAGGATACGAATTGAAAACACTGTAAAAATAAATCTTAACGATTCCAATGGTATTAATGAAAAAAAACAAAACGTTGTTCGAATCCGCTTAAAATCTCTCGACAAAATCGGCGGCCCGTGATGAGACGATCACGTCGTAGACGTTACGATCTCTGTGGTTAGCGAGGGTAAAAAAAAAAAAAAAAAAAAAAAAAAAATCGCTCTGTATTATTCGTGCGGTCGGGTTTCGCGTGCGTGGCGCGTGTTTAGTTGTTACAGTATCATCGGCGTATATCGGCCGCGTACCCTTGTGTCGTGGCCGACGGTACGCTTATTACACGCACGTCACTTCCATCGGTTGTTATTATCGTCTTCGTCATCGAAAGCGCCGAGGCACTTTGTCGGCGTCCCGTCCGCGGCATTTTAACGTCACGCGCGCAAGTCCAAAACATCAATCGCTTTTTGCCGAGTTCCGTTCGAGCTCTGTACACAACAGCGACGATAGCGTACCGCGGCGGGTATAGTGCGGCATTGTTCATGCCGCGCGACGAACGTATTATTATTATACCGACACTGTCATCACAACGATAAGGGGGTCCCTCATCGGTGCCCGTCATATTCGCGTGGCGTCCACATAGGTATCTGTGTCACGAATGTCGCGCGTATTACCGTGCGCGGGGGTATTTGTGTTTCGAAGCCAACGGGAAAAAATAAAAAACGGAAATTCGAATTTAAAAAAAAAAAACACGGACGTACTTCGCGCGACGGGTGGACCATTGTTGTTGAAACTGTCCGAATGTACGGGCGCGCGCGGGGATTATCAGTCGTTTACATATTATTGCGTTTTTCATTCAATACCTGTGCACACGGGCAACGACGCGCGGGACAGCTGGTCTAAATTTTCA
This sequence comes from Cinara cedri, assembly GCA_902439185.1. Classification (NCBI taxonomy): domain Eukaryota; kingdom Metazoa; phylum Arthropoda; class Insecta; order Hemiptera; family Aphididae; genus Cinara; species Cinara cedri. The sequence goes on along the minus strand of CABPRJ010000051.1, from coordinate 77,799 downwards.
CTTTCTCATTGTTATTATTGTGCAATGACTTTTTTTTTCATCATTATTAAGTAATTTAAAAACAATAATACAATAAAATGTACGGGAAAAAAAAAACTTTAAAAATGCCTTGTCAACTGTTTGTAAACCGAGATATTCAATTTGTATACGTTTCTACGCGCGACCATAACGGCTGATTAACGAGTTCGTTCAAAATATTGTATTCGGAATTAAAGTTCAAAATACGTTTACAGAAACAAGGGCACTTTGCGCGATGTTTTCTAAATTGTTTTCTCTCAGCGTAAAATTGTTATCGTCACGGTAAAATGATTTAAACCTGTTTAGAGGGTGTCCATTGAAATAATCAATCGCTTGCTAAAAACGGAGAGGGCTTTTTTGCACAAGTAAAATCTTTAAATCAAAACCATTTTCTATGACGAACAAAAGTAAACTTTTAATATATAGCTATATGAGTATTGTGAGACCAACATGAACTTATGGTTGTGATGCATGACAGTGCGAATTGAACAAAACCTAAAAAGCCCTGAGAATCAAATACTAAGAGCACATTATAGATCAATATATTATGTACCAGTTTTTGATACTGAATATAACGTGGAAAAAGAAACGCGGAAATAAGGGAAATTACCAAAATACCTCTTATAACAATCTACGTGAAAGGTCAGAGTGGTTTGGAGGTAAAATGAGAATAAATGAACAAAATTAAGACGTCAATTGAAGACTGCAAACTAACAGGAAGAATACACAGTGACAGACCAAAGAAACGATGGATGGAGTGCGTCAAGGTTTGGAAAGATAAGAAGTAACGGATTGGAAGGGAGGATCCAGAATCGTGATTACTGGAGGTCGGTAACAGTGACCGGCAAAACTATAACAGAGTTGTGAGGCTACGTGATGATGATAATAGGGTATAGTAACATGACATTCAAATAGTGTACGGATCGTTATTGATTATTTATTTAATATCGTGTTGAAATTTAAGGAAATCAGAATCACGCGGCGTAATTAATTCGAAACTAGCTGTCGTTGTATATGAAGTAAATTAAAAAAAAAAAAAAAACAAAAAAACCAATTTATAAATACAAAATCGAAAATCGAATAAAACCCTGAACTCAAAATCAACTTAACTTTTAACGTTTTCACACGTTATAGTCCGGGATTTCGGTTTTCAAGACGTACGATATTATCGATTTAAGTGGTCGTGACCGTTTCGAACATTTTGTGAAACAAAATTTTTTGTCGTTAATCAAAAAGCACATAAATACTAAACTAATGCGTTCCTTGTTTATGCGTTTTGTTTTAGATTCTGAGTAGAGCGAAAAATATAATTGTTTTCAAATTATTTTGTTAATTTTTTTTTCTCTGTATAACTTTCCTACCAGTAATTTTGCTCCGATTTTCAATGATAGCACTTTTTCTGAAACGAAATCGGACAGGGGAGGTACTTCAAGGAGGCCAATGTTTAATTTTCCCTGAAGTTTTCCCAATAAATGGAAAAACCCGAGGAAAACGTAGGAAAAACGGGAAAATAATTAAAATATTAAACAAATATTATTAAAGAAAATATATAACGCCTATTTAATTATTTTACTATAATTTATGACATATATATTGTTGACAAAGTAACACTGTCAACTGAACTCCGCTCAGAATCGTTTTATATTAAATCACCTTTAACAGTGGCTGCGCCCGTGCCCATAATCTTAGGATTTGTTTTTTTTTTTTTTAAAGTTTCATTTAAAAACACAATTAAAATGCGAGTACCGTCGATAAACCGTCATTTTTTCAAGGTCGCGTATTATTATTATAATATTATTTACAACGCATTACACGATTGTTTGGATAATTGTTTAATTACGATTATAAGAACTTTTTAATTTGTCATCGACAACCGTTACGACAAAAAAATAAAATAAAATATCAAGGTGTCTGTGTAGGTAGCCGCATAATATATTACACGCAAAAGAAATTGCATTTCACGACAATAAATTGTGTCCGTACCTAATAACAGCTTATTATAATAATCTCTTCGTGCGAAAAAAAAAAAAAAATATTTAACGGATATATATTTTGTTTTTGGTTTTTTTTTTTTCTAGTTATTGTCATCGTTGTATTATATTATTTTATCGCTCCGAGACTTGGCGGAATTATTTCCCGAGTAACAATTTTCCTACGGAGATATACAGTCTTTCGTTATTAAGAGATTGGACCGCACAACGTGGAACGACAACGTGAGTAAACGAATTATTATTAACATTATTTTAATACTCGTATAATATATTCGATTCGGATACGTCTCGTATTGTTTATTGATTCGTGCTTTTATTCGTGAAATTAAAAAAGATTGTTTTAGATTCTAAACTTTATGTATTTTGCATTTACTACACTGTGCTTTTTTTTTCTGTCTGTAAACAAGAGAAATTAAATTTTATCTGGCTGGTCCGCCGAGAGGGCACTGTTTAATTTATTCTGTAGTTGTTTTAATAACAGGGAAAGAAGTCGAACACAATGTGAAAATTTGTGATACTATCAAATATTTTGGCAATTTTTTGAGCTGCTAATATAGCTATTTGAAATCGTCTACTTTTCTTTAGTTTCTATTTAGTTTTGTGTGGATGAAATTGTTTCGATCAAGCGGAAATGCGTGAGAATTAAACACGGAGTCGATCATAATATTATGTTGTATTCAATGATTAATATAAAAAAAAAAGTTGAGTTTCGGTTTTTTTTAAAAGCTTTTTAAGTTTAAATTTTAACGATCATCGTAAAAATCAAGACATTTCATAACCAATTTGACCGAACTTTGCTCAGAATCGTTTTTAATTAGCGAAAATTTATCGTTGCGTAAAGATATTAATGGAATCACCGTATATGCATGCTATACGATACTAACTCCCACTACTTGCAGTGGCGTTAAAATTGTTCGTATTTGCGAAACAACGGGAAAAATAAAACTAACGGTGAACGTTCTTGTTTTTCTACGGTAAGTTCCCCGTAGTCGATTTCTCATCTAAGTCTACATAAATAACCCGACTAGATTTTTCGCCTCGCAAAACTGTTTTTTTTTTTTTTCGGTCAAATTACGAGTACGACCGCCCGACGAGATCCTATCGAATATTATTACGACGATTGGTGGCGGCGGGGGCGGCGGGAAAATCGAGTGGCCGGGTTCGCTCGGTGTACGAACGCGAGCGTGTAATATGCATGCCGACATTGTATTATCGGCAATCGGCGTTCCCGGTTTCGGGAATCAAACAATAATTAAATCCCGTCGAAAAAAATTCAAATTATTGCACCGCCACGGAAACTTGAAACCGCGCGATAAATAACAATAATATCGTTACGCCGCGTACGCGCACGAGGGATAAAACACCGTTGAAATAACGCGAATACACTCTAACGGTTAATTTGAATATGCAAATGTATAATTGGATTTATACAAATATCAAATAGCGCGTGTAATATACTAATATTTGTTTTGGTGTTTAACGGTGTCGGTTCCACTGTGTTTCGTTAAATAAATATTCCGGTTAACAACAATGATCGTGTAGTGTACGGCCGGGTTTCACTGCGGGGACGCGGCAATGCGCATTAATTCGGCCGGATTAAATATCGAAATTTCTTTCATTTTTTTTTTTTTTAAGAAAAAAAAAAAACAAAACGTTTACTACACCCGCAATCGAATTTTCTTAAAAACGGACTCTATCCGTCTCGTTTGTTTTGTATAAAATCAATAGAGACGAGACGTTTTAATAATACAGGAGGTTGAATGTGTCGATTTATGCGTACGAAAATTTCGCGTAAAACGATGTTAAATTTGATTTTAATGGATATCGCGTTAAATTATTACAAATTTACATTCCGATAAATAGTAATGAATAAACTAAAATTGCATTGTTAAGTCGGACAAATTTATAGAAATATTAACAAAAGATATACCTCTTTGTAATTATTGTTACAGTCACATTTATCTATCGGTTTTTTATCATGCTTCTCAATTCGTCGCACCGAATCGCCAAAGTCTTTTAGATTCTGAGTGTAGCGAAGTTTTTTACAAAGACGTTTAATTATTTTATTTTTTTTTTTTTATGTGAACACTTTTTCTACCACAACGCTTACTCCGACGTATACGACGTAGCTCCTTTTCTGAATGTAAATTTTAACCGTATGTTACTTTTGGTAGGTCATTTTTTTTATTTTCCAAGCGATTTTCATAATATCTGGGAAAAACAATGTAAAACTTAAGGAAACGGGAAATTTACAAAAATAATACTTTTATTATTATTTCAATTTTGTTATTTATTGTAAGTCAGTTAAAAATATCTGTAGAGACCCGAAATATGAACCGGCAATTTATATTTGCCTTTTCTAGACGAGGTATGATTTTCAAAATATTTGAGCCATTTTTTTAGCTATTTAGATATATTTTAATTTTGAGAGTTTTGAACTTAATTTTTAACCGATAGGTACAATCGGTGTTAAAATTGTGAGATTTAACAGAAATGTTTGAAAATTTAATAAGAGGTTCAAAGTGTTACTTTGTGGTAGAAAAAATAAAAATTGAGTTTAATGTAGTTTTCTTTTTTTATAAAGGAATTTTTATATCAAATGTTGACGAAAATCGTTTGAGTAAAAAATTATGTGGAACAAATCTAATTTTTCAATTTTTATTTTTATTTTTTTTTAAACATATATATTGCCGATTTAAGAACGATGGTGAAGTCAAAGTTGAGTGGGCTGACCAAGTTTCGAAACTGTAGCTTTTTGAAGTTTTAATATTATATGTTATGTTAAATAACTCTGTATTGTGTACCTAGAGACCCAGATCGCTCGGAATATTTTAATTGTAAAAACCCCTCGATTTGTGGTGCAAAATTTTCTACCCGAAGTCTTGCTCTGATATATCAAGTGTAGCTTATTTTTTGAAAGGAGATTTTGCTTCCATGATAATTTAAAGAGGTCATTTTTTGATTTTTCAAGCGGTTTTCATAATATCTGGGAAAAATCGTGAAAAACGGGAAAATGTACGAAATTTATTTGTAAAATATTACGATTTTTTTTTCTTTGAACAACTTTACTATGTGAAAATGTTTAAAATGTGAAAACTGGGAAAAACACGGAAAAATCAGAAAAAAACAGGAAAATCGGTACATTACTAAACAAATATTATTATGGAAAATATATAAGGCTTATTTAATTATTTTATCATAATATAACATATATTTTAAATTTTGTTGAAAAAGCATCACTAACTGCGCTCAGAGACGTTTTTACGTTAGCGATGGCTCATGGGTACACATTAAATTACCTATAACAGTGGCTGCACCCGTCTCCATTATCCTAGGACGTCTTTCTTTTTTTTTATTGTTTTCAAAATGTGAACTTTTAATCGTGTTTCAACTGGTACGATTACTATTTGAGTACTGTTTTTACGGGATCAATTGTATTTATTTTTTATTAATTCGTTTTATCGACGGGTCGACGGAAATCGAAAATCCAAACGCCGAAATCTATTTCAACCAATACTCCGTTCGTTTATAGAATTTTTAATATGGGTTGTCCTTTAAACATTGAAAATAGGCGGGAAGTCGTATCACCACCACCGAAAATAATGGTAATGTAACGTCTCGATCCGCTTGTCGCTTTTAAATACTGAAGAAAATACCCAATTAAATCCGAGTCCACAGGGCTGATATATTATTTCGTATTGCTTACTGTGGGCATGGCCGATACGTTGTAGGCGACGGCTAGGTTTTCTATGTAATATAATAATTTAACACGAGTTAAAAATTTTATCGGGTGGGATTTATTTTTGTATTTTTTCGACGATAAAAGACGAAACGAAATTTGAATAATAACGTTTTACGAAATGGCAACAATAAAGAAAGTAGGTGAAAAAAAAAAAATAACCGTAGGTACTACATAACACTATTATTATAATAATATACTTAATATCATCCCGCTAGTAGAAAAAAAAACCGATTTCGTTTCCACGAAACGTATATTTTTTTATAATAAAGTAAAATATTATGGTAGGTGTGGATGCCCACGTAAAATATGTTTTTGTATACGCGACCTCGTTTCACTGTTTATACCCGCGAGGTCCGCGAGGAAAACGAGTTTCGCCGTCAAATGTCTCGGAAAAACGCGGTAAATGGTTTTTTTTTTTTTTTAAATAAATTCCCTTCGTGAAATCTGCATTTCAGGACAGGTGGGTGGAAAAAAAATGTAACGCGTTTATACATTTATTATAATATTTTTATACCGATTTGTACGACGTGCGATTTTTTATCATTGTAAAAACCATAGGTACCTATGTCAAATGTCGAGTCAACGGAACAGGTACGTGATAATAGTTAACACGTACGCGTGTGAATTTTATCGAAACAAAAAAAAAAAAAAAATGGTTTTAATGAATATCGACAGTATTATTAATCATTATTGTCGTAATCGACAATAATCGACAGTAATATAATATAATATTTTTGAAGTTACGAATTTCGAATATATTTCATTTTATTATTATTGTTACGGGTGTGGGTGGTAGGTATATAGGATTAAATTTAAAATGTTAACGATATTTAACGGATACACGCGAAAAATGTGTAATTAATGCCAAAAAAGAAAAAAAAAACGGACATACTTCGCACGATGGGGGTGGGCCACTGTTAAATGTGAGAAATTGGGAGGTAGAGGGAAAATTCAATGTATATCTGTCACAATGATTAACCGTTGCTATAACCAAAAACGATTCTCTACGGAGTTCAGTTGATAATGATGTTTTAACAACAATATACATATGTGGCATATTATTGTAGAATAATTAAAAATTCATCATAATATACGTTCTTTAATAATATTTGTTTAATATTTTACCTATTTCCCCGGTTTTTCCCACTTGTTATGAAAATCAAAAAATCACCTCCTTAAAGTACCATCCCAGTTAGATTTTTTTTCAGAAAATGTGCTATCATTGTAAATTGGAGAAAATTGTTCACTGATAAAAAAAAAATAAATAAACATCATTGTAAAACCAATATGGTACTCACTTCACTCGGAATCTAAAAAAAGCAGAATCTCTGTTTTCATGGAGAATATGTTAAGTCGATATTTTTTTCAATATTGAAAATGTTATAATTCAATGTACATTTTGGAAAAAGTCATGATTTTTCTTTGGGTGATAGTTATGCTATGCATACCGTAATGACTTCAACTATGATGCACCTTTCAAATGTTGCACGTGAGAAAATTTAAGTCAACTTTACACGTATTATATTACGTTTCCTGAACTGCGTGTCGATTGAGTGAAGTTACTGACAAAATTATTTAAATCAACTTGCATAATTAATTTAATGACTTTTCATTTTAGTTTTTAAGTCTATAAAACAACGGCCGAATTTTGAACTCTAAAATTATGTTAAACAATACAGAACAACATAAATGTGTAGTGTCTTACAGTACTACAATTATGGCGAAACGTTAAAACGCGGATTTGCGTTTTCAATTCAAGTTTATTTTTGCTCTACTGAATCGCTCTGAAACATTGGCTTAACACCCTTTTCACACGCACCAGCGATTTGTCTATCATAATATTATTCTTTGAGTACTCGTAAGCAATAAATTGTCATTGTATTCGTTAAATATATAGACAGTAAGTTAGATAAATGAGGTATTTGCTTTTCCTTCGCTACTTGTTTGAAACGAAGATTTTTTCGGCTTATTATAACAAAACGATATTCGTGTAAAGTGTAATAAAATATGTAGGTACTTACGTGAATTTATTTTGATTTTTTTGAGCCGAGTTTCGATTGTATATAATTTCATGAGATATTTTAAATATGTTTCAAGTTGTTTAATAAATGTGTGTGTGTGTGTGTGTAAGCGACGATCACCTGTATGAAAAAAATACAACTTTAACGATGAAATAGCTATAGACAGAGTTAAATATTAACGATAACACGAGAATTGTATAGGCTATAAAAGCATAACTCACACTTTAAAAAAAAAAAAATGACAAACGAATTTGCCACTGTTTAAAATAGGGAATTTAACGGTGAATCCAATTCTGTGATCGGTTCGTATCAAAACGCATAAGAAAGAGTCTAAATTTAACTCGGGAAGTAGCGATTTGTGTTAAAATAACTGAAGCCCGATTTGACCCGTGTCAAAAAGCATACATACGATCCATTTGATTACTAAGTGGACCGAAGAGTTATAAACAACTTTTCCACCAGATTTATAACGAATAATGTGTATGTTTAATGCACTTGTAATTATTTTTCCACAATATGATATATATATACATCAATATATATTGTTGACAAAGCAAAACTATCAACTGAAATCCGCTCAGAATCATTTTTCGTTAGCAATGGTAAATCGTTGCTTACAGATATACATTAAATTCCAGTCCGTATCCTACCTTCCCAACATTCCGCCTAAACAGTAACCCACCCACATTCGAAGCATGTCAGTCTCTCTTTTTTTTTTTAATTTTCTAAAAACCGCGATTTTCGGAACATGAAAGTTTTGATTTTAGCCTTTATCGTGTTATTATTATGTTTTCGTTTACTCCGTTCTCGTAGATGACCGGTAAACTGCTATCACTATTGTTATCACATCACGAGCTGATCATCTACACCGTGATCACGATATTGTTGGCTTCGTGGTTCCACTGGCGATGGAAACACAGACAGTTCTTGGATATGGCCGACAAACTGCCGGGGCCGACGTCGTATCCGTTGATCGGCACGACTTCCATGTTCACGCACACGTACGACGGTAAGGACCACGCGGTAGCTCGATTTTTTTTTTCCACAGCACGCGTTTTCATGTAATCGAATTCGTGTTGTTTGCCGCAGAGACCATTGAGAAACTCAAAGAGAATGCCGAACGGTACAATTACGAGCCAGTGGGCACGTGGATAGGTCCGATCCATTACGTTAGCGTCGTCAAGCCCGAAGACATACAGGTAATACTATGAACGATTATTTAATTCGAATTCACGTAACACATTGATATCGGGGCACCGCCGAGAAGACTGCCGTTGTGCTGAGGCCCGGGAATTCTATTATTTAACACGAAATCTATTCGATCGGTACTAATTTCAAAAAAAAAAAACATAATATTCAATTGTTTGACACGTTCCGGGTAGAAAATTCTATTATCGGTAAAAATTTAGTACAACGCCGGGTACCGGGTAGGAGTCGAGTCCTAAACTTGGCGTCGAGTAATTATTGCCGGGCGCCCGAAACGTCCGGAGTTAATATATTGCATCGTGTCGCGGTGGAAACGGTCAAACGAGAATCCAAAAACAATTCGAACGGACGAGATTTTATTTTTAACGAGTGACCGTGGGGACACTAAACATTTTTCATTCTGATAGAAAACAAAGAGAACCAAACACGGAACTCTGCGTAGATAATTATTATTTTCTTATAATAAAGTTAATTCAGCGGTGAGGGGCTAACGTAACCCCTCCGTTGGGTGTACCACAGTTGAATGCTGTATAACGATCGTATGAATTGTACAACCATTTCGTTTTCCGTGACACGTTTATTTTTCTTGTAATACTGTCAAAATAAATATATTCCAAAAAAAAAAAACAAAAGGTTCACCATAAAAACTATACCCCGTATACGTTTGTGAAAATATTGCGACAATTTATAAGAAAAAAAATATCGCTGCTAGACGTGTGAAACCAAACGGCACGTATAGTACGTTATTTTTTTTTTTGGAATATCGACTGTAATATATTTAATTTTTTTACGGGGTACTCCTCATACATCAGTGATTTTATTTTCTCGGAGGATTTTAATAAGCTTTATTTTCACATTATGTTCAATCCCTTACTCCCTTATTAGTTATACGGCTTTAATGAGTATATACTATTATCCTTAAATAGGACCCTCACCTCCTCTTTAAACACTGATTCCAATGGAGAATATTTTCCTACACATTTTCATATGCATAACTGCATAACGATGCAGATATCGGGTTTACCGTTAACGAGTTTAATATAACAGTTTAAAGGTCATTAGATGCAGAATGCATAGAGAATGGTTTGTCGATATTTATCATCTAAGAATGGATATGAAGTGTATTATTCCAGTTTGAAAATCAAAAGCGCATACTCGTTTAAGGTATATAGAGTAAGGGTATATATTTATACGGGAATATCAAACTATGATTAAAACCATTTGGCAACTATACTGGGACAGCATTTTAACTCATAGATCGATTTTCAGGTCGCAAAGCCATTTTATAGTTCCGTAATGTAATTTGTTAACTCCAGAAATACTACCTTCATATGAGTGGATCGGACAGTCTACTATTATGTGGCTCATAGTCTGCTGTGGACTTCCACAATCGCATATATACTTCACATGTATACTTCAAAGTCGCTTTAATGCTTCTACAAGCTTTAAACCAGCTGGGGTAAAACTTGTAACTCAAAACTAATAAGGCAGCTATTTGGGATTGATTTTAAGGTATCTGATACAAGTCTCATAGTGGGATCTAACTAGATTTGGAAATAAAGTTTAAAATTTAAATCTTAAACGATTTCACAATGATTGAAAAAAAAAATCAAGTTTATTGAGCACAATCGGCGTTTCGTGTTAGACAGATTACCCCGTATTCGTAACGCGGTTATTTCGACTAATATTTTGTTTTGAAAATTCGTTGTTTGTCGAACAGATATTATTTTATTTATGTTGGTTTTTGTTAAATTTAGATTTGTATATTCCGCAGCGTATACATTTGTTCGTATAAGAACGCGCTATATTCTGCAGCTATTAAGGTTGTAAAAGTGCGACCCTCTGGGATTCAAAACTTTACGCCTTACTAAATGAAAGCACGGTAGTGTTTTGAACTACCTAAGCAAATTGGATTTACGATAAATAAATAATCTAGGTTTTCAATTTTTCATTCGTTTTTACAACAGTCACTGGAAAACTCTAATAATAGTAAAAAAATTATTGTGATAAGTCATTACCCGTTATTCCATACGTTCTGCTCGCGGGTACGGTGTGTAGAAATGTGTTATACAGAGTGATAAACTTGATTGCGAACCAACGATTTTCCACGAAACCGTGTTTAAAAGTTTAAATTCGAAAAATCAAATGTAAAGTGGGTATGAATTTGTTGAGTCTTCGTGATGGACATTTAAAATGATTGGAATTAACATAAATAATTATAAAAAGACGACAATAAAATGACGTACACATTGATGGTTATTTATATAATAACGTAAAATATAATCATATAATATGATATTTCAATCACGATAATGGAAAATATTGTCCGAAACGTACCAATAATTCGATACGACGGAAATCCGAATTGTCCCGCTGTTGCCATTTGCTGGACAATGTGGTCATCGTATAACAATAATGTAATAAAAAATGACGGTGTATGATAAAATAATTGTTTTTTTTTTTTTTTTGTTTTTAAAAATTGTAGACGTAATATTATTGTTTGTGTGACGATGTCGATATTAATCATATGGTTTTAGATCGTTTTGAACAATTCCCGGGCCCTGGAAAAAGGTCAGTTGTACTGGTTCCTAAAGAGTTTGCTCGGCGAAGGATTGTTAACGGCCTCAGGTATTTATAACTGTATTTAAATAATCGAAAAAATCCGAGTGTTTTACGGGGTAAGTATTCGACCTGTTAAATAATAAACCACCGCAGCGGTATTAGAGAGGGGTGATTTTTTTTTTTTTTTTTGGTTCCAATGGACCCAAGACGCCGTATTTTTCCACGTTATCCGTATACAAGTTTAACGTGATTAAAGGTTAAGGGGAGATAAAGAATTGTCGTCTCTTGATTTTTTAATGCTATTATTTTTTTATTAAGATTAATACGATTTATCTCTGAGAAATGAGAAATTGTGGATGACGCATTTTGTAAAATTAGATTTAGCCGAATCAAGCGGGGCAAAGTGAGATACGGCAACATAAAATTTACCGTTAAGGATATTATACAGAGTGATTTATATAAAATTAACATGCATAAACTGTTTTAACTTTTTTCGGAATTTTTTTATTAGAACATAGAAAAAATGATTAGCTCTAAAATATTATAACGTTTTTTTTTTTTTGTCACCGTTATTTTAAGTGGTTCAAATGGCAACGTGTATTAAAAATCCTATAAATAGACGGTAAATTAGCTCAACACATTTTTAATTACCGTTAAGACGAGATATCCTACTTTTAAATTTCGGTGGAGGGGAGAGGTAGAGTAGTGGTGCATAATTTATGAGGTTGCACGGCTCGCGGCGTTTTTATAGTTTTCCCACCAATCTCAGCTCACCGAAACTTAAAAGTGAAATATCTCGTCAACGGGTTAGAAATGTTAATTTATTATTCAAAGTTCAATTTAATTACAGATGTCCTTCACAATTGACACTGTAACAAACTTACTATGTTGTTAATAAACAATTTAAAAAATAGGGTTTATGGTTATTAAAATAATTACCCATCGTTCGTGTTCTCCCGGTAAATGACGTCTAATACGTTCCTCCGCAGTTCCATTCCCGAGATAAATCAAACAAAATCAAAGGAACGAGTTTCCTCGAATCCATCTCTTCCGTGCGTTGAATATTTAACCTCACCCGTTTATAGAATTACCTGTCTAACGGTCTTCTTCTCCTTCTCCTTTCCCTTCATCCCAACCATTTAGGGCCAGCCACTCTCGTTACAAATTTCCACTTGACCCGACTACTCCTACTACGCATACACTGATTGTTCTTGTAACATTCTCAATCGCATCCAACCGCCTCTTTTTGGTCTACCTCTCTTACTTTTAGTTTCATTATTATTCATAATGCTTAAGATTTTTCCGTGACCCGTGACATATCCAAATCATCTCAATCTATTTTATCTAATTTTGTCTACTATCGAAGTCACACTTAAGCTACCTTTTAAACAATCCTTTGTTTGTTCTATCTTCTCTCTTCTCTCCATAACTTTTTTACCTTTGCATTACTCAGCGTTGTTATGTTTTTCTGTCTACCACCTGATAATCTGGACCATAGAACATAGTTAGTCTTATCACATTTTTATAGAACTTGACTTTAAGTCTCATTGGAATATTCTTGTTACATTAAACACCAAACGGTTCGTTCCTCTGTCCACGCCTATATTCACGCTTCATCCTATATTTCATACATCAGCGCGAAAGCCACCGTTTTTTTGTAAAAAAAACATCTTGGGTACTCTTAAAACGCTCAACATCGCGCTTTTTATATCACCGCTTATTGTTGTTAGCAGTCTTGTCTTGTTCCTTCAAACTCGTACTGTTTTACTACTATACTCATCCTAGGTACCTTTTCACAAAGCGCTGCTCTCCATTCTCCGAGCCTGTCGTTAATTCGGTTCCTGAGTCACGACCACGTTTATCGCCTCGCACGACTGACAGGGTCGGTACCGCGGCAGCATTATTGTAAATCAGCTTCTACAGGCTAAGTATTTTCGTAGTCACCATTCATGTCTGTCACATGCCGTTCTCTTAATTTGTTGATAAGAGGCGAAACCCGTCCAACGAAAGATTTCTTCACAGAAAGATTTACACGATCTTCTTCTGAGTTTTTTTTATCATTTATTTTCCTTAATGGTAATATATCGTATAACATGATGAATTCGACGCAAACGCTCGGTTCGCTAAAAATCGTCAGAGCCGTAAAACCCGCAGTCCCCTTGTTTATCGGTCTTTGTTGATATTTTTATTATTATTGTGTATATATAGATATATTATTGTGTACGCCGTGGCTTTTATCTCTCCCCCGGCGGGAAAAAATGCCACGATGATTTTACCCCGACGTGCCGGCCTTTATTATCTCCTCAAATTCTGCGTTGCACGTTATTGTAATAATATCGATGGGACATAATTACGCTCATTTCTCATGGCACGTGCGATTTGTCCGGAAACGAAAAGAAAATAATATTGTTTAAACGATAAATTCGCGGGTTTATCGAGCCGTCAATCGCGTAAACGTTTTGCGTTCGTCACGGGATAATGTCTTGCAGCGTTGCATTAATAAAAAGGCATCGGCGAACTTATGCCGGGTTGCATAAAAATATACATAACCGATATACCGATAACCGATAACCTATCGGTTCCGTAAATTTTTGAGCTGTTATCACACATATAGTTATGAAATCGATAAGTAGTTAAGCCGTTTTCGGTTCAGTAAAATTTGCAGAGATGTTAAAGCTTATCGTTTTATGGAATTATAATGTATAATTGATATGGATAAAATATTTATACTGATAGCTGAGCAAGTAGTTGAAACCATAGATGACAAATACAATTAAAGAAATACTTATGAGGAACGAAATCTATTCGACACCTAATTATAATTTTACAGAACCGATGTATTATGGAACCAACAGTTTACAGAACAGTTTCTATGCAATCCGGCATTATTGCTACAGACCCGTCGCAATAATATTATTTTATTATATGGGGCGTGACCGCGGGATTCGACGGTTTCCTGTAAGGGCTCAGTGGTGTACCTAGGCCTTTCTTACGGGGGAGCGAAATGTGTTTTCACCCACTGTTACGCCGGGTCACATAAATGACCACTAACTATTAATCGAACCGATAACATAGTAATCGGTTCGATTAAGTATTTGGCTTATACAAAAACGATTTTTATCGTTTATCGATTCAACAAAATAATATCCCTTATCGTTTTGATAAGTCGAAGGTTCGATTTTGGTTCGATGAGTACGGAAAAATAGTCTCATGAATTTTTTGAACTGATATTACAATTGGTGGATTTCTGATCTTTATAGATCTTTGTATTCACGATAACAACTGAATATTATCACTGTAAATTATAACTGTTCACCATAGAAGGTATAGGTATAGGTATACTTGCGTTATATAATAGTACATGCCTTTATCAGTACAATAAAGTTATTTATCCGTTGGTCTATTGATACTATAACACGGGTCGTCGAACTGATTTAATAAATTGTTTATGCAATCCGCGGCATTAAAATAGAAATTTCATAAATAAAATAACGCTATGGCTGTTTTATTAATAGACCGGAGATGGGGCTTTTTTATATTTGTAATAAATATAAAACATTTTAATAAATGAGAAATTTGTATTCAATTAAACATAACATTAGTATAATGCAACTCTGGCTTTTTATATGAGAGAATCTTTCATCGATATCATCCGCCGGTATACTTATTTTCTGGTAAATTCGCCAGAGTGCAAGTCCGCATAAGCGATCCAGGATCATTTATTGTATAACACTAGAAATCGACGATAAGAGCCGAACGGTCGAACCACAGAATAGATTAAAGCAGAAAGGACACTTTCAATGTAAACAAAAACGTGGCGGCCACTTTGCCATTCGTGATTTTTATCAATTTACAATTATCAGTTAAAATACTGATTTTTCGTTTCATGAGTATTAAGTTGCTGTTTAACATTTAATATGAGTTTTAACTTTTAAACTCAAATAAAATTGCATTAAATTGTGTAATTTATTTATTTATGTAACTTACTCAATCTTCACCTTTTTATTTATTTAATTCCTAATCATTCCTATATGGTTACTATTAAAATTAAAAATGTTAAGACGAATAATCCAAGTTATTACTAATTGAATCTGTAAATTCTTGGATACAAATTGTGTTTTACATTTTGTTTTTTTGGCAATATAATATTATAAATTACACAATTTAATTCAAACGCAAAATCAAATAAAATTATTTTCAAAATTAAATGATAAACAAAAACTCATGAAACACGAAAAATCATTATTTGTTTGACAGACAATACTAAATTGGTAACAAACACAAGTAACAAAATGGATTTTGTCACGTTTTTTTTTTTTTTTTATTTAGTATCTTTACCATGTTAATTCATATCAGTGTCTGAGCCCTGATCGAACCGCCAAAAGGAAACGATAACGCCGGATACCTCGACGCGGTTCGACATTATGGATAACAAAACGGTTTTAATATCTACAGATTTTGCCGTGTTATCATAATATTATTGACTTCGTCTTGAAAAAATAAAATTGAAAATAACTATTGCAAAAACGTTGAAAAAAAAATATCAACATGCGCGCGTACAACATTATACGGTCCACGGGAGGAGGAAGGTCAAATGCTCTCCTCACTCTCCTCACAAGTACGCCACTAGGCCCGTCACACACCCTGCACGTCGAAATATTAAACGAAACGCCGAGACATTATTATCTCGCACGCACATTCGATACATTTATTATAAATACCGTTTTCGGGGACACGTCTTAAATTTATAATATTTGCAGTGTGTGTGCGCGCGTGTGTTTTGCCGAAAACGGATTTATAATATTATTTATACGAGTATTATGTAAATGTCTATTTTTTTTTTTGTCAAAACGAGATAATAATATTTTTATCGGCATTATATTACGCCGTTAAAAAATGTGAGCGATTTTCAAACCTTTCGCATGACCACCTATAATGTCGTTCAAAAATTTTTGCACGCATAAAATATTTTAGCATAATTTTTTTGACGTACACTTTTGTTTTCAACTTACTCGTACGCTCGTATAATTCCAAATAGTTCGCATACTGTTTTCGTCCGTACGCACAATTTAATAATTATTTATAGTAAAAAATATGAAAATCGTGAAGAGGTACATTTTAACTTTTTTTTTTTTTTGATACTAGAAATGTAGATCCGTTTTTTTTTGATTGGAAATTATATTAATCAAACGAGTTCACTGTCGATCCGTTGGCTGTAAATTGCAAACAACGTTCTAGTACTATACTATAAGTACTATACGAAAACAATATTACAATTTATCAGTGATGTTAATGAACGTGTTCCTAAAGTAGTGATTCCTTTTTAGAGAAACAAATAAAGGAATTAAATCCATTATTTTTTCAAGGAATAGGAACGTGAATTAATTACTTGTTTTTCGGAATGGGAACGTAAATATTGTAATTTCTTTTGTTCTTTTCTAAAATTTATTCTTAAACATATTTCACTTATCAAGTTTTGAATTTTTATATATGAGACTTCTAACAAATGTTTTGTTGGCATACGACTTGGTGTTCCAAAACAAATTGATGAATTGATTAGTGATACTCTCAAATTAAAAAATAAAATTTTTTTTTGAATCGCATAAGATATTAGTAAGGGACAAGTTTTTTTTATCAAGTAATGAGAAACGCAAATGGATTCCTTTTTTGCAATAAAATTGAGGATTGGGAATAAATTCCTTTTTAAAAGAAATATTAACAACATTGCAATTTTGAAACTCGATCCAGAAAAATCTGTAAGGGCAAAATTATTTCAAAATAAATATGTATTATTATATATAGTAAAAACAGTAATAAGTTCTTGATGATTATAAAATTGTAAATCAGTGCATGCTGTTTAAAAATAATATTTCAAATCTTGATTTAAACATATTGTGCTGAACACAAATGTACTTATGCCACTAAATTAAGTTAAAAAACTGTAAGGTAGTACTATGAAAAAAGGGAACACACTGCAGTAGCGTAATCAGAATTGTCAAAAGGGGATCCAACCAAAATAAATGATTTCATTGCACAACAGAATACACATTTTTAAATTATATATTTGTATATACTTATGTAATGATTAATTCTATGTTATGGTGAATCACTAAGACTACCATAAGCAAAAAAAATAAAAAAATAAAGCCATGTTATTAATTCAAACATACAATAGTAAATATTTAATACACGTTATATTAATAGAACATTTAACAAGAAAGACAAGGAGCAGAGCTCCGTCTCTAGAGTCGAATTTTCTATCCTACCTTTTCAACTTCTCACCTACAACAGCGGCTATACCCGCGCCCATTATCCTTGGACAGTTTTTTTATCATGGTATTAAACAAACCATTTTTCTTTATCAAAGTAGATAATTCACAGTTCTCGAATCTCGGTTCAGGGAAGTACAACTCTTCCAAAGACACATCCTAGACAAAAATTCGATTATAAGCACGTGATACTGAAAGCTGATACTCAACACACGAGAGATGGCGTTGTGCACACCGTACCTGCGCCGTTGCGAAATAATTATTTGTCAACGTTTTTACACGGAAAAACAGTTTTACACGAAACAAAATTATTCTTTTAATAATTATGATTGATCGACTATTTTTTTTTTTTTTTTATTTGTTATAATAAGGAGAAAATTGTTTTTGACATAGTTTTTTCCATTTTCCAATAACTTATGTCAATAGTTTTATATTCATAAGCAAAAAATACTTGAAATGTTTACAAGCTTTAATATTTAATGTTTTTAAATCTTTTTGTACCGGCTGAAAAATGAAAACGCTACGTCTAAGCTGAAGTTCTTCTTATTAAAATAAAAAAAAAAAAAATTGTTGATCTATCATAATTATTAACAAAATCGTTCTGTTACTCGACAACTATGTTTTTACGTTCAAATTACGGGCTTAATAATCCTCTTAATATACACACATTTTAATGTGAAAACGTTTCCAGATATTTAAAACCCTATACACATCGGATTTATAATATATTTCTTGTGAAAAATATGTAACCTGAGCATAAAAACGACCAGGGAAGGGGTTGAAAATTTAACCTATAAAAAGCACATTCTTGATACTTGCATAAACATATACTGAATTATGTTATTGTCCTGGCTTCATTTAAGGAGTCTGTAGCAGTGGCGTGCCGTCAAGGCAAGCTAGGTAAGCGGCGCATGTCCGGCCGAATAAGAACAAATTTATCATTTATTATGTTAAACGACAATGCGATTTATTTCTTAATATTAAAACTATTTTAAATTTTTTATCATTTAAAATATAATATAAATAATGGATTAATTCTGTTCAAAAAAATTTATCAGGTATTTTAGAAAGAAATTAAATTAATTTTATTTTTTATATAGGCAATATCTTTGTTAAAAGCGCTAGTATTTTAGATTGTCCGGCTCGTATCGTTATTATAGGAACGATCATGGTGTAAGGAGAAGGGCACACGTGCTCTTCTATCAATTTACTACAATTTTTGTTTATATATTTTATATTAATTTAATATATAATTTGTAGTTAATTTACTGAAAATATAAATAATATGCCCCTTTTAAAAAATGGATCTGCTGCTGACAGGAATGATCGGTTATGGTAGAATGGGATATCCACGTTTTTATATGGTAGTGGGAAATGTTGGGTCGAGAGCTTTTTGATATTTCTAAAAAATATAGTTCCAATATTTTGCGGTTGCATATCCAGAATATTGTCGTTATCAATATTCGTTTATTATATTGCACGGGTACATTGAAGTTATTAAAGTATCGATATTATTTTGTTATATTTTTTTAATATTAATATATTTGTGAAATAAGAAATATTAAATTATGATTTTCTTCAATAAATACTTTTTTTTTTTTAAGATTTAGATTAAATTTTTATATTCTAACGCTTATCCAATATTAAATATCACCGCTCGTCTGCACTGAGCTTGTAGGGATGTACAAAGCTTGTTGCGCCTTTTTCCCTCGACCACGCGGTTAAGTTAATATCTAAATCAAACCAAAATTGTGTCACATCATGTGTCTATAAGTATAAGTCTCATTTACGAGTTTGAGCACTTTTAGAGGGAGCTGCTAAAAGTATCCAAATGTATCACAGAAAAGACATTGTATAACTGACTGTAACAGATGCAATTCAGTGCAATAGTCTCTATTTTCGAGGGAAAATCTACGTTGAAATTCTTTGTTTTCATACATTTTTACATAATTTGCCGTAGGCACTTAAAACAATATATATGCAATATTCAATAATCACAGTGACAAAACAGACCGCCGTTTTTCCAATGCCAATACATCTGAAACTTCATTCACCGTGACCGATACACATTTAAGTAAACTGATAACAGCTTATTCGTTCAATCTGTTTTCCGAGTTTGTATTACTAAGATGTATTTAAAACTTTAAAATTACAGTTTATAAACAAAAAATTAAAATAGGACAATTTTTTTTAAACATTTATATGGTCCGAATGCGGGCCAAGATCCGGAATTCGCTCACTTGGTTACGTCACTGGAAGTTCTTCGTGTTAATATGTTGTGGGAACTTGGGTAACTCTACTCTTTATTGACTCTATTATAAATATAGATAGAGTTGTTCTTCGCGAAATAGTTTTTACAATAGTTGTACTATAGGGAGTACCACGTGCTTATATGTATTTTATTTTTTCGTTTAATGCATATTTTGCCCATATTTTATATATTTCATTATATTTTCGTGTATTAAATTATTATTGGCTATTTTTTTCGTTTTTTTACATGCATAAATATCCTAACTCTAATTATAAATAATTTAAAAATGTAGATATATGTACCATTTTAATGGTTGAATACAATATATAAGTTCGTTTCCAAAATGTATTATTAATTAAAATATTTGCGAGTGTTGACCTCCCACAATACGTTTTCGTTTTTCGTCACCTACGAAACAGCATTATGACTGGAGACTGAATTCGATTATACGACTATACCGAGACAGCGCAGCTTATTCGATTGCGTGGTCTTTTTTTGAAGAAGTTTGCATTCGAAAATAAATGTTACAAGGTTTTAAAGAATATTTAAGACAATACCACAATATTATTATGTTTTAACAATACAATATTTACATTTAAGGAAATTTCGTGTTAACCATAATATAAATAAATATGAAAACAAATTGCGATTTACATTAAGGTGAACTATTCAGAAGCCCGCAATGTTTCTAAGGAAAACGTTTATCATTCGTCTATATAACTAATTTGAAAATAATATATATTTTATATTTTACCAGAAACCATAGGAAAGTAAGAATTAAAATATGTTATTTTAGTTTAGTTTTTAGTTAAACCTTGTATTTGGTTATTTTAAATTTTGTATTTTATATTATTTTTTTACGCACTTTTAGAGCCCCGTGTTTACTGAAGGTATATTAAAATCAGGATACATAATTTATAATAATGTATAGTTACAGCGACGTAATTTGGAGTCTAGGTATTGGGTAGGTTTGGACAATTTTCGAAAATCCTGTAGAAAGCTTATTTTCAGGGGAATAGTGGTAAGGGTAAGAAATAAAAAAGATCATCGTGATAATTTAATATTGTCTTACAATATACAAGACAACGAATCGACAATTCGTAGATAATAATTAAAGGCACTAATGATAAAAAAAAAAAAATCGCAAAATTTATAACAAAAAATCTACTCTTCTCGGCTTCAAAGCCATTTCTTTCATTAATTGGATCTATTTTAATTTGGATCTATCGGTACGATTGAACCAGACATGACACGTCAAATCCATTAAATCGATTCTAATGAACGACATTTTTACTCATTAGGTAGGTGTGCAATGTTTTTTGTATAATATATAGTATTTTACTTCTCAACTATAAATAAACCACCACTGACAACGTGTTCCGAAAGTATGTTTTGATCCTCTTTAAAGTAGAGAGAACGCGGTCAGGCTTAGTTAACGTTGATACGGGTAATGTAAATAATACTTGAATAATAATAATAATAATAATAAAAAAAAAAGCCAATGAGGGAGGATTTGATACTCAGACCTCTTCCCCACGATTACGTCACTGCTCAAATACTGTTTTTTAGATTTGTACTTTTCAACCATTGAAATTGATTTATTAATTGATTTATATATCACAAATATTTATACGAACATAAAAGTTATTTTGAAGACATTTTATAACAAAGTAAAAAAAAAACAACTTATAATATTTGTATCACAATGTGTTTAAACGCATTCAAATCCGATCTTTTAATATGTACTTTTCTTTAATTTTCCTCGACTCTTGTCATAGAAACTCAAAATCCATTTTTGACCCACATCCCGTGGTCCAATCAATTTGCAAATTTGCACGCAGTAATATAATCGCAATGACATTATAGTTAAAAATAATCAGTTTTTTCTACATTCATTCACATTTTCAAAGGAGGCCGAAAAGTATATTACATATGGGGTTTTAATATGTGTGATCCATTTTTCGTACAACTTACTTAGATTATGACTAAAATGTTGAAAAAAAATTAAACAAATTTTAAAATCATTCTTTTCATAGAAAAATCAATGCTAAAAATCAAGGCTTAGTAAATTAAAAGAATTTTTTAACACAGTTTAGTTAAATTTTTTTTTAAAATTAGGTAAATTGATAATTAAGTTGAAATATATCATTAACGTAAGCAATGTAGTATAAAAAACTACATATTAGTGATAACTTTTATTCAAAATGTCCCAAAAATTCCTAAAATGTAAAAATAATCTAAAAAAAAAAAAATTATCACAATGACCTAACATAGACTAAAATATGGAGCATAAATTGGTAAAAAAATTACTTTTATACTTCATTGATCTTGAAGGCATAATAACAAAGCGTTCTTCTGTGGTTTCAAGGATATTCTCTCTCGAAGGCACCAACCACTGGTGAATAATTTCGTAAATAGATTTTTCGCCCTTCGGCTGTTTTCAGTGTAGAAGAAGATGTTCCCCCTGATACATTTTTTACCCCGGACATTTTCTTCTCATATTTTTTAAAAGTCTATTTTATTTATTGTATGAAACATGCGTCAATCGAAACTACAATGGAACTACTACAAAATAAAGCGGTTTAACATAATGACGATCTTCACCAATATTTGCTCCATATTCATGGAATGTATATACATAATAATACAAAGAGAACACCATTTTTGTTAATTATCAATTATGTTCTGTTTGGAAAATCGTTTAGCTATTATGTTTGTTTAAAATTATATTTTTTCAACATTAGTTTTTATTGTGTCAGATACGTTAAACAAGAATGCCATCTTAATAGTCTAAGTAATTAATTGATTAATAAACAATTTTAGATTTCAATGGTATCTATTATTATTATTATTATTATAATTTTTATATCATGTTATTGTTTGTTTCTTTGTTTTTATAAAACGTTTTGAATATTACTCATAACAGCATTATATTTATATTTAAAATACATTTTGAATATCTGTTTTTAGACATAATTAGACATTACAAAAAAAAAAAAAAAAATAGTAATAATAATTGATATTAAATAATAAACTTTAAAAAATACGGGTGGAGGGGGTGAAAAGGTCCGTAATTCCAATAAATTAGTGGCAACTACTTTTTCGCAAACACGCGAGTATAAAAGTTGGCATGTTTAATTAATATTAAGTCAAGTGATGAGAAATCATCAAGATTAATTTAAATATATTGTATTGAATATAATTATGTAATACGTTGAAAATTACTTGTTCCAAATTTATCAACTGGTAATTTATGTCAAATTTCGAATTTCTTTTAAAAAAATTGAATCCATAAACTCTAACTTATTATGTCGACATATACATTATGAATTTACATGTTTAGATATTGTTTTAATGCAAATTTACATCAATAGTTAAGATCAAATCGTTTAAAATATTACAAAATGTAAAAAAACGGTCCAACATAGAAGAATCAACCCTATGAAGCGATTGTTATTTACGAATGAACGCGCCACGTTTTTAGTCTATCATTTATAACATTGCAAACAACATTTTCTTCTGTAAAAAGATTAGTTTTTTACTTTTTAGTACGGTTTTTTTTTTTTTTTTTTTAGAAAATCGTTATTTTAATTGCATTACGACGACGTCGGTTGCGTCGCCGATCCCGTATACCCGCATGCACCCAGCGCGTAGAGCATTAAAAATCGCATTGTCAACCTGTGTACGTAATATTGTTGTTATTGTATCGACGATCGTTTTCAGTGGACAGATGGCGAAAACACCGGCGTGTAATATCGTACGCGTTCAACGTGAAGTTTTTAGAACAATTGTATCCGGTGTTTAACGAGAAAAACAAAATACTCGTAAAAAATCTCCGAAAAAATATAAACTCGACGCGACCGTTCGACCTCTGGGATTATATTATCTCGACTACTTTCGATACTATATGCCGTAAGTATATATGAACACGCAGCAGTCCTTATATATATAAAATATTTTTTTTATTTTTTATTTTTTTTTACTCTTATCGTATCTGTAAAACTCCAGCCCAAGCATATTCTCTCTCCGTGCGCGTATATATATATATTATATTATACTCATATAACTTTACGTTATTATTAAAGTACCTATTACATATATGCGTATACCTGTCCATAAGCACGAAATTATTATTATTTTTGTCCGTTATTATTATTATTGTAGTGATCGTTTTTTTGTTTTTTTTTTTTTTTTTTTTTATAGAACGAAATAAAAATTACACTCATTTTTGTACAATAGATTTTATACTGTTATTATTATATTATATATAATTTGTTTTCCCCGCCGTTGCAGATACTGCAATGGATTACCGTATAAACGAAAAACACAATAAAACCGAATTTTTAAATCTCATGACGACGTAAGTACAAATAATAAAATAAACCCGTACTCCCCCCCCCCCGCCCCTTCCACCGTATAAATATATGAAATACCATGGCCGAGTGCGTACGCACGGTACGGGGCGATTTTCATGGACGCCGCTGACGTTTTACAGGATCGCCGAGGAACTCGTGAAAACCGTCAACAGGCCGTATCTGTATCCCAGCGCGACATTTTCGATCTACAAGTATTTCAGCGGTCTGGGATCGAAATTGGAATCGATCAACAAACTCCCGTTACGAGTTAAGGGTTCCGTTACGATTTCGTATTAAAAATTATTTTCATATGTTATTTTATTGTCGTTTTTTTTTTTTCATGTCCTCCGTACAGCTGATCGACGAAAAGAGAACGGACTATCATTCGAAAGCGGAGAGAACGATGAAATCGAATCCGGAGGAAGTCACGAACGAAGACAGTGCGTATACAAATATGAATACAACGCCTGACCTAACGTCACCCTATTGTATTACGATGGGTATTCTATACGGAGATTTACGGAATGCATTAACACTGACTTGTGTTCCGTTCAGAGTTTTTCATTTCTTTAAAACTAAAAATTCAAAATTTTAATTTTAGACCTTTTTTTTTTACAAGAACTCAGACAGACAACCGTTTATTGAATTCACTAGGAGCCTATCGCAATGTTTGATATTTATTTCATCTTAATTTTAAGATTCGGAGTTTAGCGAGAAATGTATTGGTTTTACAATGATGTTTTTACTATTTTTTTTTATTTGTGAACAAATTATTTACCGGCAATCTTGCTCTGATTTTTAAATGTAATACCTTTCCCGAAAGGAAATTTTATCTGAGTGATACTTTAAATTAAAGGCCATGTTTTGATTTTTTTAAGCGGGTTTCAAAATAATTGCAAAAAACCTAGGTAAAACGAGAAAAATGACTTACTTTCTGTATGTATAAAAGAAATTTCATTCCAAATCATTTTTCGTTAACGATAGTTTACTGTTATGTACAGATATAGGTAAATTAAATTCCTTTTTGTATCTTACCTTCCAATCTTCTCACAACAATAATTGCCCACCCATCGTTCGAAGTATGAAAGTCTTTTTAAAATTAATAATACAAAATTTTAATTGCAAGAAAAATAAAGTTTACCAATAATATCTGAGTTGTTAATTTTTGTACATTTCTTATAATTTTAATTTAGGTTTCAATTTTACATTTAGAATTAATTCAAACAATATTTTACTATCGACATAACCGCCTTAATTTAAATTCCAAATATATTTTATGTCTAATATTATATTAAAAAAATTCACGCAATTCATGTGTAAAAAATTTTTAGTGAAAATCGGTAGCAAAATCAATTTAAACTGTACGCAAGTTCGTTAGTTACTCGTTAATTATGAAATTCTTGATTGAAATTGTGTTTTAAATTAACTTTCCAAAGTTTGAAAATGTCCTTATTATTTTTCTAACGACGGGATATCTGTTTACCCGCTTATAGAAACCAAGAAAATTAATATTCACGTTTGTTTTTCGTTTTAGGGAACAAATTCAAAACGTTCGTCGACACATTGTTCGAGGCCTGCGAAAAAGATCCGGATTTTACAGACGACGATGTTAGGGACGAAGTCATAACGATGATGTTTGCGGTAACGAAATTCAAAATATTAGCGTTATTATAGTATTACATTATATTATTATCATTATTATATGTTATATTGTCGGTACGCTATCCAAGCATTTCGGAGTTTCTGTTCGGACGTTAATTATGTGGGGGAACTATTTTAATGGATACGAATGGTTTTTGTTATAAATAATATAATTTCAATCCAATGGAATTTTATTTATAAAATGACGTATTTCGAGAGATACAGACAATTTGACAAAAAAAAAAAAAAAAAACAAAAAGGAAATATTTTAGGGTCGTATTCATAATCAATTCTTAAATCTATTCTTAAAAGACACTTGTAATGTTTATTGTTAAGTATTTATAAAGATCAAAGATGTGTATACAGAACTTCTACAGTTAATAAGTATTCGAAAAGATAAAGTATTTATTTTCTTATTGAAGTCTGGTAACAGTGTTCAAATCATAATATACGACTAATTCATAATGATAACAATTTTTGTTGTTTAAACGATTTATGATTACCGTTTACCGTGACGTTGTGCTCGTGCTATAGAAACTCACTAGAAACACGGGTACTATTGGGTACTGATACATCAATATTAAAAATGTCTAATATAATATAATGAATTTGATTTTAACAAACAAATTTCATTTATAATAATTGATTTTATCTTTGTACTCTCAATGTCCATAGTAGTTTGATAAATTTGGTAAAATTGTTTAAAGTAAGTTTAGACATTTATTTGACATATCTACTTATTGTTGGTTGGCTTATTTCAATTAAATTACCTGAAACTAACAGAAATAAAATTACAAAATTATTATTTATAATACATGATAATTATTAAAAGTAATTTTTAAGGTATGTTTAGTGTACATACTTTTTTTATAATGCTATACTTAAAGAGCATTCATTCCTTTTTTCTGCAAAGGTATTGTTGATGAATATTATTTAAGTTATAAGTATGTCTTGAGCAAATAAGGAATACTAAATTTTATCTTAAGAATCGACTATCAATACGACCTTTACTATTTCCAAATACTTAGTAAACATTTAAATTTGATTTATTTATTTTAGACGACAAGCAGGGTGAGTAAAAGTGAATAAAAATTGCATAATATTTTCTAAAAGATAATTATCGTAACACATTCCTGTTGATCTTAGAATTCATCATATAATTAGGGGTATATCAGTAGAAGTGGTGGCTTGAATGGGCATATCCTATGAAATAATTATTTCATAACCTAATTGGATGGGTGGGAGGGTGGATATATGTTTAGTTTTTTTTTCATAAGATATTTTAATGAAAAAAGTTGGACTACAGAAACGTCTAGTATTACCTAATGCCTTAACTACAACTTTTAATTCTTTTGAGCTCAGGTCGCATTACGTTTTTTATGATTTTACTAAAACTGTTTAAAAAAAAAGTAACTTCGTTTATATATGGTGAAGGAATTCCTTTTATAGTTGAAAATACTCTCTCTGTGGAAGGGAAGAATAGTTACTATTATAAAAGTCGACAAATAGGATAGCGTCAAGTCGATAGCTGGTTCAAAAAGTAAGAGGAGTTCTAAAAATTGCTTTAGAGGATTGTTCTATCTCGGAGGAGAGCCGGAGACAACGAGTGGAAGAACAATGGTGCGTATGTCAAGGAAAGATAGAAATCTGAAGCATTGAAAATCGTAATGAGAATAAACTTAGGAGAAAGAGGTTGAGAAGATGACTAAAAAACGTGATTGGATGCGATTGAAAATGATATGAGGACAGCCGGTACATACAAGTTGGAAGATCGGGCAAAATGGAAGTTTAGAACAAGGGAGGTCGATCCCGAATAATTCGATGGAAAAATCGAATTTGTATAGTTTTTTATTGATTTGAGACTTTTCAGTTTAATTTGCAATCGCATAATGATAATATAGGTACTAAAAATAAACACGAAATACTATATTTTAACATATTACTGGTTCATGAAAAAAAAAAATAATAATAATTATGGGCGTATTACGAAAGCTCAATAATTATATATTATTACAAGGTTTTTTTTTATTTGTGTTTTTCATATAAAGGGCAGCGATACGAACGCTACCACCGAATGTTTCTGTTTCCTGATGTTGGCCATCCACCAAGACGTACAGGTTTGACATTATACAAAATTCGCTCGCTGTAAATTATAATTATTACTGGGCGAACGCAAATGTGATGCAAAGATTCAATCCTTTCCTCGAAAGTTCTAATACAATTCTATCTACTCATTTTGGCGAGCCCTCTCCTCTCAAACAAACGAAATTCTTATTTGCGTTCGCTCGCTATAGACATAATAATGACGCGTTGATTAAAATGCGGTCGCGTATTCCCAGGACGAAGTTTACGACGAGTTATACAACGTGGTTGGTGACGATATTGAACGCAATTTGACGCCCGAAGACATGGCCAAGTTAGTGTACATGGAACAGGTACTCAAAGAGACGCTGAGAATGTATCCGACCATATCGGTATTCACGAGACAACTGTCCGAAGACATCAGAGTCAGTGAGTGGCCGTGGAACGGTGTTATCGATTCCGAATTGTAGATTACGTTATTTGATTATGTTTATTACTTTATTTTATTAAATCAGCGAACCACGTACTTCCGAAGGGCGCCAGTGTGACCATATCTCCCATGGTAACGCACCATTGCCCACGCCTGTATCCGAATCCCGGCGTATTCAATCCGGACAGATTTAGTGCCGAGAACGTGGCCAAACGACATAAGTACAGTTACATAGCGTTTAGCGGAGGCGCTAGAGGATGCATAGGTGAGCATTTAAATATAGCTTCTTCTTAGTTCATGTTTTTCTCCCGAAATCTTCACACAGATGTTGCGAGATTATTGAGCTGAAATATCGATAAAGGGCAAAGGACCGTCGACCGTTTACTTAAACCTATAGTTTTTAACCTTTTTGAATCCACGGCTCTTCTGATTTTGAAATCCGAATTAGTGGTTCCCTTACGAATAATAATAACAATAAAATTTAAAATGAGTAAATTTACTGTATTACTATATTTAATGTAAACTCCCTTGATATTAAACCACAATGCTCCTGGGAGCCGCGATGCACAGGTTAAAAACTATTGAATTATACCATGATTTGATTTAAGTTCTGGTCGCCATCGAACGATTAAAACATTTTTATCGCGTGGCATATGAATGTAAAAGTCACGCGTAAATGAATACTGTAATCCGTAAGCGCAACTATAGCGGTTAAATCGAGAACGCTATAGAATCGTGTCATAGTGGTACTGTGATAATAATAATTCTGGGTATAATTTAATGTGTAAACGACAGTAAAACAATTGTATCCATTCCGAGCGCTAGAAACACTTGTTTTCTATAAGCTGCAGTTTCATTTCAGCAGTCGTCGTGTCATATATTTAACTCGTCAAAACAAACATGATAATATCTTAAACCGTGGTTTTTACCGATCTCATTCCATTTTACTGATGCAGGTATGAAGTACGCGATGATATCGATGAAGCTGATGGTGTCCGAAGTGTTGCGCAACTTTAGCGTGCACACGGACATCAAACTGTCCGACGTCAAGATAAAGACGAACGACGCTTTCACGCGGAAAGTCGGAGGATATCCAATCACAATCCTGCCGAGGGACAGGAGGCCATCGTACGTGCGCAACCCTATTCAGCCCGCGGCAGGCACCGAATCACCGCAGAGTCCTACTGTTGTCCGGACTACGTCATCGCGATAATTATATGGCAGACAAATAAAATAAATTCAAAACAAAATACACATAGATATAATATTTTTTGTGATAGAGCTTTTCCACTGTTAAATCCGGAAGATTTTCGTACATAAAAAAAAAAAAAAAAAATGTATACTATTGATTTCTATCTCCATAAACGCAAAATTGATTGTACCGGACTAAATAAATACAAAATAAAATATATATATTTATGCACACGTATACAAATTATAATATATGGTACGTTGTACGATAAAGTAATTATTTTTCTTCTCGTTTTCAATCGCCCAATTTTGTAACTATCCATGCCCATGTGACATGGTTCATGCACTCCTATATTTGCTCCTTAGTTGGCCTTTTCCAATAAAAACTTCCACGTCCTCTTTTACGACGCTTATCGTCAAACCATCGCGACACAGTGGACGCCCAATCATTTTTAAATGTTTAATACTATGTCAAACACTCGTTTATTCTTTATTCTGTTTATTTTTTCCTGTCGGTTTGTTCTAATTTTTGTTCGTTTGAACGTTTTTCAAAAATATTATCAAACTTTCGACTTGTTTTTCGCTCATTTTATCCCTCACTCTATCATCTCTAGCTTAACAGACCTTTAAGAACCTTAGTTTTCATAAACTTTCTTCCTAATTGTCTCTGTCTCTGAATACATTCTTATCGGTCATAATATTTCCCTAGATCTACTTCAACTCCGTTCAACCGACGCTTTCTGGATTTCCCCCTTACTTGTGGTCAGTCTCCATTAAATTGCTACACTGGAATTCCGTTTTATTTTTCCGCAGGACATTTCGTGTCCGGACCATTGCAGTTTTATTTCGCTTAATAATTATATTTTTCGTTTGCATTATTATAACAACGCGTTTTGGTTTTGACATAATTGTAACTATATCACATATATATTCCGCATACCTAAATTTTTTTTCTTTATCGCTTAATTTTTCACCGCGTTTTCGCTACCCGGCTTTAAGGACGTTATATTCGCGTTTTAAGTTTAAATCTGCGTATAGTTATTGCGGGATATCCCGTGATTTCGAACACGGTCAGACCGAGGAGGGGGCGGACGTGATCGTTAATATTATTATTATTATTTTTCGGTCAGAATAAAAAGCGAATAGCCGCGCATATTTTTCATTTATATGAGTTATTAAGCGAATTAATAAAACGTCCGTCCGCGAAATAATTATAAACGCCACGCCACCGTGCCCGGAAACGTGATTAATGCGATCGAATCATAAACACGTATTCTCGTACTCGTGTATAATTATTATTTTATTTTATAATAATTTGCGCACAATTGAGTATGTAGTATAGGTCACAAAGTCCGCACGCGCACAGTGATATGTCAATCTTTTGTCTGGCATTTGACGCATGCCTACCTAAAATAATAAACGGACCGGAAACGACTGCCGCGAAAGCCGAACAGGGTCCGATGTTTCACGAGCTTTCGCGAAAATACGATATCTCGGAGCGTCTGCGTTTATTTACAAATTAAATTGATAACAAACCTAAAGTTTAGTAACTAACTGAGTTTAGCCTAACGAACATTGGCGCGATTGAATACAAACCCACGCGAGCAACTTTTTCATTAGAATGAAAATCGTACACTTGTTATGTCCCTAAAATCTGGACCGCGCTGACAAATATATTTTTTGTTTTATGAGTACAACGAAGAAGCTATTTGTTTTACAAAGATGTGTTTTTTTGAAAAGTGAAAACTCTCAAAGCTAATAAAAATGATTTGATGTTTGCACGCCGTAACTCAAAAGATGCGGCGTATCTGGTTGGCGGTATTTTATTTGAAACGGTTTATCGAAATTTTAAACAAATTTCACTCAAGGTCCTTTTTTTGTTTATTAGTTTTTTGTTGATTTCTGGGTTATCTTGGCAACAAGGAAAACGACACGACTAATACTTCGTCACACAGAACCGTTTTCCAATTTCGATGATTTATACTGCGATGAAACTAAATAACTCTACGAGTATGTAAACTACCTTCTCATCTTCTCGTCTACAAAAGTAATATATCCGTCAATAGTATCAGATCTTTTCAGTTTTTATAAAGTCTACGGCATGTGTCGTGGATATTGTATATTCTATAATATTATAAATGAAAATGTTTGTTTGGATGACGTTTGTTGTCCCTCGACAGCAAATCTTTGGAACGGATTTTGAAGAAATTCGGTACTCCTCTGTTCTTTATTAATACAAAAGATATGTTTTATCATAAAATTAAACCTCTAAAGGATGGCTAGTTCAGGTTTTTCGGTATTTTTAGAACGAAAATTGAATTATTTATGTTGATTTGCAGAATACTTTAATGACACAGAAGAAAAAAATACAGTTATTATTAATTAATTTTGTTGTCACGGGAAAGAAGTACTTTTTCTAAAATATTAATTACCCGGTAACAACGGATAACAGTGATAATTTCGGGATGGAAACTTGAAGTCACAGTTTTATATTTTGTTTTTGTAGCAAATATTTGATTCAAATATACCTATCATGGGCGTACTCATGGGGGGGGGGTCACGAAGTTTACCCCCCCCCCTTTTTTTCGGCCGTTTTTTTTTGCAATTAATTTTTTTTAAATTTGTAAAGGATGTGAAAATTCATTGTCGCATCCTATAATTTATATTTACAATAACAATATAAATATATTTTTTACACCAATAAATTGTTGATAAATTATTGAAAATAAAAAGTGCATTAAATTTTGTATTGTTATTTTTTTTATATTTTAATTATTAAAAATAATATTAAACGCAATAACTAGAGGGGTGTGCGCTGATAGTCCCTTAGATAAAAAAAAAAAAAAAAAAAAACAGAGATTTTTAAAACGAAAATTTTAACATGTCGCGTTAGAACTAAATATTTGTCCGCGTGAACCGCTGGCTATATTATATTAAAGGCTGAGAATAATACACTACCCTATTAAAAAAGAATACCATTTAGAAAAAAAAGACATCGGTAAAAAAAAAAAAAAGTGCGCCTGCAGATAGTCGTATTGAAAAGTGTCGTTAAAAATATCAGTCGGGTTAGCAAACGATTAGCAGAGCACGTAAAAGTCGAAATAATCGATCGTTATAAAATCTACACATAAATTCGTTATATTTTAACGTATAAGTACACCGTAAAAACGGCACGTTACACATTTTATTACGAATATTTTTATTTATATATTATCATTGTATATATAACTGTATAATTTATAGACGTTGTCGTTATTCGTCACTATTAACGGCAGGTTGGTGTTCGGGGGAGAAAAATAATGCTTTAATGTATTAATGGGATTAGCAACGGTATTTCAATTTAATTTTCTTCGATTTTGTAAAATTAGAAATGTTTTACATTCCAAAGGCATACCGATAAGACTTTTCCACTAACCTGTTGTTGACCTTTCCTCTGCAGGAGTACAATTAATTAGGAACACAATATTTTTTTGGCCTGCCCGCGGTGTTGGAACACCGTAGGGTGTACCTGTAGATATGCTCACGTGGCGCTGGAGTTGTTGGACGGCATCAGTCACAATGCAATTCAAATAATCTAACTTACGTATTTGACGCTTCGAAACCGTGTTCACTCGTAGAATGAGTATTTAGATATTTAGATTAGGAAATTAAAAAGTTGAATTATTGAAAAAATTAAATCAAATCACGGTCATTGCTCGTGCATACAGTATTGGCTCGGTAGAATAAAAAATACTCACCGAGCTTCCCCGTGATTTTCCGTTTCCACCGTCGCGGTCGTCCCTATCGCAGTTTAACCTTTGTCGCTCGGTAATATATTTGTATTAAATAGTACTTTCTTGCCCGTGAATACTAAATTAAAGAGAATTCCAAAATTACTAAAACCTCCATGTCCATTAGGGATAAGAGTTCAGAAGTTTAACTTCAGAGTGCACACAGACCCCTTAATCCGATTCTTCAAGTGATCTATTCGGCTGCCAGTGCACAGATAAACATACAGAAGACTATTTTTTTAATTTTTTTTTTTTTTATTATGAACAAGATCGTGACTTTTATGTCACCTATTACTTTATGACACTTGACTTTTCGAACACTTAATACATACATATAACCAGCATTTATTATTATTATTCCCACCGAAATATCTAATTGCACGAGTTATTATAATTGAATTGGAGTACAGGCCATAGAGTAGGTACGATAGTTGGCAATAATGGCCAAAGAAGAAAATAACCATGCATTAAAATGTCCAGAAGAAAATTTGGCAAAGTGCAAAAATTGAACATTTTTTTCATCGCCGTTATTATATACGATTATTAATATTTATTATTACCATTAATTTACGAGGGTAAATTTTCAAATCACAATAGGCAATAATAAAAAAATTTAAATTCAAATAATTAAATAAACCTCTATATATTTTCCTCCGGCTGTTTTTCCATCGAGCTAAAAATTTTTTTCGGGACATATTTCCATCCGGCCATTTCGAAACATATTACCATTTTTACTTGGCCGTTGTATCCATATACGGCCATTATTACCAGCTGTGTATGTTCGCCCTGCAACCACACCGAAAACAGGATAACCTAGCGATCGCAGTGTCTATTGCCGTTATTTTGTACATGTTTGGCACCCTCGCGAGTATTCCGGACATTATTCGCGCGTCCGAACTGGTAATTTTAGGTATAAATAATAAACTAAGACGCGATCCCCAAGGCGGCGGCAGCTGAAAGAAAAGTAATGTGGTTTTATTTTTCTCTCTTTTAATACGTCTGTTCTGTACACATAAATAAGAGGTAGGTGTATTATCTCGTTGGTTTTTCGTTACTAAATCGTTGTTTACGGTGACGGAAAATTCTTTACCCGTTACGTTAAAAGCCCAAGTTACACACCGTCGTGGCGGATAAAAGTCGAGCGGTCGGGGCAGAAAACGGTTCGGAATTTCGGGTTCATACGATAGTTATAAAATAATACGTCAATTTAGAATAAAAACCATTCAAAGGTAAACGTATATCCTTATTATTATTGTGACTTGTGAGAAAGTACAGAAGCGTATTTTTCAATCTCGGTTTTTGCCCCGCAGGGAGTGCGCGTACGATTAGGAATTTATAATTGACATTTTTTTTTATTCGCGTGGTCTTTTTTTTCTGTTTTTCCTGCTCCGCCTCTATACCGTTTAATATTTTAGACACAGTTCAAAAACGGAAAAATCTTAAAAGATTCCTGTATTATAATTTGTCCCTACCGAACACGATTTTTTTTTATTTTCCGCGTGTATTTCGCACTACACGCGCATCGAAATGTATACTTTTCGATGTGACAATAGTTTGTATTTTTAATCATCAATATCCAACCATTTGTCGCGATTACAAATTTGATTTTTATTAAAATTGATTTTCAGCTATCGTAAGATCGTATACCGATCTGACTTGGAATAATATGTTCAAAATTCAACCCGTATTTCGTACTGCGTAATAAATACGCAATACGAACTTTTGGTTTTTAGCGTACCGATCTGGAGTAAGGAAATAAAAATGGCTATGCAATATATTATCCTTCATAATTCCTGCATTATAAATGTTAAGCCGGGTACGATATTCCTCGTTTTTTCTCAATTTTTCTCTTTTATTGGGAAAACTGTCGGAAAAATCAAAAAGTTCCGTTCCTGAAAAGTAACAACCCGCGAACATTTCCTGTCGGAAAATTGTCCACGTCGTAATACATCGGAGAAAGCTTTCTGGCAGGAAAATAATCGCAAAACAAAAAAAAACAAAAATAAATAAACATCTTTGTAGGACCAATACATTATTCGCTACACTCAGAATCTAAAACCACTTAGGTACCACGCTAAATCAAATTCACACGTTCAAAACGGCCCGTGAAATCCGCCGGATCGCGGTAATGAAAATCACCCTGTATGCGGTGCGCGCTCGGAAATCCCTTAAGAAAACACGGGTTTCGCAGGACGGACCGAGATTAAATCCCGCGCACGCATAACATATACGCACTCGCCCGTATATAAATTTATAATAATCCACGGGCCGAGTCGTAGTCGTCGTCGTCGCCGTCGGTTTTCCCGGGGGCGAAATTTATTGCTCGGCCTGCGAGTGTCATCGCGTCGCCGGCGGAGGGGCGCGGCCGCGTTATCATCGCCACCGCGGAGGTGTGGTACGCGGTTATAGGTGTTAGGTTAACCGGCGTTTAATCGACCACCGCGCCGCTATTATCGCGATTAAAATAATAATTACTGTCCGGATATGTGTTCCCTCGAAACGCCGCATAAATACGTCGCTAAACCCCTTTCGCGAATGTTTTGTCGATTTCTCGAGGATTTTCAGATAATTTCGCCACACCTTTGTTGCCTCGAGTCGGTGTCTGAACGCTATACGAATCGGTAGTTCACGGACATAACGGACATTACGTCCACTGGTGTAGGCGAAGCGTCGGGATGGTCTCGGGGAAATTATTAAATCTGCGTTTATATTCGTTGCTAACGGAAAACGACACTGAGCGGTGTTCGGTTATGCGTGTTTTGAAGGGCCGTAATATTTACGAACGGAAAATGACACGTTTCGTATATCAGATTCTGAATGGAGCGAATATGCTTACGGTTTTACAAAGACGTTTGTTTTTATTTTCTGTAGACAACTTTTCTACCAGCGGACTTGTTCCGATTTTTACGTGCACCGACTTTTCTGATAGGAAATCGGCGTGTAGAAGTACATTAGAGAGGTCAATTTTGCCTGGAGTTTTCTTATCAATTGCGAAAAGCCGAAAAAAAAAACAACGGGAACGTGTACCAAGTAATATATTTGTACAATATTACGATTTTTTTTCCTGTGGACAATTTTTTTATCAGAAATTTTGCTCTAACTTTTAATGATATCAATTTTTCTAAAAGGAAATTTCACTAGGGAGGAACTTTAGAGATGTTATTTTTCGATTTTCTCCTGAGTTTTCTCAGTATACATAAAAACTGGGAAAAACGTAGGAAATCCGGGGAATTCGGTACAACATTAAACAAATATTGTTAAAAAAAAATATATATAGAGCCTATTTAATTATTTTACTATAATATGGCAAATATATTGTTGACAAAGCATCACTATCAACTGAATTCCGCTCAGAAACGTTTTTTCATAAGCAACGGTTTATCGTTGCATACAGGTATACATTAAATAACCTATAACAGTGGCTGCGCCCGTCCCTGTTATCCTAGGACGTCTTTTTTCCTACGTTTTTTTCCGATGGTTCCAAATTGTTTATGAAAATCCGTAGGAAAATCAAAAAACGAGTATTTTAAATTCCGCCCCAGTACAATTTCCTTTCAGAAAGGGTGCATTACCAATACACGCCTCACTCTACTCAGAATCTAAAACGTTCGTAATTCAAACATATGCTGAAACGATTTTGTTTTCGTATATTTGGCCATGCTTTTGAAGTTAACTCCAACAAGTTGTCCCAGATTTTCGCTAATATTTTGCGCATTAATAATAATTGCAAATCCGTTTTTGCCATTTGAAAAAACGCAAAGAGTGCCGCAAATTAAAACGCCAGTTTACACCACTACTTTAGTATAAATAACTCGTGGCAATAACTAACCGTCAGCATAAAACTACCAATGTTAGAGGGCATACTGTTATGCCTATTATTTCTCTGGGTAAGTCTTACCCGCTGCAATCGTTTCTCTCGGTTTATATTGTAATATTTTAATTCGTATTCGTGAGCTGTTGTGAGGTATACTCCTCAAACCGAAGGAGGCGTAGTGGTTAAATTATTGTTATTACACGAGTATAGAGCATTGAACAATCATGCATAATAAAATGTCTTCACTCAACTGTATATCCCGCGGGATATTCTGTTGTTATTGTTGTTTTTTTTTTTTTATCTCTCTGCGTACATTAATATTTGAACGGATTACGCGCGACGATACGTTTAAAATACATGGATCGAAACCGCCGGAGTAGTGTTATTAACGCGCTGTACGACGGAAACGGTGTGAAACTATAGCGGTGTAAAATTTCCGGAATTTCGTATCCAAAACAATTTCCAAGAATAAACGTTTTTTTTATAAATTTTTCAAACTGAAACTTTTTAGCATATTTTTAACATAGATGTGAGCTTACAATTTTACATCGGTCTCAGACATATTATTGAAGTGGGTGTTAATCAATTTTTAATTTTGTTTTACACAATATACTCGTAAGTTTACGTATAAATCACTATAAAACCTAGCGAATGAAGTGATTGGAAACCGGAAACCGAAGTTAAAATGTCTTCATTATCATTTTCTAAAAGCTCAACAATCATTTTAATTTTTTTTTTTTTTTTTGAAGGTATATATATCTAGCAGGCCACCATACCTTATCAAAATATTTTACATTATCAATGACTTGTTAACACAATTAATAGGAAGGTAAACACTTTCAAGTGTTATATCAAGTTAGGTGCCTTTGATGAGGAGAGAGAGAGAAGTTTAATAGTGTTAATTATTCAAAATGTCATCCTTGCATTCATGGCTTCAATTTACATTAACAAATAAAATAATACGATATCTAAATATAATGCCTAAATCGATGTCCGATAAGACGATAACAGCAGCTGTTGCCTATGAATACCACCGCTGCATACCCAGTTTGTGGATACTGATTATAATATGACACTGATCAGTATACTGATAACAGTTATCAATATTATCATTATTTTCTATAGCTTAATTTCTTTTACAAATAACTATAAAATGATAAACTCAATTTGTTCGTTTGGCGGCGCACTGGCACGGTAAGTCTGTATAATTATATAACGTGTATAGTCATATAATAATATAGTATATATGACGTATATCATAAGTAGGTTGCGGATAATAATTTAAATTTCATTTTTTTTCTGAATGTCCTAAACCACCAATGCTTACCAAACACAAAATTCGTTTCATAATTCAAATTAATAAAATATGAAACTAATATTTTGCATGATTTTGCATTTTTAGAGCTCTTTTCGACATTTCAAAGCGTACAAGTTCATACGAATTTAATACTAAATTATGGTAGCGAAATAAACACTACTAACTTACACTATACACTCGTATAACGTCATTCAATTTCGCGAGAGGGTGCTGTAGAAACGTTTCTCAAGCACCACCACAGTTTTTTTTTCTCGGAACAAAGGTTAAAGGCGTATAAATTCGGAAAATAGTCATACAAATTGCATATTAAATGTTAGCAAATAAAAATTTGCGAAAATCGTATGTAGGAGTGCTGGGGAAATGTACGTTTCATTCTTTTTACAAGCTTCATATTATTATCAGAAAATAAGATAAAATGTATTTTAATTTCCTCCCCCCCCCCAAAAATGCAAAGTTTTTAAAACGTATCAGTTATTGATTTACCGATTGTATCAGATAAATACGATTCTAGCTGTAATAAAGAAAACGATTTATCAAGTTTTAATGTTCGCACTATTTGCTCTGTTATGTTTAGTAAATCTATAAACCTAATAAAATAAGTTTTATATTTAACGTTTAAAATAATAGGTAATTTTTTTTTTTTAAGTATTTTTAACTTTTTTTTTATATAAGTGTATTAAATTATATTTTTTTATAGCATTTTTCTTGTTGTCTAGAGGAGTTAAATCCACACCCTAATTATAAGCATTTTGCGATAATATTACGTTTTTACAGTCCAACCTTGTATGTAATTCTTTCTTTTGTACTAATATTATATCTGATAGTCACGTCCATTACACTGATACATTTTATGTCTATTATTATACACATTATTATTAGACAAGAATTCCATAGTCCTCCGGTCTAAACTTCAAATTGTTATACATATTGCGTACAAACAAAAAATACCCAAAACAAATTTACTCATCATTTTCGTCAATTTTCCACGGGAAATACAAATGGACATCATGATATCCCGATTTCCTCAATGAACGCCCATGGCGAGGACGGATAACGAGTTTTGTTATCGATTATTCGACGATCGAGTTAAACGGTACGATAAACGAATGCGTATTGGGTAAATGGCGTTTCATAATCGAAAAAAAAAAATACGCACTGAGGCAGATATTGTGATGCGGGGTAAAAGTGTATCGAACCCAAGATATCTGTCGCAATTTGTGTTATATGACGACACGATATCAAAATGATGTCTTCAATTTTAGCCGTGTGAACGATATTTTGTATCAGTATTATAACGCTGCTCGGTGTACTCTTAAAACGTCGTACAAGTATAACAGTTTTTTTTTTTTTTGAATATTTAAATTATACAGGCTAATGATCCATGTGTCACGAATCAGCGGTTTTATCGAAAGTAAACATTTTAAATTGTTAACTTGCAACACCTTTTTTTTTTTTTTTTTAATTATATTCGAATAGTCTTATTATTTCAAGTAAATTTTTGCGACACAACACGATTGGGCTCCGAAAAATATAGGCGATGTCCTCTTTTACCCACTGCGTATACCACACGATTGGCGGCTTTGTTTAAAATCATCGTCATATATTATAATAGTAACAGATATGGTACACGGAATCATAAATTTATTCAGAAAACATGACGAATAATTTTGG
The DNA here is from genome assembly GCA_902439185.1 of Cinara cedri. Classification (NCBI taxonomy): domain Eukaryota; kingdom Metazoa; phylum Arthropoda; class Insecta; order Hemiptera; family Aphididae; genus Cinara; species Cinara cedri. The sequence continues at coordinate 37,467 of CABPRJ010000051.1, read as the reverse complement.
GATAGTATCACTAGCAATACGTAGTATTTTTACTTGAATTGATTTAACTATTTCGATCATGTATTAATATTTTTAAGTATGAAGTACGTATTTGTGCACTGCTGTACTAAAAATATACGAATAATAATAATAATAATAATATTGCAATTTAATATGTCTTTGTATAAAACATTATGCGAACACATTTTTAACCCGGCCATCAATCTTGTACAGGCGGCGGGTGAAAAGACGTGTATATGTATAATATATAAATTATATTTTTCGGAGCGCAACCGTGTTGCGTTATTCGACGGTAAAAAAGTCAAAAGGTGGAATTGTATTACACCCGACTTTTTGATCGATATGATTTTTTTTCAATCTCTACATAGTTACCTATCTGATGTTTTTTTCTTCTCGATTATTTAACCGATTTAAAACACGCGACTTATATAGTGATGCAATTTTACTAGGTCGTAATAATGAATGTAGGTACCTACTGTTTTACAAGGGAAATAAATAATGACAAGTCAAGATAATCATCGAATCACACATGCATAATAAATACATACATTAACGTATTACATTTTTTGTAAAATCGAGAAAAACCTTTTTCTAACTTACTTCAGATTACTTATTTTTTCAGATTAAAAACAATTGCATTAAGTAAAACTGTTTGGAAAAATATGACGTTCTGAATCTAGTATTTATAAAAAAAAAGTATTTAATGCATTTTTATTGCACTTAAATTTGCCAAAAAGGTTAAAAGTTTGAAATGTATATTTCGGTATAGATAGTGTAAATATGGAGTGCTTTTAATGAAAATCACATTTCATTAGATTAAGATAATTTGTATTTAGTGGTACATATAAGACGGGATATACTGTAGTAAACCATATAAAGGAATATTGAATTATTCATAAAAAAAAAAAAAAAAAACGAATCACTCCTTGTTTTAATGTGGTTAATACTAATCATAATAAAAACAAATGCAAAGCAAAATCTAGATCTAAATCCAACCCATTTTTTAATTGGGGCAATGTTAATAGTAGAAAACTTGAGGTGGGTTACCCTGGCACCCTAAAATCTAAATTTTTCTTTTTTTCTTTGTACCATTAATTGAATTACAATTTGTACCACAGAGTTCAGAATTTATACTTAAATATTTCCAGCAGAAATATTAATTTTTCCACGGGATACCAAGGTAACGCTACCCCAACACTGATGTTACATAATAATGGGTTTTTTTAATTTTTTTTTTTTATATTAATTATATTATAATTTGTACCAATTTTTACCACAGAGTTCAGAGTTCGTACTTAAATTTTTCCCGAAGAAAATTTAATTTTTTCGCTGGGTACCAAGGTATTGTTATCCCAGCACTTAATATAGACATTTTTTTAGTATAAAAAAACATTAAATCCATACAAGCTTTGTTGAAACTTTGCAAATGCATTATTTATAATGAAAATCAAATTAATGTCTTAAAAAAAAAAATTGTTCGTATTTTTCTATTATTTTGTGTATAATATTAATTCAAAATTTCTTTTTTAGTTTCTTGGATGAATGAAGTTTTCTTTTAGGTCATTATTGGTTTTTCCAGTGTCCGTTGGACCTAAACGAATATTTCTTATGATGTCCGCTCGTCACTCTTAGTCCAGTTCTATTGCCACGAGTACATTGATCTTCACTATCATTGTTCACATACTTTAATTTAATTGTATTTAGATTAGTTTAAAAAAATATGTGATAAAAAAGATCTTGGAATAAATCAATGTGAGTATATGTCAGAAATAAATTGTTTAAATACTATTAAATTAAAGTATGTGAACAACGAGTGTGGCAATATAACTTGTCTAAGAGAGACGCGCGGACATTTTAAGGCATATTCGTTTAGGTCCAACGGACACGGGGATATCTATAATGAAATAAAAGAAAACGTTATTCATCCAAGAAACAAAAAAAGAAATTTTTGAATTACTATTGTATGCAAAACAATAGAAAAATACAAACAATTTTTTTTTTAAGACATTAATTTGATTTTCATTATAAATAATAAATTTGAAAAGTTTCAACAAAGATTGTATGATTTAACGTTTTTTTTTTATACTAAACAAAAGACTATATTGAATGTTTGGGTAATAATACCCTAGCACTCCGTGGAAAAATTAATTTTTTAGCAAGAAAAATTTAAGTACAAATTCTGAACTCGGGGGGTACAACTTGGTACGAATTATAGTACAATTAACAGCACAAAGAAAAATGGAAAATTTAGATATTGGGGTGCCGGGGTAACCCACCCGAAAACTTGTTAACAAATAAGCACACAGTACACATTATAGTAAAACCAATACGTTTGTCTCAATACGCTTACAATGCTAATAGTCGATATTGAAATTTTGTTTTAGATTATAGAGCGACATTGCAAATGTCAATTTTCTCTTAGTTCCCAAATCTACGATACAGTGTAACGAGGCGTGCGGACATATGAATTCCAGTTGCATTCTTATATCGATATTAATAGAGTTTAATGAAATAATTTTCATTTAGGTTTTATTTTCGTTATTTTTTATTTCCGATTAAATTATTTTCGAGCGGAAAATCGCCTTGTAAATAAACACTAGCGTGTAATTTAAAGCTACACGCCTAGGCGTACTGTATAAATTGAATGATCTTTTTTCGCGGTTGAGAAATACGTTTCCGGAACGATTTATGTTTACATAATTCTCGGGTAGAATTTAAAAAAAAAAAAAAAAAATCTCCAAGTAGTCGAAATCTTGAAATCTTGTTTTATACCCGCGAGCCTTCTCGTTATGATTTGTTATCACAGATAAACTATAGAATTCTTTGAGGAGGGCGGGAGGTTTCCACTCGCCGCCACCGTCACGCCGACACCTTTACATTTTTATGTCAAATGTTTCCCATTCATTCTCGCCGGATTTCTCGTTCTCCGTACGAATATTTTATCTGTCACGCACCCGAGACTTATTTACTGAACGCGCGCGTATTTTTTCTATTTACTCAACACGTATATATGTTCTTTTTCTCGTATTTCGAAGACATATTTTACCATATGAAATTATGTTACATAAAATAAAAAAATAAAAATATGCTCCAAATAGTTTTGATTTAAAACAATAAATTGGACGTTCGGAATCCCGGTACCTCTCCACTCTCCGGGAACGTTTTATTTAGCCACTCGGCGTTTAAACGATTTCTCTCTCGCCGTAATATTCACATACGCTAATGATTTCCAATCAAAAAATAATACCAAACAAAACATTATTGAATAGGTTCGCAAACATTTTTCGTTAGGTAACAAAAAAGTAGTTGGTGGACATTCCTTAAAAAAATAAAAAAGTGGCCTGTTTTAAACGCCTACTAGATTTTAAAATTCGTTAAAAAGTTTTCTCGTTGAACTCGTATCAACTGATGAAGAAAAAGAGGAAAAACTGCACGCCATATTAAAATTAGTCCATTCGACGGTATCAAATTAAAAAATCAAACGAATAGATTAAAATCATATATTTATATTTACAATTTGAACGTAGGTATATGCGTGAATCATTTGAGAACATTGCCATTGCTTTCAGCTGTCCCAATAATATTAATAATAATGGTTTTTTTTTAAATTTTTTATTGACATTGTTCTTATCATTTTCGTTATCACGTTAACATTATTATGTTATTTTTTTTTTTTGCTTGTGTTACTTTCAAGGTTACGGAGTGTTTCGAACCATAAGTTTAAAACGTTCAGAAATCAAAGCGAAACGAGAAGATATTCATACAGTTCGTAATAATTCTGAAAATATAAACGAAAATAGATAGTTTCTATTGCTTTTGAACAGAAACAGTATCGTTTTGTTCAACTGATATTTTGCTCTTAAATAATCACGATAAAAAAACATTATATTTGTGATTAATTATTGGTTGCCACGATTAGACCACGTTTATCAAGCGGTTTACTACTGCATTATCGTCAGTTCTTAGTGTTGTAGTATATTCAGGCTACCAAATAATAATAATAATAATACAATATTTTTTAAAAAGGTATGTTTTATCAGAACAAATTATGTTATGTGATTTTTTAATATTTTATTATACGTACATTTATTCAGGCTCTTACTCGGTCGCCGGCCGTAACAGAGACATTGCCATAGGCGTAACGTGATGGTTTTCTGTGGGAGGCTATAACCCTAACAACGTTTTTGACATGGGCGCATACATTAAATATGAGGGGGAAATAGTTAAATTTAATTGACTGATAAGAAAAAAGACAAACAAATTTCGCACGACGGAGCTCGGTTAATAGTATTTCTTAGGGGCGTCTTCGGGTCAATTCCATAGGGAGGAGAGCGAACAATTTTTACTCTTGAATACCATCGCTTTGGTCAACAAAAGCTTAAAACCTATATGTCTAATGCCATTTCAACTTATATTAGCTTAAAAGACAACAGATGTATCGCGCAAATGCAGTAAAACAGTACAGTTTAAAAGTTAAATTTATGTTTTTCACGTTAAATAAATAATAACCAATAATATTTTCTGTATTAACGTTTTCACTTCGATGAACACTTAAAAGCGATAAGCCAGTTAGCCGCCGCTCAAATTTTTTCTTTTTTTATTTTCTGGTAGACTTTTTTTCACGGTAAATAAAAAATTAACATCATTGTAAATAGGTGTGTACACTACACTCAGGATCTAAAATTTAAATTGGATTATTTATTTCCAATTTCGATTCTAAAAATATATTACTTTATTATAATTTTGCTAGTTGATTGTTCCCACTTAGTTTCCCGAAATTCTACCTTACCATTGAGAGAATATTTATTGAAATTTTTAAATGAGGAATGTTTCATTCTTGTTTCAATCGAAGTATTTCCAAGATCCGTATCATCTTTATTGTATTTGGAACCAGTTGCATTTGTACTTATTTACACCTAAAAACTATAGATATTTCGTTTAATAAAAAAGAAAATCGCATGGTTTATGGAGGAGTGCGATCGCCACCCTCGCACCACCACCCAGGGACTCGCCTATAAAATACTTACCTTCTCGTGCGTTGCCACTCTCTTAAAAACGTATGGGTTTTTTTCAGAAAGTCCTTCGGCGGACGATGATAACATTATAGACTATGGATCGATTATATATTACCATATACCTTTATGTTTATAACCATATTGAAAATACTATTATTGTTATTGATATCAATATGATATAATATAATAATAATGTACAGTATACTCAAATAATTTAAAATTTGAATTATTAAATAAAATATTCTATGGATATTTTACCTATTATTTTTAATTTTATTGAAAAATAAATAATAGAACAGTTTTGCAGTTCTTATGCATGGATGGATAAAATAGTACAATTTCACTCAAAGGAGCTAAACGAAATTGCGGGAGGCTAAAGCCCCCTTAGCCTCCAGTATTCTACGCTTATGAAAATCGCACTACTGTCGCGGGCTAATGCGATTGTTTTATAAAAAAGATTGGAAAGAGATTATTAAAATATATTTGTGAAAATCCCCGGCCGGGCTTCGGAATGCCTGGAGAGCGAGACCATTCATTGTTCAAATTAAGCATTGTGTTTTATTTTGAAAAACAATCATTTGCCTTTAATTATTATTTTTACCTTTTTTTAAGTAAAAAACACTTTTCGCGAGGTTACCTTGCGTTTTGTAGTACTTACTCGTCGGTTTACGCGTCCACATATTATTACATACCTACTCACTTACGTTCTTGCTTGATGCAGTACTCGTTTTCGTTTTATTTTAGTGTCAACGCGTAGTGAACTGCCCGTCTTAACTGAACCGTGTCGGAAAGTGCCGCGATCGGCTAAGGCGTCGGATACACAATGTAGCATTCCCTCAGCCGTCCGGTTAATGAAACCTATTACCTACCAAAGGTTTCGGGGCGCGTTTCGCGGTTTGCTGCCGCGCGCGTCCGAAAAAGAACCTCGGGTAGCTGGGTATGTACAACTAGGGTGTAGAGCATAGGCGCAACGAGGGGGGGAGAGGGGGTGGCTAGACGGTCTTTACCACCCTCAAATTTAAAATAAGCGCCGTCAGAAATGCGCAATAATTTCTTTTACGACGTAGACGAAATATTTTTTCCGCGTATTTCCTAATCAATAACCAGAACGAAATACGGATTTCATACACAGACAATAAAGACACAGAGTTTTTATAAAAAAATGTGTATATAAAATGTATGGTTGCTTAGAGACGAGTATCGTGTGAAATGGATTTCGGGGGGTATTTTAGCACTCCCAAGATCGGTGGCCTAGTTGCGCCCGCAGCGTACGGGCGGTTGGTGACAGCGAAATAAATAAAACGCACATCGTAGTCAAAGGTTTTTTTTTTTTTTATGTATATATATATATTAGCAATAAAAATTACAACAACACAAGTATTATATTGTAGGAACCTCGACAAACTACAGACGTCTACTACATATATATATAATTATAATATCGTTATAATACGAATTGCAATAATATTTAGCCGACTATATTTAATAAATAATAATAATAAATTTAATGATACGTTCGATTAGCGAATTTCAGTCGAAATTATTATACGGTAAAACTTCTACATAACGGCGACCCGAGGGACCGGAAATAATGACCGCTATTTAGAGGTGACGACCATTGTTTACAGGTGTCTTACAGAGTCCGTAACACTTGACAGGACCGAAAAAATGACGGTTACACAGGGGCGAACGTCAGCGGAAGTTTTACCGTACTATACGAGTGCTCTGAACTGTTTTACGCGCGGATACGATTGTGTCGTTACTATACGATCGTCATAGTTATAATATGCAATGCAAATATTCCGACGTTCGCTCATTTATTATATGTTATAAAACGCTTTCCGACTCGGCGAAAAATCAGCGCCACGCCACGGAACACCGGCACGACACATTGGAAAATATAGAAACGACAATAGCATGATATGTGTTTACGCGGCGAGTTGCTCTCGCGACAGTGACGATACGCGTGGCACGGCATGCCAGTTGCTTTCACGATAGCCGCCGTCGCGACCGCAGTGCGCGATAGTGACCGATAGCGTTTTCCGTCTGATCGCACTCAGTCAGTGGACGCCGCCGCATTCCTCACTGGTGTTTTCGCACGCGTTTAGACGGGATTAATACTTCGCCGCCATGATATGATGGAATTGACGTTATCAATAGTATAACACTGCGCCGGCTGACGACGACAGGCGACATAATATAGTAGGCGAAAATCGTACGCCAGTGTACATAGGACACGGATGCGGTCGGACGGAAAACGCGCGGTCGGGAATTTCGCGATTTTCACGATAGAATCTACGCAACGTTATCGTATAATGGTGTCCAACTCTGTCATCCGGTTCGTGGACCGGGCTTGGCGAGCGGTGAAATCACATTCGGATCGGAATTCGTACCGTGAAAATCGTGAGAAAAAGAATAATCGACTAAATACACGATATTTCAATAAAATTATGCGAATCGTTAGTAATTATTGATTATAGCTTATTATTATGTACATACGATTATAATCGGTTTTCGTGCGATACACAACACGCGTGGCATATATGGGAGGAGCGAAAGGCTAAAGGCCTCTAGTATATCGTTTTTCAAACGTGTTTTTGATTATGTTGAATGCAATTTTCGGGACCGTTTATAAGTGCACACGCGTTGGTACGCCGACAAAAGCATTACGAAGCGATAAATAGGATAACGCGATATTATGGTTACGTGATCATATGATTATACAATACGAGTAAATAATATAAATGTTTTAAAAGTACTTATCGAGTAATCGAGCATTTCGAAATTTGAAATTTCACCGAGTTCAACTAAGTTGATCTTAAACGAGTGATCGGAGAGAAACTGACTGCGCGTAGTTAAATAAAACGATTACGTATTTTAGCCCCCCCCCCCGAAGAATATTTACTCTGGAGTTGGCCCAAACGCGGCATAAGCGCCGTGACGCGTGAACGCGAAACGAGGCCGTACCCTATAATATTGTTATAGTATTTCGATTAATAATATTTATTGAAACAATAAAGTCAAAAACAAAATCATTAAAATAATTTACGTAATTTTTAAACAATTTGTGGACTTTTTTGGTGACCGAGGCGTTTAAAGAAGGAATGTAAAATGTTTACTGCTGATAGACGGTGAAGTTATCGCATTGAAAAGTGCATTGCGCGTCGCATGATTGCGTCAAACTATGCGTAACACAAATTGCTCTTATCGTTTTGAAAATTGCGTATGTTAAAATGAAAAGCTATAATAACGAAAAAAAAACCTTACTAAATGGTTCGGTTACCGGCTTTTCGACTTCGACGGACGTTTCCTATAATTTTTTTATCTATATTTATAAGTTTAAAAAAAAAAAACAAAAACAAAAAAACATTTTAATTGTAAAAAAAAAAAACAAAAACGGAATCGCTGGAACTGTATTTTTATCACAAAAATAGTGTACCTTTTTCAATAATATTTTTCGCAGTTTCAAAGAATTTTCAAATTTACTTTATATAACAAAATACTTATCTAAAAAAAAAAAAAAAAGAAGGTATAAATGCGATAACTTCCGCGCCGTAATAATTTAAGTAATATTTTGTTTATTTGTTTATTAAAGTAAATTAGCGAGTTGATGAGCTATAAAAAACTAACGCATATTATTTGACGAGAAAAAAAAAACTGAAAAATTATTAATATAATACGCGGACAGACGGTAAAAAACGAAAGGTACGGGGAATTACACCCGAGCTTTCATCGCGTCTGCCGAAACCGGTCAGTTCAGAGTCCTCGGTGAGGGTAAGGTGTGAGGGAAGTAGTGCATTATTTTTTGAGAATATTTTTTTTTTTTTTCTAATAATATTATTTTACGTAGAAACATCGGAAAAGCCATATTTCGATTGAAATTTTCTTCTCGCGTAATATTATGATACATAAAATATTATACTTATGTTTTTTTTTTTTTTTTTTTTTAAATTTTTTAATATTTTTACACTTATTATATATATATATATTTTTTTTTTTTAAAGATGTCGTTTTTCCGATTTCCGGTGACGACGGATTTTCCAGTTGCGTTATGTTATGTTTTTCGGCTCGAGTACAGTGTGCGTGTGTGTGTAACATGTAGTGTATCGTATATAGGGATAGTACCCATACACATTAGTGCGGTTTCCACTCGTTGGCTGAAACACATAACAAAACGCGTATTATTATAATATTCTGTGTAGGTAAGTGTACGTAACGCAAAGGCGGTACGGGTCTGCGTTCGCACAAAATTCGCTGTGGCGAACCGGAGAAATGACGGTATAAATTATGCACGCGACCCGATATTATCCGCTATAGGTATACGCCGAGGTTGTAATATAACCGCGGTATACAACTGTGTTGTGTATGTACCGGGTGGTCGGAAGTGTGGGCGGCGGCGTTTCGGTGGGAGAAGCGGCGAGGAATACTATATTATAATAAAGGTAGGTATAAATAGGGGTGTATATGGGGGCATAGATAAAAAAAAAGAACTCTGCTCGTGTAAATTTGTTCGCCGACACGCGGCCGGCTATTAAATGAATAAATAAATCGTGACAAACGTATAACCGGCAATTAACTTACCCTTGTAGTATACTTCTTTGTGCATGCTCGGGCAGTATTTTTCATCGTCCTGCGAATGAAAAAAAAAAATTAATAAAAACAAATACGAAAAAATAAAAGCGTCCGTTGTTCCGGCAGTTTTTAAACTCGACAAACTAACGACGACGACGGGTTTTTTATTTATTTATTATTATTATTATACTATTTTTTTTTTTTTTTTATCGTTAGACTCGTATAGTTTCAATCAATTTACAGGTATACAAGTCGACGTTTATACAATATATATATGTAGACACGTATTTTTTGTTTTTTTAAACCGACAAACAAAATTAATAATATAATGTATAGGTTACGCCACGTCGAAACCATTATTCCGCACGACGATTATTTTCCCTCGTAAAAAAAAAAAAAGAAAAAACCCAAAACAAAACACAAAAAATGGCCTATACCGCTGACGGGTGTGCCGCCGTTACAGGAATGAAAACAACCGGAAGGATATTATAATTTATGTATCCGTATATCTGTACGCAACGATAGACCGTTGGTAACGGAAAACTATTCTGAGGCGGGTATTATTAGCCGCATTTTTTCAATCGTTACTGAGACAATCCGACAAAACTTATACCTACCGAAGGTTGACAGAAAATCGCTAAGAAAATCAAATGATATCACTTCCTCACCAATGCGCCAACTAAACGTCTAGTATAAAAGAAAAACGAAACAACTTTTAGTGTGGACGATTTTAACAGAATTATTGAAAATTTGAATCAATTTTCGCTTCGAAAACATTAAAATCGACATTCGTATAAATTTTAAAATGGTCCCGGAATAACCGCGAAAACTGGCACCGTGATATTCGATCGGGTGTAAATATTCACTGTTCACTAGTGAAATTTAACCAGGTCCGGGAGTAAAGTTTAAACAGTGATTTTTAACTCCTCCTAATGTATCGCGGAGGGGTTAATTTTGAAATGGGTTTTAATCGCGTGTGTTTTCTATTGTGTAATCGTGAAATCCGTTCAAAAACACGGTCCCGTGGTAATAAACAACAACAATTGTACTCTTCAATGAGATTCTAGAATTTGTACTCTGTATGTAAATATAACGAAAACAACGTTATCTGGGGTACGACGTCAAATCGATTTTCTATTTAATTCGAACAAGACGGTAGATTGAAAAGTGGCCTTTTTCACAATAATTACAAAAAGAAATACGTAACTTTTTTTTGAAAGCGATAATAAACTTAATGGTCACCGTGTCGTTTTATAATTAAAATCGTGTTATGCTATTTTCATTATAGGTTGTTTTTTACGATTGTTCTTATTCATTTCGAGACAAAATGTTTTTTGACCCAATGCTTTCACAGATCAAAAAATGCTCGCCCAGTCGTCCTCTTGACCGTTGTTCGCTAGGATTTTTCTTTTTACACCGGTTGGTATAAAAAATTAATATGAAAAACAAAAATCCATTTAGATAATATCATTCTTCTAGTTCAAAAACTCGATAATATTGGTTTATACTAATGTATTTGAATAGTATGTTTACTATTATAATTATTATTTCTTTTTTAACGTATGTAAACATCTTTTCGATTAGTAAAAAACCTCCAATTGTTTTACACCGCGTATAAGTTATAGGACATGCCATGGATTTTAGAAAGTTTTCTTATTATTTTCCAACGTCCTACTATGCGTTGTATGTTTCCATTTTTCTTACAAACGCGCAACAAGAGAAGAACATTATGATAAGCACATAACGTCGACGCTATTTTTTTCGCTATTTCAGATTCTAGGTGGATTGAAGAAGATTATGGTTTTACAAAAATGTTTTTTTTTTTTTTTTTTTATCTGTGGGCAACTTATCTACCAAATATCTTGCTTCGATTTTCAATAGCACGTTTTTTGAAAGAAAATCAGCGTGGGGAGGTACTGTAAGGAGGCCATTTTTCGATTTTCCCAGGAGTTTACTTAAAAATTATGAAAAACCGGGAAAAAACACGGGAGACCGAGAGAAACTTAGAAAAACGGTGAAATCGGTACAGCGTTGAACAAATATTATCAAAGAAAATGTATAATGCATATTTGATTATTTTACCATAATGCGTAACATGTATATTGTTGACAAAGAATCACTATCGACTGAAATCCGTTTTCATTTCGTTAGCGATGGTTTATCGTTGCTTACAGATGTACATTAAATTACGTATAATAGTGGCTGCACTCGTTCCCATTATGCTTGGGTATCTTTTGTGTTAATCAGAGAGACGTGGTTACGTGAAATATCGCCGTTTAATAATTCTTGTGTCTCCTACGGATAGGGTTGAAATATATCGAAACGATACATGCATATAGGTTATTTACACAATTATTATATTGTTTCAAAGGTTTTTGACGAGGTTTTTGTCGACACTACAACATAAAACGCCGGCGTTCGAGTATGCAGTCAAAAACCGCGCACAACCGCATACCGTTATTCGCTATGCGTTGGATAATACCGCGTTCGACAGCCGCAGCATTATCGCTGTTAAAACGGAATCGTAATTTTAATTTAACTTTTTGCATTATGAAACAATAGTTACTATGAACTTGTTTTCAAATGATTACAAAGCGATACCGATAGCGACAATATAATATAATATTAATAATCCCATAAAGTGTCAATTTCTCTGATCGGGGTAAAATTCATCACAGTATAAAAGGCTCGTGAATAAAAGAAACCCAATTAAAATGTTGGGTACAATATTCCCCTTACGTATGGTTGACGTTTTTCAGAGTTAACGATCGAACGTCCGTACAAAATAATATTTTAATATTGTAGGTGTATTGTATGTAAAAAAAAAAAAAAAAAAAAGACTGACATACTTCACGCAATGAATGGGCCGCTGTTGTAGGTGAGAAGTTGGGACATTAGGATCCAGATGGGAATTTAATTTATATCTGTACGCAACAATTCTAAATGATGTTCGGTTAAACATGTTTTAAAAAGAAGTAATATTCAAATTTGATATAAAAATTCTTATTAATAAAATTTTTTATTTCAATCGATTTTTTTTTTTTTTTTTGACCGCAAAGTACGAATTATAATGAACTTTATGTCAAATTTTCAAACATTTCTGTCTGGACTAGTAATTTTATCCATAAATTACCTACCGAATAAAAATTAAACTAATATAATTAAAATGTCTATAAAAGAGCACAGATATGGCTCAAATGTTTTTACAGTATTACCACGTTATCTATAAAAAAAAAAAAATATATAAATTTTTGTTTCAACGAATATTTTTAATTGAATCACAAAATTGAAAATAATACATTTCATAGATTTTCCTTTTTTCCTTGTATTTTTCCCATGAAAATCCTCTAGAATATTGAAAAATAACATGTTTAAAGTACCAATCAGATGCAATTTCTTTAAAAGGTACAAAATATTAGAGACCTATATTTTAGCCTATTGTTTCGAGTATTTTTCTTTGCACTACAATTATGTATAATTCCTCACAGCTTCTTCTAACCCAAACTATCTCAAACTCTGGAGTTACTTTATAGGCTAATTGGTGTAGATAAAAGTTGGATTACATTTTAATGTTTCAATTTATCTACATTGTTATTGGAGAATAGTGCATTTTTTTTTTTATCTTTGAACCCTACCAAAAAAAGCCCGGGGGATGAAATTTTGTATACACACGGTGCATCAAGAACGTATATTGATGATTTTCAACTTTCAACCGTGATGCTTTTACCGTGATTATCCTCAAATTATTAATATAATTAATATTTTTGAAAGTAGGTAATGTAGTGATATTATTTATTTTTTTACCAAAAAATATATTTATTATACATATGGCGGGAAGGGGGGGGGAAGGATTCAACTCTAGTGACCGTGCTCTGCTGTTTAAACACGTTCTTCCCTTGTGACCATAGTAATATTACAGCTATCTATTGAAATAAAACTGACGGTTGTCACTTTTTTCAAGTGTTTGGAATTCAGACAATTTGTCGAGATAAAGTTCCACCCGGTCGAAATATCCGCATTTTTTAATGTACGAAGCGTGACGGTGTAAATAATTTGAAGCAGATTATCACTTACCGAAAAAAGGTTTTTCGCGTAAAAAACGAGTAACGGCAAAAACCAATAACACATCTTCGCTATAAACCAGAAGCAATCTCAAAACCTTTTCTCTAACAATACTGTCAAAATGAAATCCGGTAAAACGATTATGGTTTATACCAACTTGACAATATTAACAAATTGACAAATTAATAACATCGAATCCATATTCGGAATACGCAATAGGTAAACGGATATACGTATACATAATATTATAATATAGGTACCTGGCACATATGAATGTATATATATTTATTTTTTTTTTTTTTTTTAAAATAATATTTACAGTAAATTACCTTTCTCAGGTTGAAATCGATATTGGTGCGCACCAGCCGATTGTGCAGCGGTTGAGGCGGTCGGAAATTGTTGCCCAGCGGCGCGGTCCCTTGGTTTTTCAAGTTGCTTTGCATCAGACTCCGCAGACTGTATAACTGTAACGTGCAATGCGCATTATGTATAAAATAAATTTCAATCGTTTTCACTTAGGTACCTACGCATATATATATACGTATGGAAAAAAGCTCGAGGCTCGCGATTGTTGCGCGTTTGTGTGTGTGCAAGTACATAATAATATATACACGATCATTGCTGCAGACAGTTTTTCCCACTACACCATCACCACCACCACCACCGCCACCGTTGGCGAAGGATTTAAATTGCGATTTTTTTATTTTTCCAATACATAAATACTTAAATCGTACATAATTTCTACGTACACGATTTGTGTTTTTTTTCCCCCGTCAGTATAGGAAAACGAGAGGGCAGAATATGACAGTGGCGTGGGAGAGGTTACGGGTTGTATCCCCCGCCCCGTTGCTTAAAATACAAAAAAAAATATGAGTAATTTAATGTAATAATCGTAATGCATATATTTTAGACAAATTACGAAGAAAAACTTAACATATTGATTAGAAATTGGCTTTTTTTAGGATATGGTTTTCAAATTACAAATTCCCACAGTGAATTTGGATATAGAAGATGAATTTATGGTTTATTCGTGATTTTTATTTGCTACATCCCGTCCCATTGATATTTCTTGGGCATACCACCGCAGTGAGTCCGTATTGTTTTTGCCGCATGTAGATCAGGTACAATACATTATTATACACGTCGGGTTATCACATACGGAGCGGAAACGTGGCTGTTCACAAAAAATTGACCAAAGAAAACCGATAGTCCAGTACAGAAGAAAGTTCCGAGAATGATTCGCGCGCCAATAAATGATTCCAATAGCAATACGAGTGAATAGTAAACTAGAACGAATTTTTCACGGGCCGAACATCTTGAAAACGATTAAATATAGCAGACTATATGTGAATTGGACGGTGGAAATGTTCGTCGTACAGTCGTGTACATGCGGAGTAATGGTCAATGGGCGTTTGACGTAACGCGCGTAATAATGGCCACGATCATTCGGAAAAGAAAACGGGTTTTCGTGCCACTCGCGGAACCCAAATACAAATTCTGAAGAAAACCGTTTTTCGACGACGGTGACGTTTCGATTACGTCTGAACACCGTTTTACTTTCCCTGTTTTCCGACACCTCGGAATCGGTCCCGAATATTCTACACTCCGCATTATCACTGCGCCATTATCGATCTTGTCGGCTGTATTCTATAACCGTTTACTCTCCACGGTCCCTCCATCTCGCACCATATTTCAATTATCAATCGACCGAGCGTACCGTCGTATTAGTGGCTGCTGGTATAGACGGCCGCGACGCCATTTCATCGATTCGCGGAAGCGACGCTCATAAACTGTATTGCGTTCGTGAAATATAAATACAAACCGATTTCCCTATACGGGTGTTTGCTTATAATAATCAACGGAAACGTTTCGGAAACAATTTCGCGATAATATATTGACCCGATGTCCGTGTAACATCTTGTATAAGATCAATGTTTGATTAGATACCTAAACCACAAACATACTTTACGTTTGTACCATTGGGAAATTTCGTACTTTCGTATTTTCCGGTCCAGAACTTAATTTATTATTATGCGTCGTTTATTGCATGGACGTATATTATGTTGTCTAAACGCTTTGCCCGTTAAACGATAATTCTGTTTCCGCAGGGGCAGTGTTTGCAAAAGATAACTAAATGTTTATTTAGATACAGACGAATGATAATTGGATAAAATTTATCATGATACAGATAAAAGACGGTCAAAATCCAAGTTATCTTTATAAAGACGAAATAGATACATCACTTCCTATCTGGATTAGATAAAAAAATAAACAATTTTTATTTTCGTATTGGTTACATTTTTTTTTTTATCGATATAAAATATTAATATAATAACGGCGCAGTCCCCCTCCCTACGGGCGCACGCCTGAAAAAAAATACTGGTTAAGACTGAGTAACATTTATATAAAACGTCGAATTACGATTATGGAACTCGTATCGAGCTATAAACAATTAGAAATCACGTGAATAAGCAACACGGTAAATTATTGTTACTTCATATTAGATTCCGAGTGGATACTTTTAATTATATTCTATTTAGATTTCCGAAAAAAATAATATTAAAAGTCTAGATAAGATAAAATGTTTTCAAAATTATTAATATTACGTTCTACTGTATTTCACAATATTTTCAATGTTCTACGCAGAAAATAATAATTTCCGGGCATTATTTTTGAAATGTACAGGCGACCGGCCATAAGGGGGGGAAAAACGATGGTCTCGTTGCTTAACCATATCGTTTATAAACACACATCAATTATCATTCAAATCCTCGTAGGGGTCGTGGCAAAAGTATCACACTGTATAGCACGCTATAGTGTATCAATTTTTTAACCGTAAAAACGTTCTGTTTTGTTAAATAAAATATTCCTGCGTGTGGACGAAATTCTATACTTGTGTATTTTTGATGGTATGTATATGTTGTGTAAAGTCGTGTTTTCTTTTGTAAAACGATTGTGGAAATTCTACGACCGAAAACCGTGTTGTTTAATACACACGTGTGATATGGAAATTGCACTCCCGGAATTACGTATTTATTTTCGACTAAAGGAAATCGCGGTAAACACACCGCTGTTGCACCGAATGAGAAAAATCGAAAAATCCGACGTTTTAAACGCGATTGTTTGCATAAAAAAATCATTTCACGGTGGCTGGAGGGTGGTGGTAAGGGGGTCGTGGTGCTGGTGGTTTCCGAATAATATACGTTTATAAAGTTTTAATATATACCTATATAAGAGGATAATAATAAATATCCTACTCGCGTGCTTCGCGATATCTGTCCACGCGTATCTCCCCACCACGCGTACCTCTGTACCGGGTATACGTTTTATGGTCAAAAAATATGGTTTAATGTGTTACGGAAGTCGGCGCCGAGTAGATATTAGGCGTATATACAGGGGCGGTAGAGTAAAATAATAACGTTTCGTCAAATACATGAAACGTTAATGCTTTGCGCTCTACGATTATAACATTATTGCAATATAGTATAATAGTTTATAAATTGAATAACGGGTACCCCGACTGCAAACGTCTGTTTGGTATTATAAAGTAGTATAAAGTTGGGCAGTTTTTTTCTTTTCTTTTTTTTTTTTTTTTTTTTGAAAGCTAGTCAACTTTAAAATTTTCGAAAACGTTAGTGTATTTGATATTGAACGAGCACCTAGTCGAATAATACAGTTACAATAGTTGGGCGTAATCGATTAATTTACGATTAAATTACATTATTTATTAATAGTTTAATCATTTTACAAAGTCATCAGTAATTATGATTACATATTTGCAATCGTTAATTATTACCGCCAAATTGTACGCACAACTACAACTATACACAAACAGTACTGTCAGTGCCGTAGCCAAGGGGGGGGGAAGCCTTTCGGGCTCAAGCCCCTTCCCCCCTCACGAAATATCAGACGACAATAATTGTATTAATTAAATTGAAAATACATTTGTACATGCGTGATGTTGTGATAACTCGCTGCCCAGAATACGGAAAATAGCTATAAAAAAAAAACAAAAATCATTAACCATATGTGGTGATAAAACATGCTATTGTAAGTGCATTAGAAGAACTTAAGGATATAAAGGACAAAGTTGCTCATTTTTCTTAAATAAAAAGAAGTTTTTCTTTTATAATAACTGTATGTATATTTGATAAATTTCTTGGAATAACACTCTATCTTCAGATTTCTTAAAACGAAAAATTGATTTTTAATAACAGCTATGGAATCAGTAAAATTAACTATGCAAAAAACTACAAAACATAAGAAATAAAGAAATATTCTCTGAGATTTTCCATCGAGCTAGTAAAATTGGAAAAAAAAAGTAGGCGTATTTCCGACTACACCAAACCGTCCAAACTATGAAATACACAATAATGACTGAATTTCTTATTTTAGGCAATCAATTTTTGTCTCATATTTAGATGATACGCTGGCATTATTTCACGAAAGATTTAAAGTTAACTGAAATATTATCTTGTGTATTGCCAAATAATATAGATAATTCTTCATTTAATGATTTAAAGCCTGCAATTGATTTGTACAAAGAAGATTTGGAAACTCATAACACTAATGTTGATTTCTATATGGTGTTACTGGAAAATTAATTTGAATTGTGGCAACGAAAATAGTCCGATGTGAAACCGAAAAATGGTTTCAATATGCCCTTTAGACGTTCTATCAAAATGTCCTGAACAGTTATTTCCAAATAGTCATATTTTGCTGAAAATACTAGCCATTTTACCAGTATCAACAGCATCAGTCGAAAGCTAAATGGTCTAGCACTTATGAATAATCACCGGGAAATATTTATTGACCCTGAAAAAATAATTAATATGTTCTCCTCAAAAAAAGGAAGACGTTTGGACCTAATGTAGTAATAATGTTATCTATTTTTTTTTTTATTTTGTATTAATTATATGATCTTGATTTGATAATATGCATAATCATATGAACTATATTGTCAGCAATACAGCGCAAACTAAACTAACTTTGCTGCCATTATTGGCCAAAAAAAAATTAAGCGCCTCCTAAAAATAAATCCATGCTACGGCACTGAGTACCGTTAATAATACTGTCATTGACGCTCTAAGCCCAATCAGGATGTGTTTAGTTGTTTAAACTTTGATACCAATCTAAAATTTGGTGCTCCATACATTTGTGACGCCCCCGGCGTCTTAAGACAGTTTCCTCTTTTAGCCCCTCACAGCCCTCTTAGCACGGTAATAAATATATATATATATAAATAAATTATACTTGTAAATAACTATAGTCAATAAAATGTATAGGTGTAGACGAATGAGTATAACT
The DNA here is from genome assembly GCA_902439185.1 of Cinara cedri. Lineage (NCBI taxonomy): Eukaryota > Metazoa > Arthropoda > Insecta > Hemiptera > Aphididae > Cinara > Cinara cedri. The sequence continues at coordinate 18,511 of CABPRJ010000051.1, read as the reverse complement.
GTACGAACGTAAGTATAAAAGTATAACTGTATGACGGAATAAAATATCTATAGTTATAACAATGAATTCTCCTATAACGATTATAACGGAAACCGCCCGATAGCGGATGTTTTTTTTTTGGGGGGGGAACGGGAACATTTTCAATACTTTTCTGTCGGAAAACTTTCGAATGACCGACTCTAATAGTCAAATAATTTTTATCTTGAAATATAACTGTTATTCATTGATATGATTAATCATGATCATTGTAATCGTAATCAATATTCAATATTATTACTTTATTAATTTAAGAGACGCTATACCCGCATCTACTGTCTCAGTCCAACTACCGGATGACATACAAAAACAATGCTTACGCAGAATAAATAAAACTAGATTAATTTTGATTTTAGAGTAAAAGTACCTATTATAAAATGTATACAATATTTTGGAAGGAATGCCATAGGGTTTTTATATTATTCAAAATATACAGCTCGATATAAAAGATACAAAAACCTTTATTTTTTCTTTTTTAAATTGTTTTAACTTTTTGAATAGTTCATAATTCAAAAAACATCCACGACGTTCCCTCCGAAATATCGTTCTATATAAATCTCATAAGAGGTACTTTTGCTCTAAAATCAAAATTTAGCTAGTTTTACTTATTCCGCGTAAGCATTGTGTTTATATGTTATCCGGTAGTTGGACCGAGACAGTAGATGCGAGTACATCTACAAATTTTAATCGTAATGCGATTTTCCCAAAACTGATGCACGTAGCGACACATGGACAGTGAATATTATTGCAAGTAGGTGATTGTCACCAATCGATAATGCGGAACGGAAAATCGATAAAAATAAAATATGTCGTTATCATAACACTGAAAACAAAACGATAAAAATATATTTATATAAATTCAAACCCTCGACGTGGTACTCGAGGTCGAGCACTCGTGTAAAATGTATCTAGTGCATACAATACAAGAATATACAAGATGTTCTGTAGTGTTATTCATATGCTATAATAAAATTTCTCTGTCAATATTCTTTTTTTCTTTCAATTTTTTTTACGTTCGGATTTTATGTCAGAAGATTACATATACGGAAGAAAAGTTATATTTGTATTTCCATCACTTTATCGCCGAAAAAAAAAAATAAACATTTTTTTAAACTTTTTAAAATTTTCAAAATAGCTTATTAGTCGAATATATTCTTCTAGACATTTTAATGTATCATACTTTCGTATTCGATCAATAGTTTCTTAGTAACAGTCGTTTTAATCATATCTAGAAGAAGGTGTGAAAAACGAGACTTCCACGTTACGCGATAGCAAATCATAATCGTAATACATAATCATGATAAGAAATGTTAAAATATTGAAACTAAAATGGCTATTACTAAGAAACTATTGATCGGTTATGAATGGACGATACATTCAAATTTCGAGATTAATATAACTTTTATAAATTGGCTATTTTTAACATTTTAAAGAGTAATTTTTTTTTTTCGGCGATTAAGATATGAAACTAAATATTACATTTTTCTCTACATTACGGGTGTCATCCCGACACAAAAAAAAAAATAAAAAAAAACCGAATATTGACAGAGTTATAAGAATAACACTGTAGGACACACTAAACAAAATAGTAATAACAATACTAACAAAGTATTAAATTCGATTAATAAATGTGGCGGCCGGTCAAATTGAAAACCTACAACCTACAATGGCATTTTTTTGACGAACCGGCTAGTCAATGCGTATTTACTATCCAAACACTACGGCAGCGACTCATTTTGATCTCACAGAAATATTTTTTTTAATGCGATATAATATTGTTCGGGTCCGTTTATAGATATATGATAAAGGTGATAATTTTTTTTTTTTTTTTAATCTAAACGTTGATTATTTCTTAATGCCACGGGTATAATTTTTACGTTATGCCCGCCCATACATTCCTCAATAAATCATTAATCGGGCGGTAATTTGATTTATGTTTTCTTTTCGAAAAACTTTTATTATTTTACAAAACACCATAAACTTTAATAATAATTATTAATTGAAACATCGCTTTTGATTTATCTCGTCGGCGGCGGCCTGGCAAAACGATAACGAATAGATATGAGTAGGTATATTATAAATAATTTACAACACTTTTAAAGTTTGTTACACGCGGTGACTTTATTCTAGCTGTATTTTTGCATTTTAAAACACTAAATTTTAATAAAACTAAAAGTTTGCCCGCCTATACGAAAACACGAAGGGGAATAAAATGCCTTTACGTTAAAAAAAAAACGTAACGTGACGACTCGTGTGCACTGTGTATACCATCGAAATAACATTGTATCGCACGAAGTGCGCTAATATAAATACGACGACGTCTTGCTTAAACGCAATACGTATAATAATGATGATTGTATTAATGTCCGGCGATGCATACTTTAAAACGATAAAACCCTATGTCTCTCGTTCGTTTTACAAAACCCGGTGTTGGAATGTTTAAAGAAGACGGTAATACAATTTAACTGGCTCTATTGATGTCCACATAATAAATACACATAGATGAAAAATTATAAATTTATCCATAAAGGTAAAAGATAGACCACTAATATTGCCTACGTTTCATTCGGGAAATAGTGAATTACAAATATGTTGAATAAAAACTTAAAAAAAAAACGAATATACTTCGCACGATGAGTGGGCCACTGTTGAAGGTGTGAAGTCGGGATGGTAGAGAGAAAATTTAACTGTCCCAGCGATTAAAAGTCGCTAACGAAAATCGATTCTGAGCGGAGTTCGGTTATATATTTTTTAAATGGCCGTAATATTTACGATTTAAAAAAAATATATATTTCGCGAATGAAACGTAGGCAATATTAGTGGTCTATCTTTTACCTTTATGGATAAATTTATAATTTTTCATCTATGTGTATTTATTAGTAAATATTAGTTCTGCATTTGAAAAATGGAGTAAAATTTCTGGTATAAAAGTGGTTTACAAAAAAAAAATAAAATAAAAATCACTGTAAAATCAATACAATCTTCGCTCCGCTCAGAATCTAAAAAAAAAAACCCCCAGGCAAATCTGTATTTTCCACATAACCTAGGACGATATTTTATTAATTAAAAAAAATTATTCTTATTAATTTAGTTTCGTTAATTGTTTAGAAAACAAAGAAAACAAAGATCTATAGGAGGAAATGAGTACCGCATCAATCATATATAAACTTTAAATGAATACATAGGATCCAATGGCTTGGACACGAAAAAGATGAACAATGAAGAATCGTGGATAATACACGGCAGAACAGTTTTAAATAAAACTGGAAACGAATGGGATAGAGGTCTCGTGGAAACATAATAGGAAAATATGGATGGATATCATGGAAGAATACTTTAATCAAATATTAGAGTACAAGAGTGAAGGAAATTTGTTTACAGTATCGAGTAAAGTGAGATTTTGACGGGGGTTATAAGTAATAATTCTCAGAGAGCATTATAAATTCTGAAAGAAGAAAAAGAAAAAGAACTACGTGCTAATAAATACAAACCATATATGTTTTCCTAGTCTAAGCAGTAGTGGATTAAGGGGCAGGCTAAATAAGCTATAGCCTAGGGCGATTTTTTTTTTTTGAGGGGAAGTTGTTTTTTTTTTTTTTAGAATTAAGAGTTATTAGGTAAATTTATTTCATTATATTTGTTTATGTTTATAACATAAACACAAATAAAAATAATTTAGTATTAAATTTCTTTAGTGCTAATATACTCTTCTATTTCCTACAAGTTTAGCGGTGTAGTATTGTAGATAGTCACTAACTACAACACGCACCGTTCATCGCAAGGATTTTGTACAAAATTGTATAAATATTACATGTATACGTTTACTAGGTTTCTATGTTCATTGTTTACTACCTATTTTGCTACTTTCCATTATGTGACTGGACAAGCATTCTACTAGTAACCAAAGTAAAATATTAGACATGAAATACAATATTTGCAAAAGATGTTTATTTTACAGATTTAATGTTATTGTTATTATTATTATTTTGAAGTCTATACAATTTGGAGAGACCAAATATTCTTGGTTCCTTAGCATTGTGAAGGGGTGGCCCCCGCCAGAGTGATTAAGCCTATGGGCGCCAAAACGCTAAATCCACCACTGAGTCTAAGTAATAATGTACACGGAAAAATAGCTTAAAAAAACGCTTGACAATTGACACACGAAGTTCATTATGAGTTTAATTTCGTGATAAAAAAAAACAAAGTTAAGCGTATTGTACATGTAAAAGTTATTCTTATAAGTATTAAGTATCCCAATATCATATTTGGATAGTATTTTAAAACATGTATTACAAAACTTTGTTCAGAATCGTTTATCGTTAACAATCATTGCGATAGCGTACATATGACTACATTTTCAACAATAACAGTGATACACTCAACAGCAGTATGAGTTCTTTATTTTTCGTGTTGGATCATTTTATCCCGTGGCCATTTCGGCGTACAGCCGTTTTTACCCTGCCGGTCTTTTCCATGACCATTTTTAGCCGGCTATTATAATCGATTTTCATTCTGTCTGGTTAAGACTAGCTCGGACATTTGGAATTTTTTTTTCGAAAACATATTTTTCCGCGACCATGAAATCTACTCAATTTCCGATATGTGAGGTTTTTTTTTTTGCATTATTATTATTATTATTATTATAGTAGTGCTATGTTATTAATCGCGAGTTTTATTTCCGTACGTAAAAACCGTTTGGTTATATTGAGCAGTAAAACGCGTACACGAGAGTTTTAATAACACGCCCGCGAACCTACCTATGTACATAGTAATCGTTTGAGTTCCACATAGTTTTTCACAGAATTCCGTGCGCATAAAAGGACACGGTTAACACGTTTTTCAATTGCTAACATATATACTTTTTATCGCATTTTTTTATTTTTTTGTTTGTTTTTAAATTGAAAATTTCCTTTTTCGTTTTTTTTTTTTTTTTTTTTTTATATTATAATACGCGTATACATAATATACGTATATACATATACTTGCACATTTGTATAAAAATACAGTATGCAACATTGTGCAATGTCGCATAATTCGTTTTCGCATAATATTTTTTTTTTGCTTTCCATACTATATAGCGAAACTCTTAATAATATTGGTCGTTTGTTAATTTGATACAACTGAAAACTTTGTAAATTCGAACGTTCAGAGACAATGTTTTTCATTTTCCGGGACGTCGCAGTGCTGTTTTTCTGAAATATATTGTCAAGCAGCCCTCGAAAATATTTTCCTCTTTAAACGTCGATGTTGTCTGTGTTTAAACCTTTAAATAATTCAACTTGAACGCTACGATTTCTGCGAAACGTAATTTTGCTAATATGCACGTTATGTAGTTGGACTGCAGAGACAGCCGGGGTAGGTACCTATAGTATGCGGGTGCGCGAGGTACTCTGAACCCGTAGACCGTAAACTCGGGATTCCGTTCGATAAGTTTGTTCGTAAAGCGTACATACAAATGAAATTGTTCCATTTTCACTTAATCGGTTACCGAGTTAATGAATAAAAAAAAAAAAAAAAAGAATTGATACTGCTGTTGCAGGGTGCGCAACAATTATTGCAGGTAGACAGTTGGGTCTATAGAGTTATTTAATTTATATTTGTACGCAACATTGAAACTGCACTGTTATAGAAAAACGATTCTGAACGAAGTTCGATTAAAAATGTTTTAAAATGCCGTAATTTTTTCAAATTTCATCAATATTTGATCTAAAAACGCTTATTTTTAAATCACTAAATTACGCTCGATTTTTTTTTTCATTAGCACCGAGTTAAATGTCCGGACGTTTCTGTCTGACACAATAATTTCATCTAAATTAACCCGTTTAAAAATTAAAAATCTCAAATGCCTATAAATAACTGGAAATCTACAAAATATTTTAATACTTCACGCCGTCTAGAAAAAACTTATGTAAGTATTCCGTATAAATTGCAGGTCTCCGAAAAATGTTCGATTAAATTCGGTACATTAAAAAAACAAAATAGAAAATGGTGAAATCATTAATGCCGTAAACATTCCCATTTATATTTTCACTTATTTTAAATTTCCCGGAAAATTAAAAGATAATTTTCTATGCAGCAAATTTCTGTATATGAGAAGTTAGAAAGGTAGAATACATGTTTTACATTCATTTATATCTGTAAACCACGATAAACTAATGCTGATGAAAGACGATTCCGAGTGTTGTTCAGTAATATATAATTTGAAGTGCCGTAATTTTTTTTGCGATTTTCGTTTAAATTTGATAACAAAACGCTAATTAAAAAAAAAATTTTATATTTCATATTTATGCTGGAAAACGTGGTAGGTTTAACTTGTTTAAAATAACGAAATCGTGAAAAAATCGTTTTTTTTTTCCGGGTAATCGTTTTTATTTTTAATACCGTTTCGATAATCAAAAAACGACCTATGTATTTACCAAGTAGATAAAATTTTATTTCAGAACAGGTACTTCACTTCTACATCAGAGCAAATTTTCTAGGATAACAGTGGTTTACAGTATAAACAAATAAAATATCATTTTAAAAAAATTTAAAAAAGGAAAACAAGTCGTCAAAACCACATCTAGATAAGTCCAATATAAATATTATTACTAATTTTCAATTCTCTGCGTGTATTTATAACCGAATAACAGTAAAAACAATACCAAAAATTAAAACTCCTTAAAAGCTCAAAAGTGGCTCAACATTTTTGACGAAGATACCGTAAGAAAGTCCATCAAAAAGGTACCGTGTAATTTTTCGTTTAATTAATTTTTTCTGGTAGAAAACGTCGTCCGTGTTTTTACAAAACAATGAAATCGTGAAATTGCTCGTTTTCCTACGTATTTTTCTGCTTAAGTGCTTTTATTTAAAAAATGGCGTCGAAAATCAAAAAAAAAAAAAATGACCTCGTTACTGTACAATCAAGACAACTTGAGCTTTCAGAAAAGTTGCTACACGTAAAAATCTGAACAGTTTTACTAGGAATAACCGTGTCCACAGTCTAGAGCAAAGAAAGAAGAAATAAACAGCATTATAAAACCAATAGCTCCCCTCGCTACGCTCGGAATCTAAAGAGCACGTTAAAGCATTCCACGCGTACACGTTTTCGAGTGTAGTTTGTGTAGTTCATATTAATATTAATTCATTGATATCAAAAAAAAAAAAAGTATACATATATATTAATTTATTTTGTGTTTATTCAAACCGATAGGTACGTTAAAATGGATGTTCGGACTGCATATTATTGCATTTTAATATGTTTTAATTGAAAAATAGAGTTTCAGATTATTGAAGCGTATACATCGCGATATTAATAATATGCCATACTCGAGCGAAGAGAGCGGATTCTGCAGTATCGATTTGAACGTTCGTTATTGGTTTTGCGTCCCACGCGAAAAATGCGAAATGACGGTCTCATTCCTAATAAACGCATACATGCTCGATCCAAAATCCGACAAAAAAAGTTTGCTCGGCGTTTATTATTCGATTCGAGCGAGATTCCGGACGAATTAGTTGTTTGCTGACACACACATCATAGTAAAACCATGGAGTATATTCACAGATAAACAACATTGTAATACTTGGCAAAAAACTCGACATTTTCCAATTAAAATTACAAAAATCTTGTTCAACAGACTGGAGACTTAATAAAAATACTCTCTTTATGTGTCACAATTTTATTTGGTTTATTAATTTTTAATAACTGCTTTCTCTCGTGTATACTCGCATATGTTTACATTGTTTTTTTTTTTCTTTATATCTGTTGGTTTTTCATTTTTTCATTTTTTTTTAATATTCTCTAATATTTAAATATTTCCACCATTAAGTCTGTGATTAAATAACTTTAAGAAAAACAAATGTAAAAATTGTAAGATAAGTCCACATGGGCCCCCACACGAGCATGCTCAGTGGGACCCATTGTTCTATGAAATAAACGCTTAATAATAATAATAAGAATTGCTCAGTTGAGACGGTGAGGTAACCGGTAGGTCAAAAGTCAGTATGATTACAAATAAAAAAAAACAACAACGTCTTGTTAAACGTTTGATTAAAACACACGTACTATTTCACTAACAAAATGAAAGAGTTATTGACGTAATAAATCATAAAATAATAATGGAATACGAAAGTTAAACTTCAAACTCGAATGTTCAATACTGCGGTTCGATATTATATTATTGTTCGTATTATTCAATATTAAACCGTTATTTGTTATCGTGATAATGATGTTATAACTTTAAAACTACGATGAATCGCACGGTATTTTTCTTTTTCTCTAAACTGCACATACTGAAAGTTGGCCTTCCGTTTGCCTCGCATTGATAGTAGTACTATAGCCACGAGCCGACCCCGTCCCCCGAGTATAACCAATACGCGTCGTTCCTCTTCGCCGCGTTCAGAATCGAAAGATTTCGCTTACAGTATCGTTCATGGCGTGAATTCACACCACCGCGGAACGGAGTTACGAAAACGGTCGCCGAGTCCAATAATATCGCGAACGATTTGTGTACGCTGGAAATTCACCCGGAGCGATAAACCGCCGCGACGATTTCGCATAGTTGCCGCGCCGCCAAAAGCGTAAATAAATTGTCGCGTAACGTCAAATTAGAGGAAAATAGCGCGCGGCGGTCACCCGAGACTTAATAACAAATTATACAGTACCCACAGTGCGGGTAAGCCGCGATAATATAATTTCTCCTCGTTTTTAATGAATCCGTACGTCATGTCGCGTTATTATAGTCTTGCCCGGGTAATTCGCATTTTATTCGTTTTTTTTTTTTATTACCGCGTTAAACGAACAACGCGAATTTCAAACGAGAATGTCGTAACGTATTAAAACTTTACGCGCGCAATTTCGTGTTTTTCGTACCGATCTGTATATTTATACGTCCTGATATCTGGCCGCAGTGTTTCCGCCACGTCGCAATTCTGCGACGCGCCGGGGGACGAACGCTCGAAGGTCTTTTTCCGTTCGGACCGCTGTGTCCGGCAATGTGCTACACGGAAGTCTCGTATCTACCGCGCGTTAAAACTCTGGCGTTTTTAAGCGTTTACCTCGTTTCCGGTTAATTCCTCCGTTCCCGAAAGAATGTTTTCTGTACACGAAACCGCGTACGCGAAAACGTATTTAAAGAGGAGCGCTATGCCGGCGAATATACTCGACGGGTCGGCTACGGCTAATGTAAAAAAACAAAGGGAAACGTTACACATCCTTTGCTCGAAAATCTCATAGAAAGGTGCAGCTATCATTATAGGCGTGTAACAATTATCACTACGTAGTCTAAAAATATGTCGAGGCGTTTATACCTTATACTTTGCCATCATTAAATTATTATTATTTTTTGGTTTTGGATTCTGAGTGAAACGAGGAATGTATTGTGTATATATATTTTTTTTAGATAAACATTTTTTCTGCAAGAAAGCATACTGCGACTATCAAGTATAGTATCTTTTCTGAAAGGAAATAAATGTTCTTCGGATGGTACTTTAAAGAAGTCATTTTTTTGGAATTCTCATTGATATTCGAAATAATGAGGAAACCTCGGTGTTTAGGTTAATGAAAAATAAAAGATTAAAAATAAAGTTGTCATTGTCATCAGTTTTTATTTATTTTTTGTTACTATTAAGATTTTATTATTTTATTTATTATTATTTTTTTTTTTAATAATCATTATTACCACGAAAACGCACATTGTTATAATCATTTTACCATTATATATGTATCGTTGACAAAGCAACGGTATCAACTGATTTCTGTTCAGAATCGTTTTTTCATTAGAAACGGCTAAATGGTTGTTTACGGATGTACATTAAATTCTCGTCTGTATATTATCTTCCCAACTTTCTACCTACAACAGTGGCTGCACCCACGTGCGAAGTTTGTACGTTTTTTCTTTTGATGAAAATATTTTTTCCCGGCAAAAGTCCTACGTTTATGGTTCAAGCGAAAACGTATTTATAGCCCTCCTCCCAATTTAAATTTCTACCACTGCCTACACAAATGAACGAGTATAAATATTAGTTTTAGTTTTTAAATTAATAAAAGTATATTTTCCGGTCTGTTTTGTAAACTATTTACGGGAATAATGATTATAATCGTATTAATAGCGACACGGGATCGCGGTCAGCAGCTGCTGTCACGCCACCGACGGCGTCTAACCGCTACCGCGGTCGTCTCGTTTTTTTTTTTTTTTTTTTCACGGAGGAAGGATACTTTTCCGGACGAATAAATATACCGAGGTCGTCTGCCGCATTACCTGCCTACGAAAAAAACCTACTTAAAGTGTTTTATGGAAAGTTAGTGCCGGCTCGATAGATTTCGGGGCCCGATGCAGAATTTTGCGGTGACCAATGCATATTTATTTATGTATTCGTTTTATTTTCTAACGAGTTTACTTTATTTTCATATATATTTTTTAAACTTTAAGGTTAATTTAGAAATCTAAATTTGTACCTATATATAAACTAATAAAATCTAATCTGGACACAAAATGAGTAGGTACCGACTGCCTACTTAGGCACAAACACTATTTTATTAGTTAATATATTTTTTTTTTTTATTCAACACGATGATATAAATACGATACAATAAGTATACTTTTACATTAAATAAAAAAATAATCATAGATTTTTGTAACAACACCTAATAATATATGATATTATTATGATTATTTATAGGTAAAGTAATATTCAGAATACATAATTTGCGGGTCTCCGCGCTTGCCCCACTTACCCCCGCTTGCTTCCTCCCCTAGAGCCGGCTTTGTGGAAAGTGTACCTATGGAACACTACTTACAGTTTCCGTGACCGTAAAATTCAAATCGAGAATGTGGGACGTATACGAGGACGTCGCAGTTTTCTTTTTGACCGATGTTTATCAATCGTATTACATTGAGTTACGGTACTTTTAAATTGGCAAAAAAAAAAAATTCGTTTTTCTCTAAGAGATCTACGAAAACAGTCTTCACAGCCATATTGATTACAAAGATATACTTTAGTTTACTTGTGCTAATAATAGTCGGCCGGAACTGTATACGAATGTATGTAATTTTTAAAAACGGTGCTGGTCGATTGTTACGGAAAAGTAGTAATCTTGTACTAAAATAACGCGCGATCGTAAACATTTAAAAGCAAAAATAAATTGCAAAACAGTCGTACTTTTTGTTTTAACAGACTTTTGAAAAATGCGCGTGGAAATATTACAATAGATACACGGTTCGTACGAAAAGTCTACGATTCGGCATGAATTTTCCGAAAGGATTTGTCGAATGACATGTACAATAATATGGACGAATACGGACTAAAATTTGTAAAAAAGCATTCTAGGAGAAGTTGAATCGCCCGATTCGACTTTTTATTATTGTTGGGTGTTGCTCACGAAATTCTTCTCGATCTGATTTGCGAACAAATTCAAGGCACTCAAATTATTATTTTTTTTTCATTTCATTCTATGTAGGCTTGTTTAATATGCGATGCAACGCTCTTCCGTTCTTCTCTATCGATAGCGATTTCATTTATCTCCCGGTAGGATGTCTTGTATCCAACATAGAATATGTGCTTCATAAATCACCGCCTCTATACGGTCATCTTCACCTTGATTTCTTTTCGATTCCCTTCCATTATCGTGATTATCTGTACGTCTATTCACTTTTGCGACGAGTCCTTTCCATTCCGTGGATTCTTAATCCGTGATTTCTTCCATACAGATCTTGCTATTTCCGTTCGTACTACACTGCACATGCCTTTTCCGTCCAGGCGATTTTTTATACACCTAACAGATTCGCCAGCGCGAGTTCCGAAGACTTTTAATTTTCATTTGTCCGCTATCAGTATTGTCCATGACTAGGGCCGAGGTTTCAAGGCATTGTTTTGCAATGTTGGCTGTGCGTTTATTAACAATAGTTCGTTTCATGTATCATTGAATGAGAATAAGACATTTTATTTTGTATTTTCGAAATGGGTATTATTTTAAGTCTTTTTTTTTTTTTTGTTTATTCTATGGACACACATTATAATATGTTGAATCTTTGGGGTGTACAGTATTTTTTATTTTTTTTTCAATAATATGTTTAAGGTTTTTTCGGGACATTACAACCCTAGTCCGCGACTCCGTCCCTTACAACGCGACATTCCGTACCATTACCGTCATTTTTTATTTCTATAGATGTTTTTCTAGTATCGATTTCGGGCGGCAATGATTTATAACGGTTAATAAGACGGTTATAAACTTATAACCTATACGCCTTACGACGCGGCGTATTAATATTGTCGCGTGTTCGCATGTTCGGCAGCGACCTCCGACGGAGAGAAATGAAATATTATGTCTGTTTTACACGCGCGCTTACCGAAATATTATAGGTAACTATTGCGAAATAAACGATTAATAATATTTTTGGGTATTCGTCATAATATCACGAGTATCATTATCGCCCGTGACGGGGGGGTGGGGAGGGAAATTTAACGAATCGGACGCCCGAGCTGTCGGCTAGTGTGCACGGCTCGGGTGTCGGTACGGTAACATTATTTTAAATAATGTACAGTCGGGTACCTAAATATTATTGCGCGGACACGGACGATAAAATACGCGAGAATGCCATCCTCGGCCGCGCGACTGATAACGATCGGATAGTAATAATATTATAGGTTATGTCGGGTCGAACCGGACGAAACGGGTATTATTATTATTGTTATTGTTTCGGTGTCCGAAATGAACGTCGGACACGACGGTCGCGTCCGGTCCGCCGCCGCCGTTCGGTTCGTACATATTATTATTATTATTATTATTATTATTATTGTTATGAGTATAATATACGAATTAATAATAATAATACATTCAATTCAAATAACGACGAAATACAAATTCAAATTAAAACTGTCCACAATACGGATTACCCATCTCTTCAGCAAGCTCGTGGTGAGAAGGGGCGAAGAACGGCGAGGCTATCACGAAAACCTTGGTCCTTGTTGTCGTTTGGATTCGGAGCGATACGAAAAACGTACACGGTTTTGGTCGGTAAACGAATTTTCCACCAGAAATGCGGCTCCGCAGACAAAGCGCTACATGCGAACATACTCGTAGCGTCGTGGACAATTCTCGAAAACCGCCAAGAAAAATCAGGCGGTCTCTAGACGAGGTGTCAGAATTTTCCGAGTGCCAACAATACGTGTACGCGCCAAAAACTCGGAATATTTATAACATCGAGACGGCGGCTATACATGTCTAACATAAATATTCGGCGAGACTATCAGATCTTAAAAATTATTTTGTACCTAATTAAAATAATGAACGAATGAAAATAAAAAAAATCATTTGCTAACGATAAACTATTCTGCACAAAGTTCGCTAAAAAATATTTTGAATTGGCAAGATTTATACGATTTTCGTCAAAAAGTGAACTCAAAACGCTTATAACTGAAACTATAACATTAAGTTCTGTATTTTTTGTATTATTATTACTTGTACCTTTGCTCGTTCATAAAAAAATTGTGTACAGAAACAAATTCGAAAATGTCAACCGCTTGAAAGTAACTCGAAAACCGACAGGACGTTTAGACAATTTGACCGAATTCAGAATTGGCTCGTTGAGTATTGTGCAATGCGACGCTCATGTCTCTCCGACCACAGAATCGAAAATAACGAAACCGTTGTCACCCTGAATGTTTCCGTTTTTCCCGGTTGTTAAGAAAACTACGAGGTACAATCGACGAATCACCTCGCCGATGTACCGAATTGAAAATATTCGCTACCGGAAAACACCCCTTAGTTTTGTGGTGTAAAATTTTCCGTTTATAGACAGGAAAGAAAGCACGCATCGTGGTAACACCGATACATCCCTCAGTACGTTAAACAAAAAAAAAAAAAAATAACGAGAGGAAGTGGGACAGTATCGCCCGTACATTTCGAAATGCGGTTTAATTTAACTGCACAAACGCAACATATTTGAGTTTGACTACGTATATATAAATTGCGCTGTCCCGTATGAGATAAACGATTTATGTACACGTTGTACACACTGCAAATGCATACTTAAAAAGTCGTTAAGTGGTTGTATAAAGCGCAACAATTTCGCACCATTACCGCGCGCGCCGAATGTAAATAAATCGTCGAGCATTTAAAAGGAAACGGCACGCGCGCGTAATATGTTGCGATAATTTGTCGTTTTAATGAAACCGAAACGACGACGACGACGCGTTTCCACAGTGAACCGGCGTTTATGGCCAGACATTTTCCGTACCGAATAACATAAATTCAAAGACATTCCGAACGGGCTGTAATAATATTATTATGTGCGCCAAGAAATATTACAGTAATAATAAAGTACGCGTTAAAAACTTAATGTTTAACCGTTTAACGTCCGACGGTTACGGACGGAACAAAAACATTGCCCGCGTGGACCAGAGCCTCGGCCGCTACGCAGTATCGTATTATTTCCCCTAGTTCTTATAGACAAAATAGAGACTACCTAATATCGAAAATCGCTGAAATTCAAGTACGAATAGTGGTAGGAACGGTTAGGGTGGTTGAAAGTTGAAACCCGCAAATGGCATATTTTTGATACTAACGCGATGTACGAAATTCCACCCCACTAGTTCAATTCGAAGAATCTGTAGGGGAGTCCAAAGCATAAAAATCATTCTCCGCCCGAAAAACACGGCGAAATTCGTATTGAAATTTAACCAGAATTTCATCCTCGCAATCCGCCCGTAAAATAATTCTAGTTCCCGATTTTCTGTTCATTTGATCAAAGATGGAAAAGTTATGGCGAGTTAACTCATTTTTCTTTTTTAAGTTGCGATATTGTAAAAAAAAAACCCTAGCCGTCTAATTTCCTTTTAGATAAAATGCGAAATTTAAAAATCGGAGCAAAATCACTGGTAGTAAAGTTGTTTACAGAGAAAAAACAACTTCACTGTAAAACCAATACATTCCTCACTTCACTGAGAATCCTAAATATAAAAAATAAACCGAAAATTACTTATTTTGTTTTAACTAGATGCATCGACTAAATCATTTTCTAATTTTATATTTTATATTCTGAGTGGAGTGAAGAAGATTATGGATTTACAAAAATGTTTATTTTTTTTTCTGTTAACAACTTTTTTACAAGAGGACTTACTCCAGTTTTTACGTGTAGCAACTTTTCTGAAAGAAAATCGATGTGGGGAGATAGCTTTTAGAGGACATTTTTCAATTTTCTCATGAATTTTGTCATCAAATGCGAAAAACCGAAAAAAAACGGTAAAATTTACGAAATATAATAAACATTATATTATTAACTCTTCTCCATTACCCTAAGACGATTTTTTTTTTCTGATTTAACTAGTCCACCGAGCTTTGTATGTTTGCACGGGCTTGATTATGCGCTATGATAGAATAATCGAGAAATACATTTTTACCATTCAAAAACGAACGGTAAGTGGTACATTTTCTCGGCTGCATTCAAACAAAAATATCGTCGTTGTTATTCGTGTTTAACTGCGTAGTATACATTTTAACGAGAGAACGAGACCATAGTGTGTAAATTGCTCTGCGTATATTGTGCATATAAAAGTATATAGTGATCGTATAATTTACGATCACTAAACTTCGAGCTCAGTTGTATAATGAGACGGGCTAATTTTTGTTTAATTCACTATCTACCGAAATTAAAATAAAAAAAAAAAAAAAAAAAACACCAGTGAACGGCAGAGTTCCGCCATTAGAATTCAATTCTCCCTACCTCTCATGAACCTACATTGTTTTATAGAACTAGTTTAGTTTAGACTATATAGTATAAACTCAATAGACACGTCCTTGATGTTAATGTCATCGCCATGCATTTATTATACACAATTTCAGCACTCTGATCTCATTCGGGGAGCTTGCTGAGATGTTAGAGCTAAAATACAGCCCCCCCCCACTAACAGCAATACGGCGAAATAATTATATTCAAATTCAATCCAAACTTGATCACTGTAAAACAACTCCAATTTCCGAATTTCAGCTCATTTGATCTCACGGAATAACCGTTGAAGTCAACTTTTGGAATTTTTTTTTATAATTGTTTATTGCGTATTTTTGTATTCCTTTATTTTTCGATCTAGACCAGCGTTTCTCAAACTATGGGCCGCGAAAATTGTTCTGAATCACATAGATTCCGAGACATTTATGTGTTTAGATTTTGAGCGTTGCGAGTAGTTTTAAAATGGTGTTTACTTATTATTATTATATTTTTTTTACCCGTGAATACCTTTTCTACCAGCAATTTCGTTCCGATTTTCAAATGAAGCACTTTTTCAGAAGGTAAATCTGACCAAGAAGGTCATTTTTCGATTTTACCAGCTATTTTCATAAA
Organism: Cinara cedri; assembly: GCA_902439185.1. Lineage (NCBI taxonomy): Eukaryota > Metazoa > Arthropoda > Insecta > Hemiptera > Aphididae > Cinara > Cinara cedri. The sequence goes on along the minus strand of CABPRJ010000051.1, from coordinate 2,159 downwards.
CTACTTTTTGAATATTGAAATCGTGTGGGTCGCGATAGATTTTCAGGGATAATTTGGCTCGCTGTCCTAAAAGGATTGAGAACCACTGGTCTAGATGATATTACATATTTTTAACACACTATCAGCGTTTTAGTGCATGCATTTTCGAAATCAAATTCGTTTGTATCGAATTTCTATTTTCTGGAGGAAATTCTACTTAACACGGTATTTCGCGTGAACTAGTAATATATTTTATTTTTAATATTCGTACGCGTTAATTTTTTTTTTTTAGCAAAATTTACCGCTCTTCCATACCGCATCATATTATGGCAACGCCATAGTGTTTGGGAGTTGGAATTATATGCAAATTTCCTAAAGTGCTCGAGGTTCTTTACTATATACACCTAATCTATAAATACCGGAGCACACGGTAGATTTTACAGTCTTATCTCGGTGGCAATTATTGACTTTTGCCCAACGTACTAACCGCCTATGTAGGTAAGTATTATGTAAATAGTTAAATTATTTCAATATCGATCATAAACAAGCTTCTCTAAGGACTCGCCCGTACCTAACCTATAATCTGACCGATACATATTATTAGCTTATATACGAGGTATTACGAGACGTATTAACGTATAAATTGACGTAAAGTTTGTGGAGCGTAAAATTATAATCGAACCAAAGAGGTTTGTCCTGGTTGTTTTTATTTCAAACGATTAATCGTTTACATCAGTGGTTTCCAACTGGTGGTCCGTGGACTCATCTTAAGTGGTCCGCGAATAAAAAAATTTGAATTTAAAAAAATGAGCGAAATTATACTTGATATTTTTTATTATTAACGGCTTAGCGCCTAACAGCCAGATAACGCACTATCGCGATCGATGACAATTTATGTACGGATATAAATAACATTCGGTCATGCGGGTACAGCTTAAATGCCTCATAAAAAAATCTCCCTGGTTTACTCTTCAGTGTGACGAAAGTACGGATGTAGCACAATGTTGTCAATTGCTAATGTTTGTTCGATTTTTAAGTGGAGATAATACAATAAAAGAAGAATTATTACTATCACAAGTATTAGAAACTACGTCGATAGGGGTTGACGTTATGAAAATAATTCTTGATTATTTTAAAAAACATAAACTAATGTGGGAAAATCTTGCTGGATTTTGTACCGATGGCGCTCCTGCTATGCTCAGGTCACGTTCAGGTTTAGCTACATTGGTAAAACAAATAAATCCTACCACATTAACTACGCATTATATTATACATCNTTAGAAACTACGTCAAGAGGGGTTGAAGTTATGAAAATAATTCTTGATTATTTTGAAAAACATAAACTAATGTGGGAAAATCTTGCTGGATTTTGTACCGATGGCGCTCCTGCTATGCTCTTGTCACGTTCAGGTTTAGCTACATTGGTAAAACAAAAAAATCCAACCACATTAACTACACATTGTATTATACATCGTCAAACGTTGGCGTCCAAAACATTACCAAAAGACCTAGCTTTTGCGATGAAAATATCCATACAGTTAGTGAATGCTGTTAAAAATAGTGCACTCAATACACGTGTTTTTCAAAAATTATGTGCAAATATGGACGCTGACCATGAAACATTACTATTTCATACTGAAACAATTTATAATATAAAGCAATCACGAGCGAAATAAGACGATAACTTGGACAGTGAAACAGGTGACTTCAGAAACACTAAATCAGTGATTACAAGGTTTCAAATTATGAATACACTAAAATGTGGGGTTGACAACGATATTGATGATATCACGGCGACAGAGGTCAATTCCGCAATTGATGACAATGATGATTATTAGGAATTAAAAATTTCAAATTTTATCACCCGGTAATAAATTTCAACCAGATCACAGAATCCCTAAAATTGTAAATTGATGGTAACATTGAAAAAATTACAATGAAAACAATAATTTTATAACATGCATCTCATATTATAACAACATAAATGAATCAAAACGATTACTTGGTAAATGAAATCGGTAGCTTAGGTCCGTGGATAATCCTTTTTCACAGTTCGAAAAAGCCTAATCTGTAATTAAAAGGGTTTCAGGTGATGAATACACCAAAATGTGGGGTTGACAACGATATTGATGATATCATTGCGACAGAGGTCAATTCTGCAATTGATGGTTATAAATTTA